>JAKSZP010005255.1:0-573769 GCA_022478985.1 Massospora cicadina
AGTTGCTTGCTATGGCATCTCAGGCCTGCACTAAAAGAGAATCTTCCCAATCTGTTATGCTTGCAGAAGCTGTGATAATTAAACTTGTTGTTGACACTGTGCTCAAACATCAAGATGAGCTTCTTCAGAAGTGTGACAACGTTAATGACCAACTTGAAAATGTGTCTAGTCAGTTGCAGATACTTGGAAAACTAAACAAGCAACTTGCTGATCGCCTGGATGACGATACTGAGTGGTTACACTCTATGGAGCAGAAGTTATAACCTACCTTTTGTTCTCCTCATCCCCATTGAAAAAAGAAGGAAATGGGGTCGCTTGGAAAGGGTTATTTTATGCCAAATACAAGAGTGATGAGATCTGCTCAACTCATAATGGTAGATGTTGGGATTTTTGCCCATATTCCCAGCCTGCTAGATTACCTGGTATCGCTAGGGGAAAAATTCCCTAAGGCGAAGTGAATTGGAAATCGGTTGACCCAAATTTTGGAGGAACTACATTCAAGGGATTTTAGGATATTTATCTGGTCATATCCATTGGGGATCAATCCGGATGAATATCTAATATCTCATGGGGTGGAGTGGCCAATGAAATAAGGGCATCTGATAGTAATTAGCTATCAGGTGTACTGATTGGGATTGGTTGGGTTTCATCACTGACTGATTGGGAATGTTTAATGAGTTGCGAGGCAAGTGATGCCGCCTGCAACTAGCAAATCATTTGGTTGCTATCCAATTATGGATGATTTGCATGGATTGAGAGGAAAACGTTAAGGATACATTTCCGACTCTTTTGTTTGAGGTCTCAAAGATTTCAAACGTTGGAATCCTAGTCAGGATGGGGAAGACCATCGCTGCTGAGATGAGGAAGGGTGATTCAATGTCAACAGCTGCCGTTTCATTGAAGAGGTGTCAACTGAGGGTTAGACAGCTGAATCCCCTATAAATTCCCCAGAATTCACTATATTAAAAAAAGTAGTAAAACACTCAAAAACACTCAAGTAGAAAACAGTAATACACTAAAAATTACTCACTGATTGACACAAGTTTACAGTTGGGAAAAAACTAGTAAAGAACCTTATTAGTTTGACTGTAGATTTGGTAATAGTTAGACTATTAGCATCTAGCGTGAAAATTCCATCTCAAGGATATTATTGCAGAAGGCAATAATTGGTAGACTCTCAGAGAAGAGTAGAGATCCAAGCGGGGATCTAGAGATGAAGGGAACCATGGCTAAGGGATTGCTGCTGACTGTGTGTTGGGCCGAAGGGGCTGTCATCAGAGGATCTTAACAAAGATTGAGTGGACAGGATTTAGGGAACGAATCCCTAAGAGTGCAATATTCATTATTATTGTAATTACCAGCTGAAGCGTTGGGCCTGAAGATAATTCTAACTTGACTATGAATAATAGTCATCATACTATTATCATATTATATATATTCTTACAACGCGAGGTGCACGAGGAAACCAAACCTGTGCAGTACAAAGATTACTAGGGTTGACCTCCGATAATCAACTCCTAAGAGTAAAATTTTTACAAGTTGGTGCTCACTACAGGGGTAGTTGAGTAAAAGAGCTTATCCATAATGTCATACAAAGAAGATGCTTCCAATTTTAGAGATTAGTTACTGAAGGAAGTAATGAAGGTGGAATGTGAAGAGGATCACCTTCAGTGGCATTCACCCAGCTCAGCAGTGGAGCTTCGAGTGAAGCAAAATGAAGATACTCAAGTTCAGGGAAAAGGACTTGCAGCCTAGATATGGAACAATCTAGTGCTTCAAGGAAACCAGTTCCACCAGACATTTACTTGAGATGAAGAGTATCAGCAGGATCAACTCAGGTTGAAATTGGATCCGCTTTAAACAGTCCTGAGGAGAGAGTGTTTAGATGAGGCATTGGACAAAATAAGAAGCAATCAATCCGAAGAATTGAATTGCCATACCAATAAAGAGATGAAATCAAAAGAGGAAATGGTTGATCCAAGATAGTGGAGGAAATCGTTTGACTTTATAACACTCAGTTATTTATCAGAAGTTGCTGGATACTAGCTCATCAATTCAGGAGAAATTGGATGAAGCTAACGAGGCCAGAACGACCTGTGTAATTAAGGATAGCCATGAAGGCTGAAAATCATTTTCAGGAAAAAAAACGAGCTAGACAATTGGACGAAACTGTTGACTGATGAGATACAAAGATCCAAAAGCATCAGTTGCCAAATAAGAGATGAAATTAGGGCCTGTTAACGAATTTCCAGTCGGGATTAAAGGCCCAATTCAGGAGAACTTCCTGAAGTTGGCAAGTATGGCCTATACATGAGAGGACAGCGCTGCTGGTTGTATAGGGAGAAAGGTTAATACTAATTGGTAGTATTGAGTCTAAGAGAAAAATATTTGCAATGTTCCCAGCGGACCTCTGAACCATTAAATGGTTATGTCCTGAGATTTTGGTCAAGTCCCAGAAGGGGACCACTGAACCAAATGGTTGGTTAAATCTTAAGAGGATAAGATTTTGAACCATGATAACTGGTAGGTTTAAGTACCCAGGACCCAGTTAAGATGAAGGGAAAGGAAGGACCTCTGAGCCTTTTTGTAGGTTGCAAGTCCCATTGCAAAAGAAAAATACAAAATATATATATAATATTAAAATACGATTTTATGGTCTATGAGTTCAAACCTAGAAGCGACAAGAAATCCTGATGGCTGAATGGAGGAAATTTCGCCCTCAATGAGATGAAATTATCGGCTGGGGTAGCCAAAAAGTATCAACTATTGGTTGATTAAGAGCAACTCGCTGATCTGTTGGAAGGCCAGCAAGAGTAGATGCTCAAATTATTGAAAAGTATCAGAGGAAATTCGCCCAAAAATGACCAGGAAATTGGGATACACATGAAGTGAATTGCAAGATCAATAATGGGGAAATCTGCCGATCAGGCCAAATTGAGACGATTCTACAATTTAGGGTCTCCCAATGAAATGGGATTACCAGATGGAGTGGCCAAAAGCATCAACTTATTAGTTGATTGAGAGCAGCTCACAGATCTGCCAGAAGGGCAGAAGGAAGAGGTGCTCGAATTATTTGAGAGATATCAGGAAATATTCATGCAGGATGATCACAATTTGGGATGCACGCAGGGCACAATTCACAAAGTCGACACCAGAGAAAATTTACTGATAAGAATGAGACTGATACAAAGATCATAAGCTGCCAAAGAAGTAGTGGAAGATGAGATCAGCAAACTAGTAAAGCATGGGCTTCTAGTTCCATTGTCAAGTCCCTGGGCAAGCCTGATTTTGATTGTAAAGAAAAAATATGGATCAAATTGGGTAGTGATTGACTATCAGAGGCTGAATAAAATTATGAAGAAGGATTCATATCCCCTACCGAGGATTGACAATGTGCTAGACCAATTAGGAGAAGCAAAATATTTCTCTGCAATGGACCTAATCTTGGGATACTGGCAGATCGACTTGACAGCAGAAGACCAGGAAAAATGTGCGATTATCACCGCACAGGGGTTATACCAGCTGACTAGGATACACCAGGGTCTTTGTAATGCGCCTGCGACGTTCCAGAGGGCCATGGACACGGTATTAAGCGACCTGAAGTTTTTGTGCGTCTTGGTATATCTGGATGATATAGATGTGTTCAGTAGGATGTTTACTGATCACCTTCAGCGCTTGGAGGAAGTGTTTAAGAGACTGTCCGCGGCTAACCTGAAGATCAAGCCATGGAAGTGCCACTTCCTCAAGAAGGAGCTTGAATACCTGGTATTTGTGATAAATGCAAATGGATTGCAGCTGCAACCCCAGAAGATAACAGCTATTGAAAAGATGGCTGTGCCAAAGAGTATCCGAGACATCCAAGTATTCCTTGGGATGGTCAGATACTATAGAAAATTTATTCTGGACTTCGCTCAAATAGCTGAGCCTTTAATTCATTTATCAAAGGATACAAAAAAAGGATTCATATGGAATGAAGAGGCATAGGACTCCTTTGATGAGTTACGCTGGTACCTGATAAATTTTCCAATTCTGAAATATCCGAATTTCAATCAGGAGCTTATCATTCAAACTGACGCTTCATTGATGGCGATTGACGCCATACTGAGCCAAGTAGATGAACTTAGGGACGAACATCTAGTGGCATATGTGAGCCGGACACTCTCTGCCGCAAAGAGGAATTACACTGTAACTGAGCGTGAATGCCTTGCAGTCATTTATGCCTGTAAACAGTTTCAGGTGTATGTCCATGGAATGCACTTTAAGGTGGTGATGGACTATTCTTTGTTGCGTTGGCTGCACAATCTGAGGGAACCTGAAGGACGACTGGCCCAATGGGCACTCAAACTTCAGGCTTATGATTATGAGATAGTCCACTGAGCAGGGGCTTCTCATCAGAACGTGGATGGCTTATCGCAGTTACCAATGGTCCAGTTGGTATATCTGCAGGCGGATGAGCTATTCCAGAGAATGGTCGAGGGAAGAATTGAGGACAAGCCTTGAGAAATCCAAGGTGCGCTTTGAAAAGTGATGGAAAACACTGAGATCATGGATGGAAAAGTATTTAAGACAATAAATGGGAAATGGTTATTATTCCCAAAACCGTCAGAGAGAGCAGCAATCATTCTAGCTGCTCATAAGGTTGTCGGGCATGGAGGCCTGAGAAAAACAACTGACCATATTTGCCAGTATTATTACTGGGAATCAATTAACTACAATGTTGCATACCATCTGGCTTGTTGCGTGTAATGCCAACTGCATAAACAACACAAGAATACAACTGTATACTGACTAGTCTGACCTGGACTTGCATGGCACATGGTGTCTATTGATGTGATGGGACCGTTGGCGATGAGCACAGGAGGAGTCAAGTACATCATAGTAGCCATTGACCATCTGATGAGATGGGTCAAAACAAAGTCCCTAACCAGAGTAGACGCTACCAGTACTGCGAGATTTATCCTGGATCAAGTAGTATACTGGCATGGGTGTCCACAGGTTATACTGAGCGATATGGGACCAACTTCACATCCCATGTGATCCCAAGGCTAATCAAAATAATGGGGATCTGGGGAGTTGTGTCAGTACCATATCAGCCGGAGACAAACGGACTGGTAGAATGGGTCAATGGGATGCTGGTCATGACGCTGAGGAAGCTAGTCGCAGGGAGAACTTCTGTGTGGGGAACATACCTGAGTTCAGTGACGTTCATCTACAATATCAGTCATCATATGGCAATGGGAAAGATGCTGTTTGAATTACTTTATGGGGTGAAGGCCACATTACCACCGATATTATTTTTGGTAGTAGAACCTACGTCAGGGATGAGTACCAAACAATACCTGAACCAACTGACGAGTATCCTGATCAATATGCAATTGCAAGCATTTGATACTACCTTAATGAAAAGGATATGAGTGAAATCGATGGATGATAAAAACTGACCACCAATAGAAGAATATTAAATAGGAGAAAGAGCTGCCTATTGCGATACATATGGTTTTGAATGAAGAAACAAATTGGATGCAATATGGTTGGGTCTGTTTGAAGTAATCGGCAAGATGGCAACTGATGCTTATTCCATTAAGAATCTCTTGGATGGAAGAGTAGTAAATTGAGTCCACACTAAATATTTTAAGCAATGGATTGAAAAAAATAAACAAAGAGTTCCCGAAGGACTGATGAACTATTAAGTTGGTTATGTCCTAATGATTAGGTCAAGTCCAAAAAAAGGACCTCTGAACCAATCTAGATGATTAAGTCTGAAAAAAGGACCTCTGAACCATAGAAAACTGGTAGGTTTAAGTGCCCAGGATCCAGTTTGGGGGAAAATATGGACCTCTGAACTGAAACAAGGTCAAGTCCCATAGAAAAAGAAAAAAATTTTGATAAAAGATATTGGAAAAAAATAATTTATATACATATATAAAAAGCGTAGATAAAAAAAGCCAATATATTTTTATAAAATTTTTATTTTTATTGGTTGTCCTCAGTGCGGGGATGATTCTGCCTATGTTGCCTCTTGGGGGAGAAGGATGGATCGCAGAAGGGAGGAATAGCCTGTCAAAATTGATATGCAATTGGACACTTGCAAGGGCGAGTCCTACTCAAAACCACATTTGTTGAGCTGACGCCGAGCCCTGAGAGAATAAGACTAGGGGAAGAGAAATAGATATGTTGGAGGATGACAATCGTGAAACCCTGGAGCGGGGTGGGAAACAGCAATAAAGGAAGAGGCAATTGGTGAATAACCCTGAGTAATCCTGATAAGGCACCAGCGCCGGAAGATTTGTTTTGAGTGCCTGCCAATGGGCCTCATCAAGAACACCGGACATGTGAGCTGGCAGTGAAGAAGGAATACTCAAGGGAGGTTGTTGAATCATACCCCCTATTAGTGCCATCAATGGAAGATAGCGATGGGAAGCTCCAGAGAAGAGGTAGTCATGTAACGAATGGATTGCATCCTGTAAACAACAACTATGGGCTTTGCAGAAGCTGAAGCTGAATGACCAATGAAAGTCAGGAGAGGCTGGAAGCTTCAGCGACCAACTTCAAATAACTTGGCCAGCAAAGTGGAGAGCATAAGTGGCAGTATCCCAATCCAGAAGGTTGTCCAGATCTGAGGGATTCAGCGCTAATGACAATGTCTTGGTGACTTGCACTTGAAGTTCACCATAGGGGAGTTTGGTATGAATGATGTTCCCAATTGTGAGCTCAGAAACCAGTACAGTGAGTTTGTAATATTGACCGAGTCAGAAGAGGAACTCAGGGAGCAAATCCAACACGGCCAGGAACAGACGACTAGAGCAGTTGTCATAACCTCTAGAGCATTGACGATGATGTTCATAGCCTCAGTGAAAGGAGCCAAATCCAGAAAGGTTTTGAAGTCCAACTTGGGGATTGACTGCATGGGAAGAGTCAGCCAAGAGTTATTCGAAATGATGGCATGCCTGGTTTCAATGGGATTGGATACCATTTCTGGTAACTCAACGGAAGGACTAGCTGCTTGTACCAGGCTAGGCGTATGAGTCCTGGAAGGACCATAGAAGAGGGTCCGCCGAGCATCCTGACTCATTTGCTGGAAGAGGCGGAGGTCTGAATTAGACAGACTGTTAAGAAGCTGTTGGTAGTGAGACTCTGAGTTTGACATATGAGCAGGACTAGAGGGGGGATGTCAGACTGATATAGAAGTTGACATTATGCACCTTACACTCCATTAGGCTCCAATTTCAGGAAATTAATTTTATAAAATTAATGAAATAAGCTTTCCAAGGGAAGAATGACTTACAGCCAAGAGGTTATAAATGAAATAATGAAGGCGAATATTATAAATATTCTTAATTAAGCTGTGAGAAAAATATTGATGGCAAGAGTCTCCTGTCTAGGATGAAGAGAGAATCAGGAATTCTAGAATGCTGGACTGAGAAACCTGAATACGTCAGTGGGTCATATACCCTGACGGGGGGAAAACTGGATCCTGGGAAAAAGATCATCATGAGTAAATCAATCAGCCTGGCACAACAAGAGGTTGTGGGGACCGCGCTCTGAGTAGGCAGTAGCGAGGAGGAAGAGGAGGAATGCCATATGCCAAAGGTCATCCTGAGCAGCGCTGAGTATTGATGAAGTACTCTGCTTGAACCAATGAAGTATTTGACCAGGTGTCCAAAGCGGTGTTTCCATGCCCAGTCCTTTTCTTGCTGGAAATCTAGGCAAGAGGGGGGATGTGTTAAATTTTTTCCCATATTCCCAGCCTGCTAGATTACCTGGTATCACTAGGGGAAAAATACCCTAAGGCGAAGTGAATTGGAAATCGGTTGACCCAAATTTTGGAGGAACTACGTTTGGGGGATTCTAGGATATTTATCTGGTCATATCCATTGGGGATCAATCCGGATGAATACCTAATATCTCATGGGGCGGAGTGGCCAATGAAATAAGGGCATCTGATAGCAATTAACTATCAGGTGTACCAATTAAGATTGGTCGGGTTTCATCACCAACTGATTGGGAATATTTAATGAGTTGTGAGGTGAGTGATGCCACCTGCAACTATTGAATCAATTGGTTGCTAGCCAATTATGAATGATTTGCTTGGATCGAGAGGAAAATGTTAAGGATATGTTTCTGACTCTTTTGTTTAAGGTCTCAAGGATATCTAACATTGGAATCCTAGTCAGGATGGGGAAGACCATTGCTGCCAAGATGAGGAAAGGTGATTCAATGTCAACGGCTGCCGTTTTATTGAAAAGGTGTCAGCTGAGGGTTAGACAGCTGAATCCCCTATAAATTTCCTAGAATTCACTATACTAGAAGTAGCAAAACACTCAAAAACACTCAAGTAGAAAACAGTAATACACTAAAAATTACTCACTGATTGACACAAGTTTACAGTTGGGAAAGAACTAATAAAGAACCTTATTAGTTTGACTGTAGATTTGGTAATAGTTAGACTATCAGCATCTAGCGTGAAAATTCCATCTCAAGGATATTATTGCAGAAGGCAATAATTGGTAGACTCTCAGAGAAGAGTAGATATCCAGGCGGGGATCTAGAGATGAAGGGAACCATGGCTAAGGGATTGCTGCTGACTGTGTGTTGGGCTGAAGGGGCTGTCATCAGAGGATCTTAACAAAGATTGAGTGGACAGGATTTAGGGAACGAATCCCTAAGAGTGCAATATTCATTATTATTGTAATTACCAGCTGAAGCGTTGGGCCTGAAGATAATTCTAACTTGACTACGAATAAAATTCATCATACTATTATCAGTTTATATATACTCTTACAACGCGAGGCGCACGAGGAAACCAAACCTGTGCAGTAGAAAGATTACTAGGGGTTGACCTCCAATAATAAACTCCTAAGAGTAAAATTTTTCAGTAGATCTTGGGATCTTATTGTTCCAACCCAGTAAAAAACTCATGTAATGGCAGTCTTGCCCACTGAAGAGACCTATGCTCCACAGTTTCGTTGGTATGAGTGGTAAGAGGAGGTCAGCATTGACAAGCAACCTCCATTCAATTGCAATGGAAACATCCATGGGTTCCTCAAGCAGGTTGTTTTTGCAATGGAAGGAGCCTCAGATCAGAGTAAGGTTAAATTACTGATATCTACCATGGATGTTAGAAGTGCCAACCAAATCATTTGCTATCTTCCAAACAGCTCAGTTACATATCAGGAGGTGAAGGAGGTTGTGCTGCGGTTGCTTGGAGGCAATGCCAAGATGTCATGGCGGAAGGCTGAGTTTTTGACTATAAGGTTTCATCATAATGAGACTCTCACTGATTTTGCAGACTACTTCACGATGAAAGCCCACGTTCTATTAGGGGCAGTCACTATAGATGAAAGATGTGGGAATTTTGATAACCTTTTCAGTTAAGCCATACTGCAAGATGCAAAACGTCATGGCATCGTTTTTAGAGGACGACGTACCCCTGTTCAAATTTGTCCAAATTTTGCGCCAGTTAACTGATACCTTTATACCGCCCAATACTAAAAAGAAACCTACAGTATCCATCGTCAGACCTTTTTATTTGGGGGAATTATCTCGCCCTGTTCAGAGATTGCTTAGTAACCCCCAACCTTATAGTAACTACACACCTAACCCTTGGCCGAGTTACCATCAGCAGTTCAACTATTGGGCTGGGCCTGTTTTCGCCAATCACCCCAGTACAACTTTAGGCTTGGCCCATCTACAATAAACAAGGACAGGGGCCCTACAGGGTAATTGTTTTGGTTGTGGTCACTCTGGGCACCTGGCCCGTGATTGCCCCAATTTTCAGGTCCAATATGTACATTAGGACCCATACTACCAAGTAAAAGTCAGAGCAGAGTAGAGATGGTACTCTAACTCCGTTATCCCAACCCCAAACGTCCCATCTGAGCCTATCAACATATATCAGCAAAAGCCCCCTTAATACAATGATGCATTCTCATACCAGAAGGCTGTTGGAGGGGTGAAAATATTGACATGAGCGCAAGACAAGGCTGCGGTGCAGGAAGGGCCTCAGATGCAACTAAAGCCATACGCTTGTCAAGTGCTTGACTAAGTTTCCCCCTGACAAGACGGACCCATCTGCGGATGCATTTTTTTGCAATGTATATTTGTTGCCCTTATGGGAGACACTATTATCAAAGATTACCCCAAAGTAGGCGATGAGATTATTAGCTTCCTTGGGAAAAGAGATCCCTTACATGTCCATGTAGTAAACAGTCAAAATTCTTTGTATTCAGAATGTCCAGACTGTAACATTGCGGAATCCAAAACCTGAGCCCACACAATAATAGATATGGGTACCCCAGTCAACATAGTTTCCACTAAGTTGGTGGCGAAGTTGATGCTAAAACTGGATGCGGTACATTAAATGGGTATAGGACTTCTGGAGAGGAAAGCACAGTCTCTGTGGGAGCGTACAGCGCACTACCTTTACAGTTTGGGCAATTGTCAAGGTAGCTCCAGCGATAATGTTATCAAACAGTATCTATGACCTACTGATTGAAACTACTACCATGTGACACTTTGGGGCTGTTATTAAAATGACAAAGGAGACCTTCGTAATTGGGTCAGTGGATCCCCATTTATTTTACCTCTAGTAGAGTACTCAAGGATCCAGTGCACATGGGTCATACCAACCTGGCATATAGTGATGGGGTGATTCCAGTTTGTTACCACTGACTAAATAGCAAGACCCAGGCCCTTCCCCAACAGATATTAATATCAAGGGCTGCCGCTTAGAGCTTGTGGGCCTATGTCCATCCCCTCTAGTCACTGAGTAATAGTAAACAATGAATTGGTGCTAGAAGTCCCAGACGGACTCTATGGGGAAGTTATTGGTACTTATCAGCAATTGCAGCATGATCCCCATGTGGCTCCAGGAATAATATTACTGTGACATGGAAGGATCAAGGTAGCACTTGTGAACCTACAAAATGAACTGCTGAAGATCTGTTGAAAGCAAATAGTGGCGTATTTACACTTGATCCATGTTGAGGAGGTCCTTCAGGCTCACTTATTTAAGTCACTTGATGAATTTAGTCTAACCAATAAACTAAAGCCCAGCATTATGATTGCAGTACTGCGCAATGAATTAATGGAGTTATCAGAAGCACTGAAGGATCAAGCAATAGCTTTTTTTAAAAAAGTATAAGGTGTTTTTCGCCGTCAATGATTATGATTTATGATGCGCTCAGGGGGAGGTCCACTGATTGGACAATGAGGATCATCCCCCCATCAGTTCCTGGCCAATCCGCCAATCTAGGGCAGTGGCGGAAATAGTAACCAAGGAAATTGATAAGCTTTTGGTGCAAGGTATGCTTGAACCATCAAATATTCCATGGGCTTTGCTCATCCTAATTGTCAAAAATAAGGAAGGTACCAACTGGGTAGGATAGACTTCCAGAAGCTCAACAGTATCACCAAGAAGAACACATATCCCTTGCCGCGGATTTACAATGCTTTGGTTTGGTTATTGGTGCCAGTTGCTTTTTGGCAATGGATTAGATATCAAGTTACTGAAAATCAAGTTTCCCATGACAGAACAGGATAAATGCGCCTTTATCACATTCAAAGGGATTTTACAACCGACCTGTATGCCACAAGGGCTGTGTAATTCCCTGGCTACGTTTCAATGTGCCATGGACACCATTATTGGTGACCTGAAGCTGTCATGCATCGTTATTCACTTCAATGATATCAAAGACTTTTCATGTACATTCTCCGAGCATCCTACCCACTTGGAGGAGGTCTTCCGCTGGCTTGCCGCAGCCAACATAAAAATCAAACCCCATAAATGCAACATTTTCAAAGAGCAGCTGGAGACCTAGGGTTTGAAGTAGATGCAACAGTGCTAAAGCCCCAACCAGCCAAGGTGGAGGCTATCTGAAAGATGACTATGCCAAACAGTAAGTGTGATATACAAGTCTTTTTAGGGATGGTCAGCTACTATCGCCACTTTATACTCAACTTCAGTTGTATTGGAGGTCCTCTGTTTAAGTTGTTAAAAAAGGATGCCACTTTTGAATGGATGGAACGCTGCCAATGCTCTTTTGATACACTTTGGACAGCACTAATCAGTGCGCCAGTGCTGCATTACCCAAATTTTGATATAGAGTTTATCATCCAGTTGGATGCATCCTTTTCTGCTGTGGGGGCAGTCTATCCCAAAAAGATGATGATTGGGAGGAGAACCCAGTGGCCTACTGCAGTCAAAGCCTGAATTGCCACAAATGTAATTATACCATGATTGAGTGGGAGTGCTTAGTGGTATTCTATGCATATAAGCAGTTTAGGGCATATTTGCACGGAGTGAAATTTAAAGTTAAAACGTATCATGCATTGTTATGCTGGTTGCAGAATATCAAGGAGCCTGGAGGGCGCTTAGCTTGATGGGACCTCAAACTGCAGGCTTATGACTTTGAAATCCTTCACCAACTGGGAGTAAAACACCAGAATGCTGATTTCTAGTCAAAGCCACTAACATTTGCAGCTAAGCAGATCTGAGCGACATAATGCACAATAAGATGCTCAGTGGAAAGTACAACGATGATCCACCTCAATTCATAAAGGCATCAAATGAAATGTGAGCCAATACCTTCCAGCATAACGGGGAGTTGTACAAAAGGATTGGAGACTTGATTGAACTTCCCACATTTCTCAGCTCGGCATAGCATTATCATGAGTGCACATAAGGAAATTGGACACGGTTGCATGTGTAAGACGTTGGAATTGTTGCGCCCCTGGTATTGTTAGGAAATCTTGAACTTCGATTTACTTGAAACCATTTCATTTTGTCTCCAGTGCCAAATGGTTAAGATGTTCCACCAGAAGTTTTCATACCAGCTAGTGAAACCACATTTTGCTTGGCATACGATTTCCCTGAATGTCCTTGGGCCTCTGCCAATGGGAGCTAACCAGTCCAAGTACATTCTGATGGCTATTGACCTCTTGACCGGTGGGATGAAGCAAGGGCGATATGGGATTTGGGGGCGTTCACAGAGGCCAAGTGTGTAATGGATTGTATTATCCAGCAACATGTCTGCCCTCAGTTCATTCTTACCAATAATAGAACCAACTTCACCTCGCACATCCTTCCAAAGCTGAATGAGCTAATGGGTATCCACAGGGTTCCAAAAACCCCATATCACCCCAAGTCCAACGAAATGGTTAAACGGGTCAATGGGACACTGGTGAACATACTCTGGAAGCTTATGCGGATAGACCCTTTGATAGGAGTTCCCTCCTGTCCACCGCCATTTTCACATATAACATTAGCTATAATTCCACAATGGGGAAAAGTCACTTTCAATTACTATACGGACAACACCCTACTCTTCTGGCACTGCTTTATGCTTGCATTTAAGATATTGGAGGAATGGGTCCCAACGATACTTGAATAAACTAGTGGACATATTGATCAAGTTGCAAATTGAAGCATATTCCTTCATCTTGGCCAAAAAATCAAGAATTCAGGCTGTCAATTAGGTATGGTATATCAGGCTAGCTCAGTTCCAAGAAGGAGAGATGGTTTTGTTCCATGACCAGAATGGGTTTGGGCAGAAACACAATCTGGCCAATATCTGAATTGGTCCATCGAAAATAATCAAGAAGATGTGCATTAACGCCTGCACTATCAAAGACCTAACAAGTGGTCGAATCATTAATTGTGTGCATGCAAAGTTCCTACAGGCGTATAGACAATAATTGACTTATCATTCAGATAAAGGGGAGTAATGACAAGATTCTGATATGATAGATGATAAGCCCTGGTAGCTATTGCGGATTGTCAACAATATGCTGAACATGATAACTAGTTGCAATTATTCAAGCGCCTTGAGATGAGCAATATTGGGAAAAAATGGGTTGTTATTGGATCGCCTCCAAATAAGGCAATAAGGCAATGTCAACATCTGACAAATATTAATTAGATCGCCTCAAACTAAGACGATAGAGATTTTAATAATATCATACCCTACTGGAGCCAATGAGAATATGGCAGAACTGAATAGTCTAAGCTAAGGGAGCAATATCATCCAAAGTTGATGATATATAAGCGAGATGAAGTTATTGAAGATGGGAGATTGTGAATAGTAAAGAGAGAGTGGAGCAGCGAGTATTGCTGTAATTATTAAGCTAAAATAAAGAAGGGTTGTTAGGGCAATAGCTCCATACTATTATATTTATTGATTCTAGTGTGTTCTTAGGACCAATAATCTCCATAAAGTCTGTTCTATTGCTCAGTGGGCTCAACCCTGTGAAAAAACTCCCTTTGGCATTCTTTAGTATATAATGCCAAATTATAACAAAGCAATTTCCATTTATTGGAAACAACAAGGGACACCACTGGCTTAGTAGTATTAATTGATGATTCACTCAGGGAACTGGAATCTAGAGGGGGATTGAAACCTTCAGCGGGATAACCTTCTCAGATTTTTTCATTGGGATACTGAATACTTAGGCGCCAGAGGATTGAAAGGTACCAGATCCTTAATGGGAACCGCCTTACTAACTGGCGCCAGGTCAAGGGAAGGGGAAGCAACCAAATGGGGAGAGACTGGAGCATCCTCCAGAACCAAGACACACACCCTGGGAGCTTGGCCAGAGCAGGACCGCTGGGTTAATACAAATGGCACGCTGCTTGTTATTTTTGATTTTAGCCAAAACCGCTTTAGTGGAAAATATTTTTAAACACCTTTTAACCCACCTGATGCATGCCAGAGTATGTCACCTATGGAGATGGCCACTACACCCACCTTCTATAATGAATTTAACTGAGTTTTTCAGGTTGAATTGTTGGTGGAAACAAGGTCCAAGGCAGCACGGAACTCTGTAATCAAAACTTCCAATGGGATTCTTAGCCCAGGAGCCTGATTCCTGAAAGCCTCAATGAAAAGGGCAGATTATATGCCTCTGCAACCAACGTGAAAAAATTGTAGTGGTGAAAAAAATCTTGACACTGTCGCTTAAACCACTGATGATACCAGCATAATCAAGAGAGCATAAACTCCCACTTGTTAACTGAGCATAGATCCCTGCACTTAATGGTGGGAATCCCCTCCAATGCGTATAAGAGAGCTACACTTCACTGAACATATGTAAGGGAGGAGGAAGCTGCTATATTGGCTGAGACCACTCCAGAAACACCGCTAAGGCATCCAAAACCTGGTCTGTTACTTTTTGTATGGTACAGAAGAACTACCCCATGGGGCCAGATGTGAAAGGACTAAATCATGAAGGAGGAAATATTGGGTCAGGAACTCTACCACCACTGCGCAGAAACACCTAAAATGCAATAATTGGCCATACATAAAAGAACTAAACTCAGCATCAGTTGAAGTTTCAAGTGGAATACCAATATTATCACATCTCATTCTTCTATCAGAAGATAGAGGTGAAAACTAGTGGTCAGTAATTATAACATGGAGCTGGATAGTAAAGTTGAGACTAGCCTGCCAGCCAGAGTTCATAAACAACCAGAACACAAACCAGATTTCCAGAGGCGTAACTGTCTATATGACTTGATACTGTACTGGGAGGGAAGCAATAGGGAGGCGACTAACAATCACTATTACCAGCCTACCTGCTAGTAATTACACCATTGCAAAGGTGGCGGCCACGGATTCTGATGCAGTTGTTTTCTTTGCACCACAGGGAGACCCAAATCCTCTCTGGAAACATGTCTTGCTGACCACGTGGAAAGATCATGAAACTTTGCCCACTATGGAGAAGTATTTTAAAAAGCAAAGTAACATCCTGATGTCATATGAAATCCAAAATGGGGTCAACCACAAGAGCCCAATATTATGGTATCCTCACTCAAGTAGGAAAGGCAGCAGCGTTGTGATTATAGCCACTATGGCACAGTCTTTGCGTAGATCAGGAACCATGGCACTATCAGTTAATTCTATAAGACAAAGGGTGTCTTTTAAAAAGGAGATAACTTGAGTGGCATTATGTTTATTAAAAATACAAAATAATTAAATGACAACTGTACCTCTGGTGGATGATTGTCTTGTGTGCTAAGGCTTGGTGAATAAATAAAATTTGCATAAAAAAGATAACAACATCCCATTCAATTCTGGTGATTTGACATTCCAAAATCTCCTTGATGTCAGATTGATATCATCCTGGACAGCTGACTTTTTCCCAAACGTTGCCACTAAATTTTCTCTAGCACATTTCTGCTTGGCATATCAGATGTGTTTTGTCTGGCAGGTGACTGGTGCACCCATGGGCAGGCCGCATATGGGAAGTTCCATTGGGTATTAAAAGGATATACTGCACCTAACCTGTTGTGGTTGAACTTGCTGTTTCCAGTGGAATAAAAATACAAGATGTGGTTTCAAACCTGAATAATGCAGACAACTCAATTATGCTTGGCATTGATTTATCAATGTTAACGGACCCCTCATTATGGCCAATATTGTTAAGGTAGATTAACGCCTACAAATTTTCCACTGGTGGTATCATCTTACCGCCACCACCTCCTAACACACCCCTGAATTTGCTGTAATAATCCTTGGGTGGTGAGATAGGGAGTAAGGGTGCAATCTTGAGTTATTAATTCGTCACCCACCTCTCGTCCACCATATGGGTAAAATTGCCCTGGGAAACAAGAAGGTCAGCAGCCTTTTTCACCAATTTCTTTTTCCAGAAAATGAATTCTGGATAGGTGGTGCGCAGGGGGTGCTCTCATGACTTACACATGATATCTGTACCTGATAAAATAATCTAATTGAAATATTTAGCTGCGGATTCTATATCAGCACTTAACCATGAAACCGATTAGTACATTCTCATTTTAGTAAATTATCTATGTATCGCCCAGGTGATATAGTTTTTTTACACCACTTGCTTTGTGTGGACGTGTGAATAAACTGTCAACACTTGAGCTTGCTTTTAGCGGTAATTTATAAAGAAGGATCAAAATATTTTATGCAGATATCACTCAAGGAACTAAAATCAATTCAATACATGGAAACTTCTTAGTATTTTACATACCACCATGACAGTATCTAGGGGAGCTTTTTGGGTTTTGAGGCACTCTAGCTTGACCCACACTCCTGTTGGTATTGAAACACGGTTTACTCAATTCAAATATAAATAAACTAAGAAACAACAATAGGAAATAGATCAAAACTTCCAAAAATCCAACCAGGGCCCAGGCGAGTTTGCCAAGTGTGATTTTCAGTCTTGAGGGTTTCGCATAGTACCCAAATAATTGAAGATTAAGTCTTAAGGAAACTGATAGCTCAAGAGGAACATGAAACTTATTTATTTATTCGAGGCAAGCCGACCAGGGGACGGACATTACCGAAATAGAGAAAGAAAGTAAGTATCGATATGAAACCTGAGCAGGGTCAACTCTGTCGTAGAAAGTTTTTTTCACCTCCGGATCGGGACTCGGATTTCTCTGGTTACGTCATGGGTAAGGTTTTCGTGTTATTATACCTACTAACCGCCAATAGCTTCCTTCGGCTGGCACCCCGATCGATGTGCGAAGGGCGGGAATCGACCCGCAACCTTCAGGTTGGTAGCCGTACGCCCTACCGACTCGCCTTCCACCCCCTGAGAAACATGAAACTTAATAGGCATATAATTATCCTTAAATCCATATACAAAATTGTCTTTTATAACAGCTTAACAACTAAAAAGCTTCCAGAATAAATTTCTCTAATTTTATAATTATTAACCTAACTCCCAAGAGAATTTATTTGTTTAGTGGAGCGTCCTTAGAAATCAGGTTAAAAACCTGTCAATATTGTCAGGATCAATACTTTGGGAGCCCAACAGTCATAATTCTGTCAAAAGAGCCCAATGAAAAAAAACTTTAGCAAATGTTTTTTATAAAACCCCAAGCTTCCACTGCAAGTTTTACAGAATTCCTTTATTATTGTACCTAGTTCTGGTTACTTAAGGTTGTTAAAAAGTCCCTATACCAGTTAGTCCTCCTTGTTAACATTCTCAATAACTCAGGTATACTTTAATACTTGAGCAAGAAGCCTAAGTTGACATCGCCTGCTCTTTTATGGGATTTATCATAGGCACCATCACCTCATAGGGTGCGTTTATCATAATATCTGGTAAGGACCTAAGTTATACCCTTTTTCTTCTTCTTAGCCCTCAATGTAGAGAGTAATTTAGATTTACTTCGGACATGGATTGTATCCTTCCTTTGGGCGTTCATTAAGCTTGGCTAGGACAATCTCTCCAGATTGTCCAGTTTGTTTTCGCTTGTCAACTAAACTTCTATGGTTAATTTTGTTGCATTTATTGTCCAGGTTTTTCTTATGTTTTTCTTTCTTTATATTATGCAAAATAAATCTACTTGCTGACTTCATGCCTCATTTCCTTTATGATGTTTTTGACTTCACTCTCTTGAATACCTTGAAATTCTGCCACGCCTCCATGACCTCTTTAAGGACCTCGCTGCATTTTGTGCTACCGCCATGAACATCTTAAACTGGGTTGATACTCAATTGAGCTGTGAAAACGGGTTTTTCAGTTGAGATATATAACTCCAAGTGGTCCAGAGCTGCTGAACCTTTTAGCAATACCATTCTGCGCAGTTGGTGACTAATCTCGTTTTCCCCATTTTTCTATATATTTTTAAATCATAGAACATGTCCTGAATGCTAGAAATTCCAAAGTAAGGCTGTTTTGATCACAACTAATCTAAATTCTAATTCCTAAGGTTGCACTGAGAACTTTTTGAGCTTGTTCAATCATACATACTTAAATATGGCAGGTCATTTTTCAGTCACTGGCTCCATCCATTTTGTTCTAGTACATGCAAGGAAGCTATAAATTGTCCTTTAAAAGGGGGTAATATATATAAAGGATTAAAGCTTGAGTCACTGACAGGAGATCATCCCATACTACTGTTGCTTAAGGATGATGTACCTTCTTAAAAAGTTTCTCAAATATTATGAGTGCCTTTAAGCTCACAAAACTGTGTTTTTAAATCATAGATGTCTTTATAATTGCGTACAAACCACTCAACCGATTATAAGCTTCTATCCCTGTCAGTTAATATTCTTGATATTCATTATGTTCTCTTGTCCCATGTGTGTTGTATCCATGATCTTTAAGTTCTTTACAATGTATTAATTCTTTTTATTTTTGTTGAAAACATAATGTAGTATAGCTGCAAGGCGGTCATGTTGAGCAATATGTGATACTTACCCAGTTGCTTTATCATCTCTGTTACTTCTCATTCCAAAGCCGCTACTCTACTAGCAGATTTGCCTAGTATTAGCGAAGAATGCCTTTAGTTTATAATTTTCAATTCCATCAATTTATATTTATAAGTTTCATTAATTAATTATTGATGACATTTATTATATAATGCAAAAATATTTATCAAGGTTAGATTTTAAATCACTAATAAAAGTATATCAATAACTGAATCAAACTTACTAAATTTGGGATAAGTTGCCTCGTTAATGCTATACCAACCGATGATATTATATCAAAGTTTCAATCTATTTTTTACTGTGTAGCAACATTCAATGTCAAGACCTTGTTCAAAAATTTGCCTTACCAAATGAACCCAATACTATCAAATATGTGCCTTATCTACTTAGTTCACAACTTCTCCTTCAATTCTCTACCTAGTCTAGTTTAACTCTAAATCTGGAATATCTTCTCGTCTATTTAGTTCTTGATTTCCCCTGGTAATTTGGTTGTTTATTAATCTGGTTCAACCTCGGACATATATAACGCCAAATTTGGGTTTAAGAAACTGAATTATAAAAACGGAGGAAGATCTTAATTACTGGGGTAAAAAACATGCGCATGATCTTATAGGCTGGGATTACATGGTCTAAAATTACTGATTCGCTTTACTGGATTAAAAAGGGGTGCTTAATTTCACATGTATTACTTTCCTTTTATCACAGAAATATTAAACCTCTGCCACAACCTGATTTTAACCTACCTTATAAAGGGCAATAGTAGGACACAATTTGTTACTTTAGATAGCAGCACTCATTTATTGAATAAAAAAACTTTTTTACTTTTATAATTTAGTTAGAGTGAATTGTTCTTTTCTTTCCACTTAATTTGACTTTCAAGAAGTTTTGAAATTAAAAGTTAAAAAACTACTCTAAACCACTGACACACTGTATCACCCCAGTATCTGTGGCTCCACTGCCAGCTGCTTCAGTATAAAGCAGTTTAAAACCCCTCTAGTGTTTTCCACCATGATAGAAAATGTGTTACGCTAGTTTTCTATTTAAATCATCCAAAGCACTGTTATCTCCCTCAAAGGGACTTAGTATTTCACCTCGCATGCGCCCACTAATCTGCCACCACTTGCTCGCCTTCCTTCAATAGACTATCCAATTTCAACTCTGAGTTGACTTTGGGCGATTATTTTCATATGCTGACAAGGCGGTAATTGAGCATGCCATGTGTGCCTTTGTGCTAGCAGGCTTAATTGAATTCCGCTATTTTAAGAGTTATTGTGATGTAGGCTTTCCCTCTGATTAGGATGCAGCCAAAGCAGTAGGTAACCAAGATACCCTATAAAAACATTTTAATCCGCGTAACCCATTGTTGAATGGTAAAATGGACCAGAATCGTCAGGTATATTAGATATAAGTGATAATAATATTAGCTTAATTCTAAATTATTATATCTTATGTCAAATATATCAGCATTTAAGTACCAAAAATGTTTATAAGTACAAACCAAACTTAGAAGCGTGGTCTAGCTAATCCACATAATTATATTCAACTTAATGGCCTGGGATTAGGGGCTTTCTTTGGTAATGCCAAATCAGCTTTCAATGACAATTGAGTTAAGATCAAATTGATTGTAAGTTATTGGTATAAACAACCTTGGTATGCACTGCCGTTGCTCAAGAGAAGTGATGGTTTAGCCATTTTCAGATGCAGAAAAGAAATACTGTCTTTAAGTAACTATGTTAGGAACAAACTGTCCACGGGGCTGAGCTGGGTTATAGCTGGACGCTTAATATTCTTTAGACCCTCTAAAGGCTTTCATCTTAATCTGCTGGTAAATTGGTGATGTGAGTCGAGATGTCATGGGTAAAGATATGGAACATTGAACCTTATAAATTCTCTCTAATTTTAGACAATAAGAAATAATTAGCATAGCAATCTTTTGGTATTTTGAAATATATAACTTATAATATTTAATAATTTTATGTTGTATTAAGTCAGTAATCTACTTCTGATCTTGAAGATTGGGGTAGAAAGCCGTTGTAAAAGCAGGTTGACAGGAGAATAAAGCCTCTATTCTTATCTTTAAGGTGCTTATATCCTACTATTTATCGCCACCTGGTCTATTGTCCTCGTGCAGTAGGCATTTGTAATTCCGACTTTAATCACAGATGAAGAACCAGTCATCTATAGTAGGCCAAAGCTTCAACACCCATACTCGCCTACCCACTGACACCATAATGATGGTGAGTTTTGCCAACCTCCCATCTCACCTACCACTCCAGTTGTTGTATTTGTAGTTGATGTTGAGGCTCTCAACCTATAGCTAAACCCCATCTCCACTTCGCTGTCCCTACCAGTGCTGAGCATCTTGCAGCTCCTCGTGCTACCATTACAATCACCCCTTTACATGAAGATATTAATACCTGACACTCTAAAGTCCCACCTTGCATCTGCACCCACCCATTTTTTAAGCACATGTAGACAATGGACTCCAAATTTGTACACTATGTTTTACATTGTACACTCCAACAAACCCTGTCAGCATACTAGTGTAAATACTTACAACGCTGTTTCTGATGCTGAAAACCTCTGGCAGAGTATACCTGAAGTACCTTGCTGCCAGTACCTTCACTGACAGTTCTGTCATCAGGCATTACCCTAAAACCCTTCCTCCAGCATCCTCAACCAGCTTCAGCCATCAGTTCACCATCCATCCAATCAGGTAAAGGCATAAAACAACATTCACTCACAAGCATCTTTCAATAAGCCCACCAGCCTCACCCTTATGATGAGGCCACGATCCTATATAACTAAAACCCTGGGCCTTATTAACAAAAGTTTCTGTTTTGAGAGATCCTTTTGAACTGTCTGACCTTAAACCCAAACTTTTTTCAATAAGATTATATAGCGAAATTTGCCCCTTATCTTATGACCACCCAAAAAAATGCTAGCTGTTCCTAAATTATCATCAGCTCACTGTTAAAGCTGCCTCATCTGACTGTTTCCCTCTTTGTAAGGCTGCAGGTAAGTCTGTTGTGATGCTGGTAGAGGTCTAATGTCTCCTACGGTCCCAGAAACCCCTACTGCTGCAGGTACGTGTGACCTCTTAAAGCTTAGAAACAGATCACAACTTAATTTTGAATGTCACGGCGGTTGCCTGTAAGTCTAAGTTAGGATAAACCACCAAAATATTGACACTTTTATCACGCTCCTATGCGTTCTCATCCAAAAAGATCATGATCTTGCAACCTACACTATTGGCTTTGTTGCAGCATACGGTCTCTTTAATGGATTCAGTTAGAAGATATCAAATGAATACTTTATGATGCCCTACACCCTTGCTTTCTGCCTTAGCCCACACCTGGCTCCTTGATGATGAAGTCAAGGAAGCGCCCCCTGCTTTTATCTCTCCATCATGGTTGGTTAGTGGTTTAACATTGCCACACTGGTTGATTTTTATTGTTTAATCTCTGTGCCATTTTTCTTGATTGAGCATTTTGTTCATTTTATTTTACTTTATTTTCTTTTGGTAATGTCTATCCCCTGGCTAGCATACTTTAAGTAAACATAACTTAACTATAATTGAAAGTTTATTTGGAACCTCTGAACCTTCATTTAGATTAAGTCTCATTATATTTACTTTAATTGAATATCCTGAAAAAGTACATTTACTAATCATTAAATTATTTTACTAAGAAAGATTCAAAGAGTTAGATATATGCTTTAGTAATGAATCATTTGATTGAACAAATTGAGACGCCTTAAGTACTACTAGGTTTGTAGTCTTTTAAAGACCAGCAGCTACACCCCTACCAAATTTCCAACATTTAGCCTCAGTGCATTCAATTTAAGTTAATTGACAGAAATTTATTTCTCCCTGTGAGTTGTTCAGAGCCTCATTCTGCATTTTCAAACTAGTATCTTATTCACTCTTTATTTCAGCCAATAATCTGAGAATCAGTGCGATGAACTACTTTTGTAATAAGTCCAAGATGTGACCTTTTTTGTACTAGAACTAAGTAGTCAAGTTCCTGAGAGGCATGTGTGACGTTCATATAAAAAGCAAACCTTTTTGGAAACAATAATCTTGAGTGATATTTTAGTATCACTTTCTCACTCTGAGCACATTATTTATAGCTAAGTCTCATGTTACAATAATGATCAACTCTTCACTTGATTTAAAATGTTCCTAATGTATATTGATAAATTAAGAACACAATAAATGTTTGGTTATAATTAACTGTTTATTATAAAATATTGTGAAGTTTATATACCTGAAGAGAATAATCTTGAAGAGTATAAGCTACATATATGTACTTGACTTACAATGATAATAAGTAGAACAATAAACTTAAAATATATATTTCTAAATAATACAAGCCCATCTTATGTAAACCTATAGTGGCCTAGTATAGCGTTCTCAATATTTTTTTACTTTCTGAGTATCTGCATAGCCACATATCTGTTTCTGTAATCTAGTTGTTTTTGTCTATTTTTGCACCATGGTTGTTATATAAATGTTCACAGAATGTATAATGGAACGGTTTTCAGTTATCTGGTTTTGCAGCCCTTTTTATGTTTTAATTCTATTATGTAAAATATATGCTATCCAATCCTTCATCTATAAATTTTTTGTCAAAATTCTAAAAATTTGACACTACTTTATTTTATAAAAATTAACAATTCAATACACTAATTCATGAATAATTTGGCTGGTCATCCTCAGGAGGGCACACATTTGACTCTGGTAGTACATCCTTATGGGGTATTTGTGTCATCGCAAGGATTTTGTGAAAATAAGGCTGGTTTTCTTTCATTGAAGAGAGCTTTTATTATAGTCTTCAGTAGACCCTGCAACAATGATCACAAAGGACATAGTCATTTCTTACATCACTGATTATTCCGATGGCTTTTTCTATTAAATGCTTTACAGGGAATAGTTCTGAATTTTACCCACCTATTACATTGCTTACTTTATGTATTTCTTGCTATTTTTTGCTGATTGTAGGGTATTGCAAGTCATATTTTTGGATAGTAGCGCCTGCCAATCTATTCTCAATAAAAAAGTAAAATTTAAAATGTATTTAGAGAAGCCATACTCCCTTGTCATCCTAAGAAAAGCAAAATTTCTAATTCAAACATCTCCTGAGCTGCATACTTTTTATTGCCAACTTGAAAATGTACATAGCCAAAACTAGATGATTGCTATACATGTTATCTAAATTATATAGGTAAAAATGTCCATCACGATATGGAGAACAACTAAAGCAGATATTCACTCTTGTCAACGGAGTTTGTAATTTTACAAGGTGGATAAAAACCTTCTAGTATCAGGCCTGTCCCACGCACTAAACTTTTATGAAGTTTTTAGTCACTTAATTTTCATCTTACATACCTTAATACAGCACAAAAGCACACATTAACTA
Organism: Massospora cicadina; assembly: GCA_022478985.1. Lineage (NCBI taxonomy): Eukaryota > Fungi > Entomophthoromycota > Entomophthoromycetes > Entomophthorales > Entomophthoraceae > Massospora > Massospora cicadina. Next base: position 24,608 of record JAKSZP010005255.1, read on the forward strand.
AGAACATCAACACCACAATTTAACTGATGATTAATAAATTTAGATAACTTGTATTTATTCTGGTTTAATCCTATGCCTCTGCTTTACCAACAACAGTAAAAAACTTTATTTATCAATTGCACTTCTTTCATGCAATTTGGGTAAAAGGGTGGACTTCTACCTTTGCCACTTTGTGCATACAGTGTTCTACCATATCCTTCAGGTGTGGGAATACATCATCAAGAGGTGATATGACAATTAAGGCTAAATAAAACCTTTAACGCCAATGTATTAGATTATTATGAAGCTGCTTCCATGTTCATCAAACATAACTTTATCACTTTAATAGACAAATGCCTCTTTTTACACAGCCCAAAAGGCATAATGTCTTGTTTGAAACTGAAAATGATATAGATTTTCATGACCAGCTGACCTACCGCCATTAAGATGTTATAATCTATTTGAAAAATTAAACCCTGAAAGCATCATTTCACTTGGTTAATCAATTAGAGATTCTTAATTCTACCAGGGGTTAAAAGGATAAATTAACTTAAAGTATTGATATGTAATCTGCAGCATCAGTTCCTTATAGTTTCTTGGGCATAACTATTCAAGGTACCCTTGGACCACACAAACCCATTAGACCTCAGAGATTGCGGCCCCTTCAGACCCAAAAAAACTCTTTGGGATCTATCCCAGTGAACTTCAGGCCCTTCTGGAAACCTTAAGTCCTCTTGGCCCACATGTCTCCATGATCTAAGTTCTAATGATCAGAGATACTGAGGATCCCTGAAAGAAAAAAAATTAGCTATGGTCTTAGACCTATATGCCAGGTGGAGGCTGCAGTTTAAGAATGTAATGTACTTCTATGTGTGAAGCCAATAACATAACTCTCACTTTAGAAGTGCTGGCCAAAGAGTTAGATGACTTAGTACTTCTAGGAGGTATAAAATTCATTTCCCACTTGGAGAGACATAGCGACAATAACACATCCAGAGTCAGTATTTGATAATATCAACTATAGAGCCAATATGATAGGTATACATACCAAAGGAGCAGTTGAATCAGACAACTTAAAAGTTCTAATATCAGCCAATATTGAGGCAAATTTAAAGATGAAATAGAAAGAATATGCACGAAAATTAATTATAAATTCTATCAATTTTATGCCATATAAATCCTCTGAGCCAAGAGAACTGCATCTACTGCTAACGTTCTTTTGGCTCCCATGTCATCCCACTTAAAGAATAGTTTTATTAATAATAAGACAAGAAAAAAACTTTGCCTCATTAGTGTTTATATTTAAAATGCAATGGAAGAGGCTAACGACCATAAGAAAATAAAAAATTGCTAACATGCCTCATATGTGAAGATTTTGAGATTAAGCCCTCATTTAAAAAGATATATATTAGAACAGATCAAGACATCCCTAATTAAAGATATAGAAGAGTAAAACACTAACCAATTAAAAATTAAGCCTTCATGGTGATATGGCTTCAGATTTATAAAAGCTAGAACAAATTTTAAAAGATGAAAGTATGCAGGGGCTCAAAAGTTAGTTAAATCCATAAAAATACCCTATACACCATAAAAGGTGCTGTAATTCTGCCCTCACATCATGTATAAAGATTCCCTTCCCATGATAGGGGTCAATAGATCTTCACTTGTATTCAAGTATTTAAAAAAACTTAAAATGAGATTTCTCAGCCTTAATATATAGGTAAATACTAATTTACCTTCTGTAATTTGAGCTTAAATATGTACTTTTGAGAATTAATTTTACTAAACATACAAAATTGATCACATTAGCAATACTTCAGGCACCTTATAGACCTTATCACTACCCTTACACCACTACCTGTATCTATAGGTGGATTGATTCATGATGTTCCACTGTCAGATAATTGCTAGCATTTTCCAAAACTAATTATTATCTTTTGTAGATTAAATTTGACATCAGATTCTGACTATTGGCAGATTTTATCCATATTGATCCATCAATTAAACGCTCAATGCCAGTCCACACCTCACAAGTGTAAATTGCCCACCAAAATCAATGAGTATGTTACTGCTGAATATAATAAGATGTCCCAACATTATAATAACGGACACTAAGTCCCACTGCTACGCCAAAGGCTCATCAGCAGACCAAAAGTAAGAAGCACTGAAATCTTTGAATCTGCGGGTAAAATGATACTTGGGTATGACATATGTTTTGGAATGGTCTCAGTATAGGACAGACAAAGCAGCAATGCACACTTTAGTAATGAATTTAATTTTTTAGACTTTAGATCACATTTACAACAAATCTCCTTGCTGGAAGTACCCAGTGAGACTTCATTGTACTTGGAGAATTTACATTTTAATAAGAGCATGTTATTATATATCACTTTACATTTACAATAATTTATATTGTCTCATATAGTTCTCCTAATTAAGTGCAAAAATATATGTGACAATCTCGTCAAGTTTTAATCCAAATTGAAACATATGCCATAGAAGAAAAAGAAATCACCCAATCCATAATGCATAGTCTGTCAGGGCTAATGTCACAAGGTCAAGGTTTGCTACTGATGATGTTTTGAGGAAGTAAAAGACTTAATAACATGAGTAAAGAGGCTCATTGTGTTGAAAACAAAAAAATGCCTTTTAACAAGCATATCTACAATTTTTTCTGATGATGGTGCCTCAGAGGTGCATTGTGATTAAAGAGCCTGTAAATTTAGTAAGATCTCATTTGTGCTTACTCTTTTTTTTAGTACTAGATGGTCCCAACCTGAGGGATTTGTGCTTACTCTTGTTTTGCTCCCAAATCCCCAATGTTCATCACCTCAACCAACAATATATTGTGGTTACACAATTTGGAGGTAATTTAAACAATATTTAAGTCAATGAACTAAATTAATAAAAGTAAAATCCTGGTTTATGTTATTTTTATAAAACTTATGAGGCGCCTTAGATTCTCTAGACACATTATAATCTTATAGATTATGGTACCGTCAGGCTTCAGAGTACCTCAAACAATAGCCTATTACTTGTTACTATCCACTTTAGTAACTTTATTAATAGCTAATTCGCCATAGCACTAGATAACCAAAGCTACAAATTAGAAGATTACAAATTTTAACATGAGTTTTCTACTGAGGGAGGATACCCCAGTGGTAGAGTATAGGCCCTCTACCACTGCCTCCCAAGTTCAATCCCGGTAATGGACTTTGGGTAGGGGACGATTTTGACTGTGTTGGTTTTGCGCGCCAATGCCCCAAACTGAGATAGCAAATAGCAAAGGCGGTCCATGGAGTTCCTGGCCTATCATACGCCGCGCATGGAGGTTTTCCAGGTTTTATCCTCCTTTCCCATTTTCTTCACTTCCCTAATCAGTGCGGTATTGTCCCCAGGTCAGCCCACCTCGAATAAAATTAAAAACATGAGTTTTCTACTATCATGAAGTACTCAGACATAATCTGTCCTTGTTGGGACATTGGGTCTTAAGGTGTTTAAAACTTAAGGATTAATAAGTAGTATACTTTGGCCCATACCTGTCTATTGAAGATAGGTGGCCAAGTTTAATGCATCAGAGGTAACATGTGTTAGGGGTCCAAGTTTGATTTCTACCACCAGAGGTTGACAGTCATTAGTGTGCACTCTATATAAATCAAATCATCAATACCATAAAAATTCTAGATTTATTAACACGTGAGTCCATGTGAACATACCTCCGGGAACATGCTTGAGACTGGTGAGTAGAAAACTTTTAGTGAATGAATTGTTACTATGCTTAAGTATGCTAGACTCCGCCCATGTAGGAAAGATCTTGTAATTATGGTCAACTATAATGAAGACCAAAAATAAGGATGTAAAAATATGTTGTTACATTAATTACTTGGTGCTAACCCAAATTTCCCAAAGTATGACTGAACAGTATGCTTATTAATTTGGAGCTGCCTAAGAAAGGAGGCTAAACTTCTCCCTCTAATACTACTAATCTTCACTCTTGATGAAATAAAAAGAGATTAAGTAAAGAAAAGTATTAAGGTATAAGCTATACCTTATTTGATAACATAAAATGCTATATATTTTTTGGTATGAAAAAGTAAACTAAAAGAAATTTTTTTGGGAAATGATATTATTGAGAAGAAAAACTTCATGTCAAATATCCACATAACTCACATGAGTCTGGGATGTCACATGTTGAATGAGAGGAATATCAAGCTTCTTTCAATAAGGTGGTTTAATGATATTCCATAACTCTGGATACATAAATTTTAAAATATTGAACCATCTTAATGTGTTGATACAACTTTTCAGTTAGTAAATTCCATTTGCATTAGTAATTAAGACTCAATCAAATTTAGTATTGATGCATGTGTTGAGATATGGGTTGTTGCCTGTAATTTGGAATAGATGGAATCTTGTTTGGAACCAAATAGAGTTTGAATATGGATACCACTTCATTGTAAGTCCTTCAGATTAAAACAATTATCAGTATGTAAGTAATTTTCATTTTGCATGATTCATGTCCTAGCCAATCAGAAGCAGGGTAATTGTTCACTGGATTTTTACACTGTGTCTTGCAAAATAAATCAAGTCTGTCTGTTCACTGGATCAACAACACAGTGTCTTTAAAACAAATGATAGTTGTATGTAATGTTTACAAATAAAGTTTCTGAACTAATAGGTCTAATTTATTACCTTTTGTCTGAAATTAATTGAATGATGATACAATCTATAATCAAATCAAAAAATACTTTATAAAAAATACTTTTGCTTTTAACACAATCTCGCCTAGCATAGTTGCTCAATTTTAGACTCTTAGACTTAAAGTTTATTCAAGAACGTGGGTTCAAGTTCAACTGCAATCACTTTTACTGTTAAATTTTTTTATAGCATTTTGATTCTAGATAATTGGTTTTTTTAAATATATTTTATATCATTACAAATTCTTTCATAATTAGAGTTTATTACAATTTTTATCAAACTTAATTATAGATACTAAGTATTATTAGGAACCAATGCTAAAAAACTAAGTTTTTTATTAAAAATTAAGTACTTCTTTGCTTTGGTACAAACTAAACTAGTTCAATGGTCAGCATTTAATCTATCTAAGTAATATCTAAAAAATTATGTGTTTTTATCAAAACTTTTTCAAACTAATTAAATAGAAATAAATATTGTAGCTCAAAGGTAATTTGTAAGTTTAATATTTACTGGTCAGCAAACCATTAGTTTTCCATTCCACCTTGGGCTCTGGTCATTCTTCCATACCTTTGATAGTATAGCTTTTTATCATTAGGATGGCGATTAGTTTTTTTCTACTTTATATCTTTAATAAGATTATTAAAAAATAAAAAATTATTAATAGGGATTTGCAGAAAATGGGAGCTTTGTTTAAAATTTAAAAGGGCAGGATAAGATACTGCTAATTTAGTTAGCATCGCTTACCATTACTGATCAGTAATTAACATTTCTAGCAACAGTTCTAGCATCAGCGGACTTAACCATCAGAGCTTGAGTCCTGAAGTAGCCTCATCACATTTGATAATTAAATCAGAGGGAAAGCCAGTGTGAATTTTAAAGTAAGTTGGGATAAGTCACAAGAACCTTATTTTTTGAGCTGATTAGTGAGAATAAATCATTCTAGAAACCAGATCTTTGTAACATAGGTTCTAATGGCTCAATTGCTTGGCTACAATTGCCAATTGTGTGACCATATAGAGTACTGGTAGAGGAAGGCTAGGAGTTGGATTAGCTTTTTTCAGAATTTTCAAAAGTTCAGGCCTTGCAAAGTAATGTATATTAGGTGACAATTGTTCACCAAAAAAGTAGGTGCCTCATTGTAGACCAGTACTGTATATTTATAGCGTACTTAGAACATTGGTGGTCTGATGTCTGCATTGCTTGTGGCGCACACTGGGAAGTATTTGAAAGGGAATCTGAGTCAAAGCGCTTGATCATATTGATAGCATGTTGCAGACTTTATAGGTTATCAAACGCTTGTTGGAGGAAACTAATTTGTAATTGAGGCCTTCTATCAACTCCTTGAAGTTGAAGTTATTATTGTGACCCTCCTCTGCTCAGTTGTTAAGGACTTGGGGTCTTAATATGGGTTTGGCCTTAGTTTTGGGGGCAGCAACTATCTCTGAATTGTCCTTATAAAAGACCTTTATCTCATTGTTAGCATAATTGTTTCTGATTTTATTGCACTCTATCATGTTATTGATGAGCTCATTGCTAAATTTTTATATAGTATACTGTTGAATATGGTTGGTGTCCTGCACCGCAATTTCCAACAATTAGCCGCCTAAAAATTCAAATTGCATATTCGTCAGTATTAGGGGCCTTTTTTGATAAGCAGGCATCTTTGGGTGAGTTGTCATTTATTAAATATATGGAGTGCTTGAAATGGCTTCTGGTTGTCCCTGGGCCTGGACATAGTTGATGCACACATGAGATCTGGGCAGCTCATGTGCATCTGCATCATGCGGAGGATTGACTTGGTCTTTATTAGTTGTATTCTTTGAAATAGTATAAGTCACATACCCCCTTCTCACTTAAGTTTGAAATGGTTATGAGGGAAATTGGTGTCTATATTGATTTGTATTAGAAAAAGCAGGTTAGCTTATTTTCTTGCGCTCTAAAGTCAGGCTCATTGTTTACATTTGGGAAGCATACCAGAGCTTTATATTATGCAAAATGTTGATTGCTTGCACCTTGACTTTGATGTTCAGGTGTGTGTACTTACAGTAAGCCATTTGAGCCAACATACTAGTTATCACCGCTTTTTCCATCTACTAAACTGCTGGGCCTCTTTTTAGTTTACATACTCCTGGTATTGAAACTTCTGCGTGGGACATAGGAGAGCTATACTGGAAGCTGGATTGAACTTTGGGCTGCCAAAATTAACTATGAAAATTTTATCTTTGATTTTCCTGTATGACGCTAATTGTTATGAGCTGAGAAGCTCCAATATGGCTTGAAGGTCATTTTAGAGCAAAGTTCTACAATTGTGTTGTCACCAGAGACCTGTATCTAATGGGGCATTAGTTGGGCTGAACAATCCACTAGAGCTTTGTTTCTGCCGCTAACAACTGGATGTTTGCAGCAAAGGTTAAAAGAGATAGGTGACATGGGACCACAATGGCAAAGGCCCTGCTAATAGGAATTACATTTTTGAGACCGCCAGAAATGGTAACCTTGGTCATAAGTCTTAAGTACAAAGTTTAGTGTAATGATGAAACATTGATGGTATTTCTGGCTGTTTCCATTGCTGAGTGCAGGAAATATTATGCTATCCAATTACAGCCTTCTACTAGTCCAAAAACATAATATAGCATCCTTAGATCTTCACATGTCCTACATGAGGTTCTGAATTGAGCTGATACTTTCCCAGATCGTTTGCACCTTGATGAACCCATGTTGGGCCTTGTGGAGGATGCGAGGCACCATGATCACTAGTCATTTTGAGAAAAACGCGTTATGAGCTTATAGCTGGCTTTTAAAAAGGGCTACTGGGCGACAGTTCAAAAGATTACATTGAATGTTATTCTTGTATAAGAGCACAATATGGGTCTCCTGCCCCTAGGATTTGGCTCCCAATCAAGCAGTTGTTTACATATGAGGAAGTTCCGGCACAGTGCAGTTGCAGATTGTGTTGAGCATCTCCAAGCACCTCATGTCAGGGCCTAAAGCCTTAACTATTATGACTTCTTTAGTGCTCGCAAGACTTCTGTGATTGATATTATAGTGGAGAATTTCCACTTGTCTTTGGCTGAACCTTCCTGTAGACGCAGTTTGGCCAGATCAATAAAAGATTTGGTTGACAGTTCTTTAGCTTCATGGTATTGGTAAAATTATCATAGAGACGCTCAATTTGACATTAAAACTATCCAGTGATTTTTGAATAAGTTACCGGAGGGAGTTTTGACATGCATATCTTGTCCTTGGATCGCTTCCTTGAAGCTCGCCATACAATCTTTGGTCAGTGTCTCTGACCAGCTTTGATACCAGCATGTGGCATTTGTTCAGCGATTGGAGTACTTCTTGTTGAGGAGAGCTCAGTAACACTTGTGCTTCTTCAGATAGTTGCTCCATCAATCTTTGCTTTCCTGCCATGAGAGCCTAAGGGTTTCCAGGGTATCCTTTAGATGCTTCACGGCAGCATCTCATTTATAGGATTTTGATTTTTTGTTTGACACTGTCACAAATTGCTTCTCCTTAATTTACATCCTGCGTATGAGGGGACCCATCCTGAGCTGCAGATTCTGATGAGCGTTAATGCAATCTAAGACATTTTTGACAGTTTGTAGCAATTGGTGTCCCTATGCATTGATGGTAAAATCTGACACTCTTGCTTCTTTTGGGTTCACCCAAATCAATCGCAACTTAAATGAATATATGGTTGCTCTTTAAATTATTGCTAAGCTTGTTACTAAGGTTAGTGGTTTGATATCATACCTGACTAGGACTTAGTCTATCCAGATCTAACCAACAGCGCACAGTTGCTATTGTATATTCGTCATGTGAGGTTTATTAAGCAGCCATCCTTTTCGTCTATTGTAAGCACATCCCTGAGGATACAATTTAGTATAGCATTCTTATCAGAATTCATAGAGGTTGCTCAAATTTTACTTTTGTGTTTCAGCTCACATTCATCCGGCAGTTCCTGTCTCCTGCTATTATCTTAGCCCCCTCAGTTTGTATCTCGGACAGGGATTCTTTAAATTATCAGATTTTGTGGGCTTTAGCAATGTGTAAATTGCGATGATACAAAGGCTTCTGTTAGTTACATTAATGGTGGTCTTGGCCACAAGAATATGTACAATATTGTCTCTTTCACAAACTCTAGGTGCAGGTCTGAGATAAAGTGACAATTGATGTGATTCATCCATAGTGCTTGACGCCCAAACTGGAGGTACCACATGTGATTTTTGGTATTTCATTTTAAGTTTGGTACCATTTGTTTATGGCTGTATGTGTATGGAGAGTGTCTATAACTCTCCTGTTTCAACGCGTGGTGATGCACGGTGCGTTGAGCCAACGCAAGAAAACTAGCCATTAGTACCAAAGCTACTAGAGCCCAACAGAGGGTGCTGGAGCAATAATAACTAAAGCAAAGGAGTCCAATAAATACCTGCCATATGCGATGCAGTGCACAAGGAGAGAAGGGGTTAACGCCCCAGGTTGGAGGGTACCTGGGCGATCCAACGGTGCACTAGGGGATAATCTCATTGTATTTAAAATGGAATGGCTAATGTGGCGCAAGACCTCCTTGAAGGGGTCCTCGCACAGGATTATCTGAAATAACATTTAATAAAATGGTAAAAATGGGTAAAGCTTACTGGGAAAAGTCGACCAACAAGGAGTGTTAGTCACAAAAATATATTTAAACTGAGTCAGGGTAATTATGGGTCTGCAGAAGTGTGCCCAAGACTTGATGCTATAATAGGCAAACGCTCCCATCCAATTTGGTAGAATACACCAAAACAGCCTTCACTTGAGTGATCGATTGAAGCTTTATTCTAACCAAACTCACAATTTCATAACTTAAATAGGTTTTTAAACCCCATTCTCCAAGTATCTGAATTGAATTATCTTCATTTGTTATGTAGATCATCCGTTTTAACACCTGGGCTGACACAAGGGACTTGGCATTTTGCACCTCATTAGTACCAACCTGGGCATATTTAGCTTGTACCCAGCATTGGTGTAATGTGTGCTTAAGGTCAGGAAGAGCCTGAAGTTTCACCTTCTGGGCCTCCTGTCGCCCAGCCTTATCCTTGTAGTTGGTTCCCACTATCAAGTCATTCAACCATGACATTACCCTCTCATCCTTCTTGGGCTCACCCCCTCCTGGGGCGTTCACTAAGGAGAAGTTCTTTTGTTTGAAAGACAACTTTATAGCAGTGGCGGCTGGCTTGGACTTTAATCCTGAAGCCTCAGGAAAACGATTATGGAATGATTTGATCAGGTCTGGGGCATGTACACAGTCACGTGCTGGCACCCAACTGTCCTTGGCCACGTTGAACCCCATCCAGGATACCAGGTACTTAGGTCATCTTTTAAAAGCGGGAGGCTACTATTTCCTCCACTTCCCACTTTGGCGCCCCATCCACGAGATAAGCCTTGGGAGTCTAAGGTGGGGGGGACCTTGAATGATGTCAATTTGCTCTCATGAAAGATGGAGAAGATCTGAAACGCAGAGGGAAGATCCAACTGGTATGAGGCATGCTCCTTTCTAACAACGCGGTAAGGACCAATTCTTTTTGGACCCAGCATTTTTGCATGGCTGCTCGATAGGGATGTTACAAGCCTTAAGCATCACGAGATCCCCTTCCTTGTACGCTGGACCCACTCAGTGCTTACCATCAGCGTTCTCCTTATAAACTAGCATAGCCGCCTCCAAACTTGTGGAAACCCCCTGGTGGACCTTCTTGATGGTCTCAGTAAAGTCCACCACCGCTAAAACTTTGGAACCACAGCTGGGATCCATGTTAAAGGCGGGGTTAAAGCCATGGTTGGTGAAAAAGGGGGAACAACTGATTGAAGAGTGCAAAGAGTTGTTGTAGCTAAACTGGGCCATGGGAAGATGAGAAACCCAATCTGAATGATCTGCGGCGGTGTACCACCACAGAAACTGTTCCAAGCACTGGTTCACTCATTTGGTCTGCCAATCTGATTGGGGGTGATAGGCAGTTGAATGGCAGGGGCGAATCTGAAGAGTCTTACACAATGCTTTACAAAAGATAGAGGTTGTCAGAAATTTGACTTTGGGCTCTGCTAGTTGGCAGGCTAACCAGTATGAAGACTGGTCAGCCCTTGCCATTTCACCTTAGGCGTCAGGACTAGCAGCTCCAGCTAACCCCTTGGCATGTCACCCGTGCTATTTGGGGATCCCCTAGCCTAAACTTCAACCAACAAAATAAATAATAAACTTATAACAAAATGTAGAATAGGCAATGGGAGATATTTATTGAGAAGGAAGCGCCAGGTATTTATACTATTTACAAAAGGGCTACTGCGCCCATTGTGACCTATTAGCTCTTTGGTTCTTCCAGCCAACCACTTCTCTTCTTCTTACACTTCTTCTTCTACTCTATTCTTCTTCCCTGGCGTCAACCCTCTCGCTCTGTCCTTCCCAATGTCTGAATTAATTTTGGTGCATCCTCAGCCTTAAGTAGCCGGTGAACCATATAAATAAATAATCTAATTAAATGTTAAATTTGGATTCAACCTTTGATTTGATAATAATGCGCTGGAAACAAAATTAGTCACTTGCTTTGACTCAGAATATCTTGGCATCTCGACTACATCTATTCTCATCTAATCTTGATAATAAATGAGGCACTGGAAACAACCTTGGCCACCATGAACTCATGATTGTTGGATCCACCGACATCAGATAAGACAGCGAATTCATGGGTAAGCGAATACATTGGCTTTCTGCTGGAAATCCCACAACAGACTATGAATGCCATTGGCATCGACCACTGATTCTGCTGACTGATTGGATCATCCCTGGCTATTAGTCACCAGTGATCCTTATACGAATTGGGGCCACCGATTGGCCCCACTCAAACCTAATTACAAAACTTAGCGAAATACTAATTTCAGCTCAACCCAAATTGGGGGAGCAACTAACCAGCAATCAAACCAAATAACACGAAATTCAGTCGGTAAACCATTCTGCCAGGATTGGCTATATCATTCCAAATAACGCTAAATCATTGGAGGATTCCATATGGTTAAAATCATGACAGAGGTGAATTGGGGTCCTAGTCACCAATGATTTCTTAAGGAACCCCATGAAGCGCAAACACATGTGTGACAAAGATCCTGGCCATCTCAGCAGCGGTTAATAGTTCTGCAAGGAATAAAGTGGGCGAACTTTGTAAAGCGGTCCACCACTACCATGATGGCATCATAACCATCAGAAATGGGTAATTCCACAATAAAATCTACCAATAGGGAGGTCCAAGGCCCTTCCACCTTTTGTACTTGTACCAACAAGCCCACTAACGGTTGACAATTGGGTTTCATTTAATTGCAGATCAGAAACTCTTTACAATACCGTCCTACCTGAGCAGGCAAGCCCTTCCAATTGTAGGTGCATCATATTTACTCCAAGGTCTTTTCTTTCCCAGGATGACCAACGGTGATTCCATCATGATGGACCTAGATGATTTCCAGGCACAGTGGTCCAGCAGGAACCCATAGGCGCCCCTAAAACCACACCATATCATCCTTCACGTGATAGCCCCTGGGTAGTTTTCTTGATTTAAAGCGCTCTTTGCAAGTATTATAGTATATTTAACTGATAGCGGCTGAGGAAGGCTACCTTTCTGAACATACTATATTCCTCCGCATTTTTCAGAAGTGCAAGCGCTGGCCATTGTACAGAAGAAAGGTAAGTTGAGACACAATTTTAATTTGGAGGAATCATCACCTGTGTGTTAGGGACTTCTACCTCCTTTGGATCAGGAGCTAAAGCAGGGTTGCGGCTTAAAGCATCCGCCAAACCATTATCCTTGCCCTTGGTGAATTCGTAAGAAAAGGCAAATTGGGCAAGGGTCTCATTCCAACATGTCTGATGTGGGGTTAGGACATGAGGGGCGCAGTAGTACAGCAAGGCATGGTGATCTGTACATACACAGAATGGTTGGGTAGAGCCATGCAAGTGGTGACGCCAATAAGTCAGCGCCTCCACCACTTCTAGTAACTCCTTGTCATAGATGGCATAATTCAACTCAGGTAGAGGCATATTCATAGAAAAATATCCCACTGGATGCTCTATCCCATCTTCATCTACTTGTAATAAGGCAGCCGCTAGGGCGAAGTTGGAGGCATCAGTAGACACAATGAACTCTTTGGAAGGGTCGACATGGCAAAGGATAAACGTGGACAACAGGGTGCACTTCACATCTTGGAAACCATCCTCCAGAATGGGGGACCACTGAAGCATTTTTGCACCACTAGCCCTATACAAGGGCACTGCCACCTCAGAAAGGTTTGGCGTGAACTTCTTGAGGAACGTACACGTCCCCAAAAAGCTCATCAATTCATTTTACTGAAGTGGGGTAGGCCACTCATGAATCGCCTTCTCCTTGTTTGGAGTTATCATGTGTCCTTGGTCAAACACGACGTTGCCTAGAAAACTAACCTGGGACTTATTAAACTCACATTTACTGACCTTTAGCGTGAGGCAGGCTGCTCTTAACCTCTCCACCACTTGCCAAAGGTGTACGGCATGGGACTTATGATCAGGGCAAAACACCAAAATATCATCCATATATGCAATATCACATACCCCCAACAATTCCCCCAACGCTGCATCAATGCGGCGTTGAAAGATTACAGGGGCATTCTTAGACTAAGGGCATGACTTAAAACCGGAATATCCCTTTCCTGGTATGGAATGCGGTTAACCACTCCTGTCCTGTTTTTATCCAAATTTGATTGAATACAAGAGGCAATCCAGCTTGAAGAAGACCTTCACTTTCTCCACATAGCGCGCAATCTGTGATCCTAAGGGATGGGATGGAGGCCTGGTACAGTAACGTTGTTGAGATTCCCATAGTCTACACATGGGCGTAGAGTACCATCAGCCTTCGCAACAAAGAGAAGAGGGGAACAAACAGGGGAGGTCCGCTGAAAAATCGCGCCTTTGGCTAACTGCTCCTTCACCCACACATCTAATGCCTCTTCCTCCAGGACAGTCAATAAGTAAATGAAGGAAGATATATGCACCAGATCCACAGTGAGCTTGAAGTCACAATCGAACACAGAGTGCTCAGGTATTGAATTAGTGGATGCTGTATCAAAGGAGGATTCCAAAACCTCCAAACAATAAGGTAGGGGAACCTCCACGGTGGGCTTCAACATAGAAGCAAGGCTAAGAGTGTGAAAGTGGGGCCAGTGGGGCAATTTGCCCTGGACGTTAGCCTCAGACAAAGGCACAATGAATGTGCGACCATTCTTTAAAGTTAGGATAGGTTTCTCTTTCATATTGGTTCTAACATCAAACTTTTGCCACCACTACACCCCCAAGATGATAGGGTACAAGAGGTTTTTGACAGCTTGAAAGTGATTGGACAAGTGGTACTTGTCAACCTGATAGTCCAATGTCCCAATGATCTTCAGAGTGGGAATACTTGGGATGCACCTCCCTTAATCATACCACTTGGCAAGTAACTCAGCACAAGGTAGTCAGCTAGTCCCTGGTCCATAAAGTTTTCTGTGGCGCCAGTATCCACCATAATAGTGGTGCTGAATTTCCCTAAAGTTGAGGAAAGTGTAGCAGTCAGTAGAAAATACCCAGAATGATCTTTATTTAAAGCCAAAAACGCCAGTAAATTGCCACCAAACTCTTCATCTGGCATTAACATGTCACCCTGGTAGGATTTTGAATCAAAGAATGGAGAGGGATACTTGGCCACTCTTACTACTGAGGCCACATATCCCACCATATCTTCAGCAGGGGCATAAACATTTTCATATTGTAAACGCAGTTCCTTTTCAACTTCCTGAGTGCTATGAATCATGGAAGAGGTAAAGCGGGGATTTTTTGGGGTGATTTGGTACACAAGAATAGGTTCCATATCTGAGCCATGAGAGAGCAAAAATGGTTAAGAGATATACATAGTGTTTTCATTATAAAACGCGTTTTTAGATGCGAACAAACCAATTCCCATAACAGCAACGGAATGCCTGACGTTATACAAGGCCAACACCCCCAGGCCCATCTGCACTGATTCTGTCAGCATCATCAGAACGTGCTGCCAAAGTAAGCCCCATTTATTTTAATCGATTATGTAAATTTTGGCGGAAAGTTGGGTTACATCTTTCTGACCCAGAAGCGTCCATATCCACCGGATACAAACATGAAGGGTGAATATTTCCAGTTGGAGGTAGCCAGAATAATGACGAGATGCTCCAACCCTTGGGAAAACAAGGAAACAGTGGTGCGGCTGACCACAGCTGAATCCCTCAGCTGGTGCCCACCATTTGTACTTTTAAAAAGTCCCACATGGAAAAAGTTCATGCACATAAAACTAAAAGGTTGGTCAACTGATGTAAGGAGAGTGTCTATAACTCTCCTGTTTCCAGCGTGGTGGTTCACGGTGCACAGAGCCAACACAAGGAAACTAGCCATTAGTACCAAAGCTACTAGAGTCAGGCAGAGGTTGTGGAGCAATAATAATAAAGCAATGGAGTTCAATAAAAAACCTGCCATAAGTGACGTGGTGCACAAAGAGAGAAGGGGAAAACGCCCCAGGTTGGAGGGTACCTGGGCGATCCAACGGCACTAGGGGATAATCTCATTGTATTTAAAATGGAATGGCTAATGTGGCGCAAGACCTCCTTGAAGGGGTCCGCGCACAGGTTCATCTGAAATAACATTTAATAAAATGGGTAAAAATGGGTAAAGCTTATTGGTAAAAGTCGACCAACAAGGAGTGTTAGTCACAAAAAACATATTTAAACTGAGTTGAGGTAATTATGGGTCTTCAGAAGTGTGCCCAAGTCTTGATGCTCCAATAGGCAAACACTCCCATCCAATTTGGTAGAATACACCAAAACAGTCTTCACTTGAGTGATCAATTGAAGCTTTATTCTACCCAAACTCACATTTCATAACTTAAATGGGTTTTAAACCCCATTCTCCAATTATCTGAATTAGACCATCTTCATTTATTATGTAGAGCATCCGTTTTAACACCTGGGCTGACATAAGGGACTTGGCATTTTGCACCTCATTAGTACCAACCTGGGCATAGCTTGTACCCAGCGTTGGTCTATAAAGTGCTTAAGGTCAGGAAGAGCCTGAAGTTTCACCTTCTGGGCCTCCTGTAGCCCAGACTTATCCTTGGGGTTGGTTCCCACTATTAAGTCGTTCAACCATGACAGTATGCTTGTGTCTTCAAAGAAATTATTTGAGCTGTATTAAGTTGGTTTTTAATCATTGAATTTTTCTTGCCTTCATATGAGTGCTTTCCATCCCTTATCATTAGTGGGCACAATGATCGTTTATAGTTTCCCAATCCATATGTATTAGGCTTCTTGGGGTTTGTGTATGGATTTTATAAAGGGGGTTGTTATAGTAAAGGTGAATATTAAGACTATCATGGAGCCAGCTAATGATTTGAGAAAAGCCTGCCATATGGGGTGCATGAACACCTAGTATGCAAACCAGAATGTTGGGGGCATAGTCATCCATATCACCTGATAATTGGGGGAGTGAAGTGATTGCGGGATGGCAGCTAGTGACCACCATTATCACCATTCCTATCAGCAACTAACCTGTGGCCGCCGCGGTGGCTGCAGATTCCAACACTGTTAGTTCTTTTGGACTTATGGGGGCCACAAAGTTGCTGTGGTGAAATGGGTTGTTAAGAATGTGGTGAAGTGAAACTTCATCCTTTGGGAAGAAATAATCTTTCATAGCAAATGTACATCCTGACGTCAGATGGCGTCCAAAAGTGGGGACATCACCAAAAGGCCACTAAGTTGGAATACCATTTTGAGGAGGGAGGGGTGCAAAGTAGTGATGATGGCTACTAGGGCCCAGTCATTGAGTACCCCAGGAAACATGGCACTTTGTAGGAGGCGACTTATAAAAAATAATATTATTTAAACTGAGTTATTTTGAGCTGGAATTTTTTTATTAAACAAAATTGGATAAATTGACAGACAACCGTCCTGTAGGGGATGGTTGTACTAAGTACTGGGAGGCTTAGGGAATAAAAGGGAGTTTTCATGAAGAGAAGGTTGTGAGATACCAATCAATTTATGGAAGATTTGGGATTTTACAACTAGCTCAATGCCAAATAGATCCTACACTGGCCATCTGACTCTCACTCAATTTTTGCCACTAAATTTACTCTACCAACGTGATTCTGCTTGTAAGATCAACGATGCTTTGTCCAGCAGGAGACTGGTTGCATCCATAGCCACATAGGGGTGATCCCATTAGATATCAAATAGATTTAATGCCATTGAAGACACTGGAGCGGTACCCACCTCATTTGGCATAGAAGAAATACCATGGCGAGATTTTAAACTCAGTTATACAACTATTGGGGTTGATTCCACTGAACCTCAATTTAATTAATTTTCTCGCCCCCTCAGCAGAACCCAAAACTATTGCAGAAGAGCAAAGCCCGTCAATTTCTACCAGGCGGTGGCTTCTCACCACCACTACATCCACAAACACCGTACTAATCCACTGCACCAAAATCTTGTGTGGTGAAGTAAGGTGGAAAGGGTCAACTTTGAGGGGGTACGCCGTCACTCACCTTTCATCCACCACATGGGCCAAATCTCCCTGGGTCACGAGAGGGACGGCCACCTTCTTCACCCTCATATTTTCTTCAGGATGGTCATTCCGTGCAGTTGAGGCGCAGGGGTGCTCCACCAGACTTAAGGAGGAAAATAAGGAGTTGCAGACAATCAGCGGGATAGTTGGTTGGAACTGGGATTTTATTTCCAGCCATTTTTTGCGCAATGAATTTTTTTGCCATCTCCATTTTTCTAATAATCAAAAAGGGTATCAGCTTTAAAACAAACTTTTGCTGATCCTTTGGAGAATAGGATTAAAATGTTTTGGCACAGACAACAGGAAACTTTTGTAGTTTCTGTGTGGTTTTCAAGCGGATCATGTGTTTTTCTTTTCTATATTGTTTATTTTTTGTTGATTGCTATTTGAACGGATGTCAATGGGAGGCTTAGCAGCAGGGGGTTGGTAACGGGAGTTGCTCTTATAGTGGACTTTGCCTTGTGAATCTTTTTGGGAGCGTTCTTGGACCCCATCTTCTGCCAGAGTTCTTCCTCTTTTTTGTCTCATTCCACCTGGGTGGGTGGTGCACTGTAGGCCTGGGACATGGTCCCTTTCTATTTGTAATCCTCCAGGTTTGGGGTGGTAAAAGTATCATCTTTGGCCTCAGGACGCTTTACTGCTATAAATTCCACCACCTCTTTGTAAGTGGCATTAAGCTCATGTTGTTTAAATTTTTTACCCGTGACCTCTGTGAGGTTGCGCAGAAGCCATCCCTTAGCCTTGGGATGTAAGGTTATCATTATTCCCTTGATTACCGCATCATCAGGATTGTAGTTATATTTGCGGGGTAATTTCTCCTCTTTTATAACTGTACTGGTTCCTTAATATGTCTGCTCTGGTAGCAGAACCAGAACACATGCTTTTCATCTTCATGTTCAAAGTAGACCATGTGACTATGGCCCAGTTTGCGGACAATCCTGTGGAGGGCGATTTGATTTGCCACCATACAGTGCGTCAGCTCAATAAGCGCCCCTTATGGGGTGAAGGCATTTAGCAATATATTCTTCACTGGATTTTAGTTACTCGCAAACTTTGCAGTAGTATGATAGGCCTATTTGGATCGCCTTGAGGATACATAACGTTTGTGGTCCATCAACAGGTTGTAAAAAGTAACCCACCAGATGGTTTAGTTCATGTAACAAGAAAGCTCTATTTGCAAGCAGGATACTTTGTGTTTGATACACAACTACATGAGTTTTTATAGTTGAGGTCGTCAGGGATTAAAAATTGGTGTAGCTGCATTTTGGCACCCAATGATGATTGTAATCATCGTCCACCAGAACCTTGTCCAGCTCATGGTATATGATCACGATCAGGTCTAACTAATACTCTTCATTGACCAATTGAAGGTGAATGCAAATGTTTTAAAAGATACATCTTCAGCACTTGACAGTTGCAAATATGCACTGATGAAGGAGAG
The DNA here is from genome assembly GCA_022478985.1 of Massospora cicadina. Classification (NCBI taxonomy): domain Eukaryota; kingdom Fungi; phylum Entomophthoromycota; class Entomophthoromycetes; order Entomophthorales; family Entomophthoraceae; genus Massospora; species Massospora cicadina. The sequence goes on from JAKSZP010005255.1 coordinate 43,339, forward strand.
AATGAAATTAGTAAGGCTGATGGCGCCATCCTACAATGGTTTTTTGATTTTTGTCACTGCGGCGCTGTATGATTTATCTTTTATATAAATTCTTTGGGGCTTAGTTGGCATAAATACTTTACTATACAGCTCATCAACTCATTGAGGCTGAAGCTGTAGCTCATAATAGTCTTGACTTGGTGCATATTAGTGCCCCACTTGCTAATATGGCAGGCCATCGCTGCACCATTTTCCAGTTCCTGCTAACCTTGAACATTGGTGGGAAAGAAGCCAAAAAATTACCAATGATTGATACTTTATGGACGCACGCCAAGTGTAGGTATAGCTGCAAGAAGTTAAGGGTGATCAAGAGAGTTGGACCAGTCTTTCATAATTCCTGTTATTCTCACGTGGTAAAAGAGTGCGTTATTTTGGCAGGTACCTCCTCCTCACGCCACTAGAAAGCTTCCAATGGTGTGAAGCTTTCAGTGGCGTAAGGAGAAGTAAGGGAGAATTCAGGGAACAACTGTTTCCAGTCCTAAAATTTCTTTTACTCAGATACCAGTCTGTATCTTTTTCTGTCTGATTTCAGGGGTTATAACTTCATGCATAAGGGCCGATGTATAGGGCAATATTTTGTGATTGATCCAGGCTTGAGAAGTTTGGGGGTAAAACTGGACGCATCCCAATCCACCGCTTTTTCCAGGGGAGCATAATTTCTCTAGATTAGCATTTGTCTAGAGTCAGGTGCAGCCGCATAGGGTTTTGTACGTGTTCATGGTAAATCAAAGTCTGCCTGACTGTAGAGATGGTCAATACTTGCTCCATTATGGATACAATAACGCATTTTGAATGTGGCAAAGCTTTTTGTGCTTCAGCTGATAAAGAAATCCAGTGATCAGTCCTAGAAGGGTTTCCACTCCTCCGCAGTCACCTTTGTCCACCTGGCTTTGAGTAACTCAGATGTGGTAGCAAGTAAGAATGTGAGTATACAGCTAGTTTAAAAATAAGGTAGCCTTGGACAAACTGCAATCCACGGCAGAGCCTCCTTGTGGGAGAGGGTGATATTGTATCATTTGAGTGATGTGCTGGTAGTGATGGCGTATCCTGCCCAGTTAGGGGTAATTAAAGCGTTAAATAGTGTTTTAAATATGCATTAAGATTTGTTGGCTATGGCCCAAAATTTTTTACTGAAGAATTCATTCTGATGGGAATTCTTGCCATATTGCACTCCATGATGATGTAGATGTCAATCCCAGATTTAAGACAGGCTTTGGCATCAGCGGGTTAAGGTCCTTGTGGATGGCTGCTTCCACCATATGGTAGTCATTGTGCAGCCTCATATACTCAAGGGCATTTTTGGTTCATATTCACGACAATTAAAATAAATTTGCCATGTTGACCAGTATTTGGGTGCTGTGCTACCTCTTTGCAGAACTATCAGAAAAACTTGTGTCATGCCATATATTTCAGCTAATGTGGGGACAACTGCCTTTGCGACCAACTAAATATCTGTAATTTAAGAATTGCAGGGTATCCCTCTGTTCAATGTTGCAGGTGGTGATGCCTCTTCAGGTAAACATTCCTTCCTGGACTGAAATGCATTTTATGGGTACATTCTGAGCAGCATTGTGACTGTCACCAGTTTGTTTTAGTAATTTTAATCTGTCTGAAATTTTTTTTATCATTTTTTGCCAATTGCATCCGTTTGGTACTTGACAATTTTAAATCAGATCTAGGTGGTTTAATTAAATTTGTGGGTGTTACAGCTTGACAAGCTGTTTTACAAATGGTGAGATATTCATTGGCAGGGGTGGTTCCTAAAGAAATTGAGTATCAAAGACTTCAGTTGGCACCAAACTATCTTTGTTAAATCCAGTGCAAACAATTCCCTGCATGGAAAAGTTTTGTTGGTGTTTTCTTCCTTAAATGGTTTTGTTCACAGAAAACATCTTGTTGGTATTCCTGGAACTCAAAGCGCTGTTTCAGGTTAATTTTTTTTTTGGGAGCCTAGCCATCCAGCACTTTAGAAACTTCTTTAGGAAAATCCTAGGAGAAGGGAGAGCTGACTCTGCTGTAAAAGTGGCTGCCTTTTTTCTAAGATAGGTGTTGTTTTGCAAGTTAGGTTTTTGACAACCAAAGTTATTTTCAGAGAAGTTTTATCTGCATCAATTGTGAAAATGGGTGCCAAGTAAGTAGATATTTCTTGGGTTTTGTTAAAAAAACCTTGGAGTTACATTTGGCTAACAACACTCCATTGGATATATGATCCATAGGGTGGATGACTAACTTTTAAAAGTTAGGTCTGTTAAGTAAGACGTCCATCACTATGAGCTTAACTCAGACAGGCGGTGATTCCTACTGCAATTTATGCTAATTAAGTTCAGTTTTACAGCTCTATAGGCGCAGTAGGTGTCTAATTGCAAAATGTTATTCTTGAACTTTTTGGGTCACTTCTGATTTGCAAAAAATAATGCTTAAGTGAAGGTAGCGGTGATTGGTTTTGTGATTTATTTAGTTCACCTAAGAGGTTATAATGTTTTGATTGAAACTATAAACTTAATTGTGGGTTTTCTGAGCTGTATATAGTAAATTAGTTGGCTTTGTAGCTTTGTTCAGTGTATTTAATAAGAGGTTGGTTATAAATTTATTTAGAAGAAGAAATTTTTATATTTAAAATTTGATATTGGTAATTACAGTAAATAAACATATAATAACAACCAACCTTATACCCAAAGTCAATGAACAAATATACTTCTTAGAATTAGAGAAATGATAAATTAGTATAGTTGGGCTAATTTTAACTGCTAAATTAATTATAAAAATTAATTAACAAATTCATAAGTTAATTTCAAATGAAATTTAGGTGATTATTTTTTGAGAAAAATATAAACAGAAATAAATAGAGAGAAATAACTAAACTTTTTTCATTTTTTCATTTTATTTTTTATAATGTCCATCCCCTGGTTGGATTTGCCTTAAATAGATAAACTACCATGCTCCTATTTAAAATAAATACCAACCTCATAACCAAATCATTAGACCAATCAAAGTAGTAAATATATAGTAATCAACAAGTTTAGTATTTTATCATATTATTGTTCAGCTATATCATCTACTATTATAAAAAAGAAGGAATGTATTGTATATCTGGTCATCAATAGCATCTAGTATTTAGTAAGAATTAAATTTTTAGTTTAGTTGAGGTGGGCCAAAAGGAGGATGATACTGCACCAATGAAAGACGAAGGGATTTTTGAATTAATGGGAAAGGAGGATAAAGCCTGGAAAACCTCCATGCGTGAAGTATGATAGGCCAGGAACTCCATGGACCACCTTGCTATTCGCTATCATGGTTTGGGGCATTGGTGAACAACGCCAACATAGTCATAATCATCCCCCACCCAAATTTCATCTACTGGGATCAAACGAAGGAAGCAGTGGTAGAGGGTCCATATTCTATCACTAGGGTATCTTCCCCATAGTATTAAGTAGTAAAAATCAACATGTATAAGGGAGGGTAACCCAGTGGTAGAGTATTGACTTAATGATCACTGCCTCCTGAGTTTGATCCTGGAAGATGAAATTTGTATTGGGATGATAGTGACTGTGTTGGCGTTATGCACCAATGCCCTGAAGCAAGATAGCAAATAGCAAGGCGATCCATGGAGCTCCTGTCCTATCAACATGCCATGCGTGGAGGCTTTCCAGGTCTTATCCTACTTTCCCATTATTTTATTTTCCCATTAATCAGTGAGGTATTATCCCTCAGGTAAGCCCACCTCAAAATAAAGTTTATAATTAAAATCTAAGATATCAATATATTTATTAATTCAGTTATTAACATCCCATTTTCTCAACTAGTAAAAATCTTATAGCAATGAATAAAGTATCAGTAGATATTTTTTTTAACTTTTGACATAGCATAATCATTATAATTAATTCATGTTGTCAAGATCACTTTTTCTCAACTAATATATAAAGCTTAAAGTAATGAATAAGGTATCAAGGAATTCTGGCTAGTTGGGTTGCTCACTTGGCACTAACTTAGAATTCATACAATATGACAGGAACGGTATTCTTAGTATCTTATATCTGCCAAGAGAGAGGAAGCCATAGTACTTTTCCTAAGTTCACAAGACTTTTTCTTGAAGTAATCTGAAGAAAATATGTAGATACAGTTCTAGGGTAAAAACATATTTACTAATAATTGGGTATTTATATTTCCCTTGGTTAAGAAGAACATCATACATTTATCCTAAGATCAAGAATATAATCACTTGATACTTTGTATATAAATGGACTTTTATTTTATAGTCATTAGGGAAGTAACATGGAGACAGGCTGGTTTCACTATTATTCCAGTATCATAGTAGTTTGATAGATCCAATAGAATCTGAATTAAACAACGCTTTCATAAAAAATACTACACCTATTAATTATTGTTTCAATCCATTGAACCTGATAAGAAATTTTATATAATAATTGGTTTTGTTTGAAGTTTTAAATATTTAAACATATGTTCAAGGTTCAGATAGTCTTGTTAAATTTATAAAGTCAAATATAGCTCATAACAGATAAGAGTTCTGAACAAGGATTATACCTTATCATAACTCCTTTATCTGGAACCAATCAATCATATTTAAACGTAGTTATATCTCATAAAAATTTAGACTCCAGTCAATTGTGAAACAAGATTAAACATCACAATTTTTATAATTTAAAGAATGCATTAGTATTAGGAAATCGGGCGATGAGTGTTATGTGTACTTTTGTACCCCCATATAGCCTATAAAAATGACTAATTTTAAGTGCAAACTCTTTACTAAATTAGTGTTAGTTTTTAAAATAATATTTGATAAAACTGTAAATTATTAAGATTGCTTGTAAGGTAACTTTAGGTGATGAAAAAGATGGTATTGTTAACGTACCAATTTTATTCACCAGAGAGCTTAGAATAAATTATCAGACAAAACCCTTTTGAGAATATTGGGAGCATAGAACTGTAGTAGTAATATTTCCTGCGTTCCTTTTCAATATAGGTTAAGGCTTGGCCAACTAAAGAGAGGCAATAAATGAGCTCAATATTGTAGATTATAAAAAGCCAAGTCTTCCTTTGCTTTATTAAGATTGCGTGTAAGGATATATTCTGGTTTAGCAATGAAAGCTTGTCTCAGTATGCTGGCAGATATTCTTTTACTAAATCTCGTTTGAAAGTAAGAGTTTTTGGAAAATCTAGAAGTTAAGATGGTATTGAGTCCATATATATCCAAGTTGTGGTCCTGTAAAGCCGATTGTCTGGTGTAATGAGGCAAGCTTAGGACAGTAGGTTGGTAGTTAGATACTACTAGGAGGTTAATTTTCATCCACTTCAGAATCACTCAGGAGGTTGGTAGGATCATGTTAGGCATATGATGTTCATATGAGGTGTTCTCAGTGCCATCTATCATATAAGGCTATCAGATTATCAGGCAGAATTTTCAGAGTCTCCTAGTTAATAAATGACAGGGCTGCTGTGTTTGCTTCACTTGTGGCTGGAGTGTAAATGGGAGGCTTAGCTTCAGATACAGTGAGCTGGTTGGCTTTAGGTACCTGTCCCTAAGCAGACTGTTTTTTCCAGGGTATTTCCCAGGTGCTTCATAGTTATGACAGTGATAAGAAAGGAAAGATATAGCATTAATGGGGTGTGATAGTGGTGCGACTTTAGGAACCAAGGAGGTTGCTTAAAAATATTATCTGAGTGTGATGTAATCTATCATTAGGGTTTCATAGATGTCAGGTATTCGTCTAAAGACCCTTTCACTTTTCAAAAACCATGCTATGTACCATTCATTTTTAATTGCAGTGAGGATGGTTGTAGTTGCCTTCTTAAAATGAAAAACCCTTGCGTCAATAGCTCTTGAGCATCAGCATAGAATTGATCAGCAAAGGCGATTATGTGTTCTTCATCAAGTAGAATATTCTGCAGGAAGGATTGTATCATTTCAGCTAGTTCTTTTTTTAGTATTAGATGGTCCCAACCTTTTCAGCTAGTTCTTCATTCTTAATATAAGTGTCAGAGGAGCTAAATTAAAAGACTAATTCACTCCAGGCATATACAGCAGGAGCATTGGTGTTCATAAATGCAGTCATATTGATTTTATTAACAGAGTTTCAGGGTGGATTCCAGAGTGTCCATCGTCTTTGCAAAGCATTGTTATCATCTTGTTGAGCCTTAAATTGGGTTTCAATAGCGTTGATGTCAGATTGAGCAAAGTTTAAAGTCTCTTAGAACTTGACAGTCAACTTTCAGCTGCTTGATGAGTAAGATTTATTCATCCCTAAAATAATTTCTGTAATAGCCTAGTGCAGTTTAGAACCTTAGCGAGTAAGTCTTGCTTGATATCTTAGCAGGGAGCCTTGGAGTACTTTTATTTATAGCATTTTATTAAATGAGAAAAGAGATATTGAAAGATTGATTAGTTTCATGTATACCATTGTAGATCTAGGCTTGTTCTAGATAATTCTTGAGGAACCTGATGCAATACTCTTTATTATGCTTAGTGGATTAGGTTTCAGTGTTAGTATGGTGTACTAGTATGGTTCAAACGTTTAAATCCTGAACAGTAGAGGCTTATCTCTGTATAGCTTAAATGTGTTGGTAAGCTAAGTTGTGAAGTTTCTTGTGATCTTGAACAGCGCAGCTAAAAAGCTTTCTTTGTTAAGATAGTAGTGGTAAACTTAATTGTACACAGGACCCTACTTAATGAGCACCACTTATAAAAATCTCTGTCTAGTTGGTCTTCTCGCTTGGTGCTAAATAGATATTCCCACAAATGACAGGCAAAGTATGCTTTTTATTTTGCTTCTTATAAGAAAGAAGATGCCAAATTAGTCTTTCTAAGTTTACAAGACTTAACTTTTGTTGAAAGAAGAGATTAAGTAAATAGAAAATTAGGAATTAACTTTTTTACTTAATATTGATCTAGATTTTAGCCTCTTTGATAAAAAGAAAACCATAGTATCTATATAAAGGATCAATACTATGATCACACAATACTTTGTATGTAAGAGAAGCTTAAATTATAGTGGTCAAGGGGTAATACATAGGGAGATAGAAGGGCTTCATGATTCTTTGTGTCACATTGATTTGTTAAATTGTGAGAATCTAGATCTTCCAATGTTTTAGGATTATTGCTATTGTACCTATTGAACTAGCATGTTAATTCATTAAATATAAAAAGAAATTCAGTCATTATAAATAAATATCATTTAGATCTATATATTAAAACACGAGTTCAAGGTTTAAAGCTTCATGTGTATTTTGGAATAAAGAAAAATATAATTCAGAATTATTAAATTTTCAAACAAGGATTATACTTTATTATACCTCCTTCAGCTGTAACTAGTCAAAATATAGATAAAAAATTATCTCGTCAAAGTTTGGGCTCTAGCCATTTGAAACAAGGTAGTTGCTGCAAAATTTAGAATATATAAAATATACATTATTATTAGCTAATCAGGTGGGGGTAAATTATTTCTACTCATAATAACCCCTTTAAGCCTTGAAATGGCTAATTTTAGCATGATCTCTTTGTCAGATATTCTGATATTGGAAATGATGAGAAGTAATTGACTTTTTCACTCCCTCAGCCAAATAGAAACCTATACCCAAGAAGGGAGTAAAACTTATTAACTCCTTTAATTACTCAAAGAAATTAATAGGCATCTAAGCTCTATTGAAATCTAGAAAACTCCAATAATACAGATCAAGCTTAGAATACCCCGAGATGAATTCCTGCCTTATCAAAAAATGAAAGAACATCAGAAGGTCATTCAGAAACTACTTGAAGTGGCACACAAAAGAGAACATTGAAGTGGACCCAAAGAAGGGTATTAATCAAGCAGCTTCCAAATGATCAACTTATATTACCCCTAGTCCCATCAGACTTTTTGCATTCAACTCACCATTTTTGCCCTATCAAAGTTTATGATACAAAGGCATTATACCATTGACAGGATTCAAGACAAAAGCGAAATGAAACCATTACTTCTAAATTGAGCCATGAAAAATTGACTCTTTAGCCCGCTCAAATGGAGCCTTGTCTCAATGGCTAAAAACCCAATTTCAATTAGGAATCCGCTTGCATTCAATTATCAATGAAATGACTTCAAAAATATTGTCCTCACTTCTGAAATCGTAAGAGGCATGGGCTACACCACTACAGTCATGGGGTCAACAAAGTACAATAAGGGTGCCGACCAGATGGTCAACCTGGATGGCCATCAAAGTCCTGAGTGGAGGGGGCCAGGAAGATCTTTGAGGCACTGTGTCCCTATGCACCCTATAATTATCGATTTTTTTAATTTAATAAAGTAGTCTATATTTAGTTAATTTTAAGTTTTTTGATCTCTCTGCTAATTTTCAGCTTTAAGCCCACTTTATCCTTAGCAACAGTCTAGAAAACTATTTTACTGACAAAGTGATGCTCAATACAGGGTGCTTCAAACTGTCTAGAGAAAACGTCTATCACGAACCATGGAGAATACCAACAGTCAATAAAGCCAACCTGCTGAACAGTAGAGAAGCGTCACTTGGTGGATCAGTACCTCACAATATGAAGTATCACCTATGCAACATGAGAGCCAGGAGTTTTGAGCCACATTTCAGTTCACCCTGCCTTCAGCGACAACAAAATAATACCAACCCCAGTATAAAAACTTGGCGAAATTATTAAACAGCAATTCAATGGTATCTTTTGGTGGGACGCCTCTCAGGCTTGTCCTGCGCATCATCAGTACCATCTAATATGAGGGACCTCTACACCTCAGCCCAGCTACCAGCTGATGAGCTGACTTTTGAGATCAAACTTTATCTTCAGAATTTTGGTATGCCGCTTTCATTTTTTTGATATGACTGGACAATAAGCCAAAAGTCATTACAGCGAAATGGTAGAATCTTATGAGACTTATTATGAGTTACAATTATTTGAGCGCCTTAGGATGAGGCAATATTAGGTTGAAAGGATAATCTTGGATCGTCTCTGAATTAGACAATAAGGTAATGGTGACAAATGAAGAAATTGAGATGTCAATGTACATTGGATATTGAGTAAATCGCTTAAAATTAAGGCGATTATGAATTTAATAATTTATGAACCCTGCTGGAGCCAATGAGAATATGGCAGAACAGATAGTCTAATCAAAATGGTCAGTATCAACTGAAGTCGCTGATATATAAGTGAGATGAGTAAAATGAAAGAAGGAGGTGATTAGAAGAAGAAAGTGAATGGACCAGGAAGGATCTGATGAAAGTATTAGATTAAATAAAGAACTGTCATCGGGCCAATTGCTCCATATTTATTGAAAGTTTATTACATTATTTTGAGGAAGATGATTTTCATATTGTTGGTCCTATTGCTCAGTGGGCTTACCCCTGTGCCTAAAACCCATGGCATATCTCCGCTACACCACTGAACTTAAGACAGTGGTGCTCACTACAGGGGGCTCATTAATCAATCATAAAAGAATTAAAAATCTTCAGTCGCCAGCCATGGCGCATCAGGCTTGCTTTAACAGTGGATCTTCACGGCATGGTGACCAGTTGAATATGCAGAGCTCAAACTTGCCTTGGACGCTGTGCTCAAAAGGCAGGATGAGCTCCTTCAGGAGGTATGTGGTGATAAGCTGCCTCCATATGATTGCAATGGAAATATTAATGGGTTCATTAAGCTTTTTGAGTTTGCAAAGGAAGGAGCTTAGGTGGCGGAAAGTGAAATTAATAATATCCACCCTGGATGATGGAAGCTCTGGTTAAGTTACTTGCTACCTCACAAACAGCTCCGTTACATGCCAGGTAGTGAAGGATACAGTGCTGCGGTTGTTCAGGGGTACTGCAAAGATGTCACAGTGGAAGGCAGACGTCTTTACCATTGGGTTTCAGAATAATGAGACCCCCACCAAATTTTCTGATTGATTCATGGCGGAAGCTCATGTGTTAGTAGTGGCAGGGACTTTATCCAAATCTGATGTGTGCATTGCAATGACCTCCGCAGTAAAGCCATACTTTGAGCTTTACAATATCATGATCCTGTATATAGAGGACGATGTACCCTTGCTTAAAATCGTTCACATTTTTCACCATTTATCCGCTACCTTTCCTCTGATCTATAAAGAGCGGAACCTACTTCATCTACTGCTGGACTTTCTTATTCAGAGAAATTATCCCTCTCTATTAAGAGTCCGTCTAGTAACCTTTAGCTCTATAATCACTACGCGCCTTGCTCTCAACTGAGTTGCTATCATCAGTTCAACTATTGTGCTGGGCCTGTTTACACTGATCAACCCCAGTCCAACTTTCAGTGTGGGCAATTTTACAACAATCAAGGAAGCAGGCCCTATGGGGTCATTTGTTTTGAGTGCAGTAGCCTGGGGCACCTGGCATGAGGTTGCCACAACCGTCAAGTCCATCAGATACAGCAGGAATAGTACTATCAGGGAAAAGTCAGAGCGGAGTAGATATGGGACTCTCTAACTTTGCTATCACAACCTCAAACGTCCCACCTGAACCTTCCACATACATTCAGAGGAAGTCCTTTAGTATGATGACGCATTCCTATATCAGCCGCTGGTTGGAGGGGTGAATCTATTGACTCAAGCTCAAACCAAGGACACGGTGGAGGATGGACCCCAGGAGAAACTGAAGCCTTATGCCTGTCAAATGTTTGACCAAATTTCTACAGAGGAGCCAGATCCGTCCTCTGATGCGCCTTATTTTAAAGGGGTAAACGCTGCTCTCTCTGTGGATGCTATTGTTAAAGAGTACTCTAAAGTTGGGGAGGGTATTAAAATTTTTCTAGGGAGGAAAATCCATTAAATGTTCACATTTTAAAAATCAGAATTCATCCTACTCTGAGTGTACATACTGTGACATTGTTGTAAAAAAACACAAGTCCACGATATCATTGATACTGGAGCTCCAGTTAGCATAGTGTCCACAATTTTGGTAATGAAGGTGACATCAAAACTTAATGTGGAACATCATATGGTGTATGGGACTGTGGTCGCGGAAAGCACTTTCTCTAAGGGAGCATACAGTGCGCTACCCTTGCATTTTGGGTTGATTGTCATTGTAGCTTCAGCAATAATGATGCCAAACAATAACTATGACCTGCTAATTTGAACAGCTTTTATGCAACACTTTGGGGCTGTTGTTGATATGACAGCGGAGACTTTTGAAATTCTGGGGCAGTGGATCGCAATATAATTTACCTCCAGCGGAGTGTCAAAGGATCTGGTGCACATGGGTCAGATCAACTTGGTATACAGTGATGGGGTGATTCCAGTTTGCTATCACCAATTAAAGGGCAAGGCCCATGCCTTTCCACAACAGATATATGAATATCAAGGGCTGCCGCTTAGAGCTTCTGGGTCGATATCAATCCCCTCTGGTCACCAAGTAGTAGTGAATACTGAATTGGTGGTAAAAGTGCCAGACGAACTCTATGGGGAAGCTATTGTTCCTTATCAGAAATTGCGGCTTGAGCCCCATTTGGCTCTAGGCATAATACTTCTGGGCCGTGGGGAGATCAAGGATATGAAAGCAAACCTACAGAACGAATTGAGTAATTCCAAGGCATCAAAAATACTGGCATACTTACACTTGACCCCCACTGAGGAGGTTCTTCAGGTTCATGAGTTTGGGTCTTTGGATGAATTTGGTTTATCAGTTGATTTGCATCCCAGTTTGATGACGGTGGTTCTGCATGAAACTTAGTCAGTTTAACAGAAGAACAGAAGGATTGGGTAATATCTTTAATTGAAAAATATAAGGAGATTTTTGCTATTGATGACCATAACTTAGGGTGCGCTCAGGGTGGTCCATTGATTAACACTGGTGATCATCTCCCCCATCATTTTGTGACAAATCTACTGATCGGGGCAGCCTGAGGAAGTAGTAACCAAAAAGATTGAAAAACTGCTTGAACAAGGGATGTTCAAACCATCAAAAAGTCAATGGAATTCTCCATGCTTATTGTAAAAAAGAAGGACAGCACCAACTGGGTAGTGATTGACTCCTGGAAGCTTAACAGCATCACCAAGAAGGACTCATACCTCTTGCCGTGGATTGATGATGTACTAGAACAGTTAGGCGGAGCTGTTATTTCTCACCAATGGACTTGATATCAGGCTACTGGCAATTTGAGTTGCTTGTGGCGGAACAGGTTAAGTGCGCTGTAATCACATCCAAGGGGCTTTTCCACCAAAATATGCCTCAAGGGATATGCAACGCCTGGCTACGTTTTAACTGGCCATGGATTATTGTTGGCGACCTGAAGCTGTCATTCATCCTCATGCAACTCAACGACATAAAAGCATTCTCCCACATGTTTTCCAAGCATCTTACCATTTTGGGGGAGGTATTCTGATAGTTGGCCAAGGCCAACATCATGATCAAGCCCCAGAAATGCCACTTTCTACGACCAACTGGAGTATCTTAGGTTTGTAGTAGACGCGACAGGGCAAAACTCAACCAGCTGAGATGGAGGCTATCCAAAAGATGACTACGCACGCCAGTAAACGTGACATTCAGTTAATTTTGGGGAAGGTCAGTTACTACTGGCACTTCATCCCTAACTTCAGCTATATTGGAGGGCCGCTGTTTGAGTTATTTAAAAGGATGCTGCATTAGAATGGACGGAATGGAAACAATGCTCTTTTGATACACTTTGGACGGCGTTGATCAGTGCGCCAGTGCTGCATTACCCAAAATTTCGATAAAGAGGTTATCAACCAAATGGATGCATCCTTTTCCGCTTTGGGGGCGGTCTTATCCCAAAAGGACGATGAGGGGGAGGAGCACCCCGTTGCATACTGCAGTCAGAGCCTGAATTGCCATGAACGTAATGTACTGAAACCAAGTGGGAGTGCTTAATGGTGATCAACTCATATAAACAATTTAGATTATATTTTCATGGAGTAGAGAATAAAATTGGAACATATCATGCTTTTTTACGCTGGTTGCAGAACCTCAAGGATCCTGAAGGGCGTCTAGCCTGGTGGGCCCTCAAAATGCAGGCTTTTGACTTCAAGATCCTTTACGCCTGGGAGCAAAACATCATAATGCTGATTGCTTGTTGAGAATACCAACATTTTTTAGTTACAGCGGATCTGAGCAACATAATGTATGACAAGATGCTCAGAAAAAAGTATGAGGATGAGCCGCTATGAGCCATAAAGGCGGTGAATGAAAAGCAAGCCAATACCTTCCAGCAGAATGGTGAGTTGGACATGTGGATTAGTAATTTGATAATGAAATCCTGCTACTCTCAGCACGGCTTAACACTATCATGAGTGCACATAGGTCAGATGGACATGGTAGCATTCGCAAGACGTTGGAAATGTTGTGCCCTCGCTAGTATTGGGAAAGCATGAACTTTGACTTTCTGGAAACAATATCCTGCTGCCATCAGTGCCAAGTGGAAAAGCTATTGTGCCAGAAAACTTCATACCGGTAGTGAAACCACATTTTTCTTGGCATACAGTTTCTTTTGATTTTGTTAACCCTCTGTCAATGGGAGCTAACTGGTCCAAATAGATTATGGTGGAGATTGCCCACTTGACCATATGGATTGAGGCACAGGTGGTATGGAACTTAAGGGTGGTCACAGTATCCAAGTCATAATGGAAAGTATTGTTTAAAGCCATGGCTGCTCTCACTTCCTCCTTACCTTTAACGAAACTAGCTTCACTTCCCACATCCTCTTTAAGATAAACGAGCTAATGGCCATCCGTGGGTTTCTAACAACCCCATACCACCTGAGTCCAATGGTATGGTTGGGCGGGTCTATGTGACTTTAGATAACATACTCCATAGATTAGTAGCGGATTGACCCTCAGATTAAATTTCCCTACTTTCCACTGCTGTCTTCGCCTATAATATTAGTTATCCTTCCACCACGGGGAAAACCCCTTTCAATTAATGTATGGATGACACCCTGCTCTGCCGGCGCTGCTATATGCCGTTGCAAAAGTTACTAGCAGAATGGATCCTCAACGTTATTTGATGACCCTAGCTGACATGCTAATCAAATTGCAAACTAAAGCATACTCTTCCAACTTAGCCAAGAAGATTAAGAAACAAGCTTCCAATCAGGTATCACGTAGTGGGTTAGCTCAGTTCAAAGATGGGGACATGGCTCTATTTCATGACCAACACAGGTTTGGGTTGAAGCACAAGTTGTACAGTATCTGGATTGGCCTTTTAAAGTTATTGATAAAATAGATGTTGATGCCTATACTATCAAGGACCTCACAAGCGGACTGATCATTGACAAAGTGCATGCAAAGTTCCTTCAGGCGTATAGCAATAGGAGCCTTATTTTACAGTCAAGGGGGGTAATGTCACAATTCTGGTATGGCTGGACAATAAGCCCTAAGTTGTTATGGTGGAATGGGTAGAAATTGCCAAGCCTGATTATGAGTCACGATTTTTTGAGCGCCTTAAGATGAGGCGATATTGGTTGAGAGGATAAAATTGGATTTCCTCCAAATCAGGCAATAAGGTAATATCAACAAATGATGAATAATGAGATGTTGCCGTATGATGGAGATTGAGTGGATTTCCTCAAATTAAGGAGATTGTGAATTTAATAAATGAACACTGCTGGAATCAATGAGATTATGGCGGAACAAATTTTCTAAGAAAAATGGTCAGTATTGAACAAAGTTGCTAAATTATAATAGCGATGAGTAAATTGGAAGAAAGAGGTGGTTAAAAGAAGAAAGTGAGCAGACCAGGAAGGATCAGCTGAAAGTATTAGATTAAATAAAGAAGTGTCATCAGGGTAATTGCTCCATATTTATTAAAAATTTATTACGTTATTTTGAGGATGATGATTTTCATATCATCAGTCCTATTGCTCAGTGGGATTACCCCTGTGCAAAAAGCCCATGACATATCTCCGCTATACCACTGAAATTATAACAGCTGCCATTCGTCACCTCCTGCTGCTAGTTGGGTTGCATCATGAGGTTCCTGACAATTAGGGCTTACCAAGGCTTTGTATTCACATGTTATCCACTTCTACAATGCAGCCTCCTCCTTTTGTCCATGACAACTGTGGCCATTATTGATAATTGACATTTATCTAACAAAGCCCAAACCCATTGCAGTGTTGGCTAATGGAATCTCAAGCTACATCAAGGATCAGCTGTGCCAAAATAAAACTACTTGAGGCTGTAGGGGGCCAAAGCTTACACCACGTTGAAGATCTTTTACGGTTTCTCTAACAATACCATCAAAAAAAGGAGTTTTGAGTTTGTACTCCTGGGTATGAAGGGCCTGAGGGTCCCAGAGAACCAGAGGGTCCTGAAGGGCTCAAAGGGCTCAAAGGCCTGAAGGTCCCCGCAGGCCTCAAGGACCCACTGGTCCCTCAGTCCTAACATTAGGTGACCCTGATGAACTTTAGAAACGATGTCTTGACAGCGCTGGCCACCATATAGAATCAGACAAAGTGTAGCGCAAGGATGTAAACTTTGAGTTGATAGAGTCCTATTCAGCTCCCAAGTTTTGATAGAGGCACTTTCTGATAAGGAGAAAGTCTTACCGCCTTCACCTGACTTACCAATAGTCACCTCACCCAGAAAGAACAAGCCTGCTGTGAGTTTGAGACCTTTTTTAAGGGCCTTGACAGTCAGCTTCTTCTACAACAAGCTGATATTTAAGATCTAAAATATCAGGTTGCCCACGAAGGTTTACTTCTTCTCTTAACAGGAACTTTGATGAAATTCAAGAGGACCTTGAAGTTTTGAGATGATGGTTGAACCAGCAGGCCCCCGCGACTATGCAGAAACTGAGGTTTCCAATTCTTCACCAATCCTGGGCGTTAATACCCTCTCCACTCTTATAACTTATTTTAACCTAGTTTTAAGGAAAGATTACCCCCTGGTCAGGAAATT
The DNA here is from genome assembly GCA_022478985.1 of Massospora cicadina. NCBI lineage: Eukaryota > Fungi > Entomophthoromycota > Entomophthoromycetes > Entomophthorales > Entomophthoraceae > Massospora > Massospora cicadina. Next base: position 59,256 of record JAKSZP010005255.1, read on the forward strand.
ACTAACTCCTTCTTGTATGCTTATGAGAGTCCATGGAGGAAGCCACCAACCGGCATAAGGTGAAACACATCCATTTCTGCCTTAACAGCATGGAGTGGGAAATCATAACCCTCCACCTAAAAGAATGCAGCACCTGGGAGCAGGTTCATACGGCCCTAATTAAGGAATCCAGCAGTAATCAGAACTTGCCATCTAGAAACAGGCCTTCACGGTATCCATCTGAACAAGGGGAGAATCCTGTGGAACTCGCCTGCTGCTTTTATTTCCAAGCGCAACCATTGATTACTATGAATTGTATCACCTTGGACGATGCCATTATTACCATGATCTCTGCATTAGGCTCTTATCCCGAGGTTTAAATGCATATAATTGGCCAAAATTGCGGGCTTATATGCATTTGGGAAGTCAGGGAAGCACTTAACAGGATCCCTGAGACAACTCTGCATCCCAAGGCCACCTCTTCAGATCCCTCTAATCGCCCTCAGGTCCATGTTTTTGAAAACCAGAAGAGTTCTCGACCCCAATATGTCTACTGAAATTGTTTCTGACACAGTGCTAAGACATGTTGTAAGTGACTTGCATAGGAGGCAGGAAAAGGGCCATCATCATGAAGGACGAGGCGCTCCATGCTGACATCACTATTAGGCCTCAAGGATCCTCATTGACCTCTAACGAACCTAAGGCGGCCATATCTGAAGAGGTTTTGGTAACTATTGATAACAAAGAAATTAATACTGTTTACTATTCTTCCAATGATTCTCCCATGTTTCTCACACTAACTCCATAGTCAAAAGCTTAATCACCCATGTTGCTGTTAGAGTCCATGAGATTCCGGTTATTGTCATAGTTGATAGTGGCTCCCTTGTGAATGTTATCTCGTCCAAGTTGATGAAGTGTATTAATATAGCCCCAGACTTTCCCCATTATAAGGAGTATGTCACAGTGGGACCACAATGTACAAATCCATCAGGGCCTATTCTTCTCTACCAATACAATTTGGGAAGCTTTTGGTAACCACCCCTGCCTTAGCGCTGGACAACCCAAGTTTATAAATTTTTCTTGGGACTCAATTCCTCCAAGAATAGTCAACAGTGGTACACTATGATGAGGAGTTCATATCCCTACTGGGTACAGGGTCTATTTAATTTATGAAACCTCTCATAACTCTAAAACAGAGGTATATTCCTGAACTACCCTGTTATGGAGTGAGAGCCGGATCAATTGAATCAGGTATCACGTCAGGGGCTCTAAAGTCTGGTTGCCCCACTTGCTGTTGATGGTTGCAAAGGCATGCCAATCTATCTACTGAGTATGACCTTTAGACCTCCGAAGTCTCAAGTTATTTTTGATACCCAGGTTCATGTCAAAATCACCTTCAAATATTTTCTGGAAATGCGAGGCCAAGATAACCCATCAGCCAAAGAAGTCCTGACTTGTCTAGAGATTCTAAATCCTGCCTATGCCGGATTTAAATCAGTATTGTTGGCTAAACTTACTGACAAGCCTAGGGCTGTAGGCCCAAATAGTCCCGATGTGTATGTCTGCATTCTACAAATGGAAGCTATTGATGATATCCTTAGTTTTGGGAACCTAAGGGATTTGGGTTAGAGACGTATCCTTCAATGGCTCTGGTCAAAACCAATATAAGAAAGAAACTCACCAAGAAACAATAATGAGATGTTCAAGACCAATTAAAAGGAGTATTCCAACCTCTTCTCAGTCTAGCTTACGACTTTGGCAAACTTAAAGGGGTGCTACATCAAATAAAACTGGGGATGCTCCCCATTCAGTATTGATTTTACCAAAAGAGTAAGGTTGAAGAGGCACAAGTGGCGGTAGAACTCAAAAACTTCTTGAAGCTGGGCTATTGGTACTATCATGTAGTCCATGGGCCTCCCCTCTCCTACTGGTTTAAAAGAAGGATGGCAGCCATCGGGTGGTGATGGATTATTGCCAGCTCAATTCTGTTACCAAGAAGGACAGCCAACCTCTTCCCTGGATTGGTGACTCTCCAGTTGCTCACTGGGTCATGATACTTTTTACGCATTGGCCATGGCAAGTGGGTATTGCCAGGTAGAGCTTGCCTAAAGACCGAGACAAGTGCACACTTATCGCCAATGAGGGGCCTTTGAGCTTATAAGGATGCCTCAGGGACTTTATAATGCTCTGCCACTTTCCAACGTTCCATGGACAGGATTTTTGGAGACCTGGAATTATTGTGTGTTCTCATTTACCTGGATGACATCACTGTCTTCTTGCGAACTTTCAATGGTCATGTGGAGCACCTTTGGGGCGCTTTTCAATAATCTTAGTAAGACTTCAAAAACTCATACCTTCAAAGTGATCCTTCTTTCAGTCCGAAATGGAGTTCCTCAGGCATAAGGTGACGAAAGATAGCATCCAGTCATACTGGACAAATTCAACGCAATTGAAAAGATGTCATGCAAAAAGCCTTAGGGATATCCAGGTATTCCTCGGCATGGTGGGTTATTATTGTCAGTTTATCCTTTGGTTTGTTGACCTGGACGAGCCTCTGTTCTACCTTCTGCAGAAGAACGTGCCTTTTGAGTGGCGGCCTGAGCAAGAACAATCCTTTAATGCATAATGGACCGCCCTTTGCACTAAACCCATTTTAGTCCATCTATGATTCTATCGACCTTTCCTGTTATTTATGGATGCCAGCAATGTTGCCGTTGGGGACATCTTAGCTCAGCATGATAAAAGCCAGGTAGACCACACAATGGCTTACTTCAGCAAAACCTTGAACAAGGCCGAATGGAATAATAGTGTTACCAAATGAGAATGGCTGACTGTTTTACTAGCAATCAAGCATTTTCGCCCCTATCTTTATGGCACCCATTTTACCATTGCCACCAAACATTCCTCACTTTGATGGCTCCAACAAATGAAGGGCCCTGATGGCCGTCTAGCCAGGTGGGCTTTAAGACTAAAGAGCTATTACTTTACCATTGTTCATCAAGCAAAGAGATCCACCAGAATGCCAATTGTCTCTCTTAATGCTAGTATTGGATGCCTTGACCCCTGGGGAGACCGATTGTATGAACTATGGGCCGCCCAGAATGCTGGGAAATGGAGACTCTCAAGATCTAATCTGAGCCCTGGAGGATGACTTGTGACACTCTAGTCAGGGATGGCTGATATATAAAAGGATCAATAATAGGTGGCTCCCTTATATTTGCCCTTCTTCACATACTGATGTTATCCTGGAAAGTCATGCAACTGTGGGGCATGAAGTGGTGAGAAGATTCAAGATTGACTAAATAAACGATGCTACTGGGACCAAATGGTGGAAACTATCCAATAGGTCCTAGAGGCTTGTATGGCTTGTCAATTCCAAGATTGGGTCAATCCTTGGTATCAACATTCAATTGTTGCTATAATGGGACATTTCAACGTCATCAGCATCGATGTAATGAGCCCACTTTCCACTGTGTAGCATGGCCATAAGTATATTCTCTTAGCCATGGACCATTTAACCAAGAGGGTTGAAGAGATTTTAGTCCCAGCTGCCACCGCCAAAGCAACAGCTCTATTTCTTGTATAAACTGTTTTCACCAAGCACAGGTGCCCTAAACCTTAATTTTGGACAACGTGTTGAACTTCACCTCACAGGTAGTACAAGGACTTACTTCGCTATTTGGCGCCAACCAGTGTTTCACTGCCTCTTATCCCCTGTTGGTATTTTTGCCCATATTCCCAGCCTGCTAAATTACCTGGTGTCACTAGGGGAAAATTCCCTAAGGCGAAGTAAATTGGAGATTTGTTGACCCGAGTTTCAGAGGAACTACATTCAGGGGACGTTTGGGATATAGCTGGTTGTATCCATTGAAGATTGATATGGATGAATACCTAATATCTCATCTAGCGGAGTGGCTGACGAAATAGGGGCATCTGATAGTAATTACCTATCAGGTGTACAATTGGGATTGGTCGGGTTTTATCACTGACTGATTGGGAATTAATAGTGAGTTGTGAGGCAAGTGATTCTGTCTGCAACTAGTGAGTCGATTGGTTGGTGAAGTGACCTGCCATAATGGGTAATAAGTCCCATTACCTAAGCAGGTTGCTAGCCAATTATGGTTGGTTCGCTCAGATCGAGAGGAAACGTTAAGGACACGTTCTAACTCTTTCCATTTGAGGTCTTGAGGATGCCCAATGACGGAATCCTAGCCAGGATGGGGAAGACCATCACTGCTGAGACGAGGAAGGGTGATTCAATGGCAATGGCTGCCATTTCATCGAAGAGGTGTCAACCAAGGGTTAGACAGCTAAATCCCCTACTATATAATTCCCTAGGATCTACTATAGTAAACACATTTTTATTACCAAGATTAATATTACTGGCGTTATTATTATCAACGTTATTATCTACAGTAATATAGCCAATTTGGTGTATAGTTAGACTATCCTCTTCCATTGTGACGTTTCATCTCAAGGATATTATTGCAGAAAGCAATAATTGGAAGACTCTCAGAGAGAAGAGTAGAGATCTGAGCGGGGTCTAGAGATGAAGGAAACCACAATCAGGGATAGCTGCTGACTGTGTGTTGGGCCAAAAGCAACTGTCATCAGAGTATATTGACAAAGATTGGGTGGACAGGAATATAGGGAATGAATCCCTACGAGTATGACTTACAGAGTACTTAATCAGATGTACTGGCCAAAGCGTTGGGCCTAATAATAGTTCAAACTAAACTATGGACAATAGTCTCCATACTATCATTGAATAATACATTCTATACAACGCGATGAAGTGCACAAGGGAATTGAACCTGTGCAGTAAAAAAGTTACTGAGTTAATGACCGATAATCAATTTTAAGTAAATTTTTACAAGTTGGTGCTCACTACAGGGGGTAGTTAAGTGAAGAATCTATTATAATGTCGTACAGAGAAGATGTTTCCGATTTTGGAAATATGTTACTGAAGGAAGTAATGAAGATAGAATGTGAAGTGGATCACATTCAGTGGCGTTCACCCAGCTCAGCAGTGGAGCTCTGAGTGAAGCAAAATGAAGATACTCAAGTACAGGGAAAAGGGCTTGCAGACTAGATATGGAACTATCTAGAGCTGCAAGGAAACCAGTTCCACCAGATATCTACTTGAGATGAAGAGTATCAGCAGGGCCAACTTGGGTTGAAATTGGATCTGCTTAAAATACTCCCAAGGAACAGCAGGATCAACTCAGGTTGAAATTGGATCCGCTTTAAATAGTACTGAGGAGTGAGTGTTTAGATGAGGCATTGAATGAAATAAGAAGCAATCAATCCGGAGAGTTGTATTGCCATACCAATGAAGAGATGAAGTTGAAATAAAAAATTATTGATCCAAGATATTGGAGGAAATCTTTTGACTTTATAACACTCAATTACTTATCAGAAGTTGCTGGAGACGAGTTCATCAATTCAGGAGAAATTGGATGAAGCTAATGAGGCCAGAACGACCTGTGTAATTAAGGATAGCCATGAAGGCTGAAAATCGTTTTCAGGAGAAAAACGAGCTAGACAATTGGACGAAACTGTTGACTCATGAGATACAAAGATCCAAAAGCATCAGTTGCCAAATAAGAGATGAAATTAGGGCCTGTTGGATGAATTTCCAGTCGGGATTAAAGGCCTAATTCAGGAGAACTGCCTGAAGTTGGCAATTATGGCCTATATGTGAGGAGACAGCGCTGCTGGTCATATAGGGAGAAAAGCCAATACTAATTGGTAGTATTGAGCCTAAGAGAAAATAATTGCAATGTTCCCAGCGGACCTCTGAACCATTAAATGGTTATGTCATGAGATTTTGGTCAAGTCCTAGAAAAGGACCACTGAACCAAAAGGTTGGTTAATTTTAAAAGTATAAGATTTTGAACCATGATAACTGGTAGGTTTAAGTACACAGGACCCAGTTTGGATGAAGGGGAAAAGAAGGATCTCTGAGCCTTTTTTTGGTTGCAAGTTCCATTGCAAAAGAAAAATACAAACATATATATAAAACATATAAAATATCGATTTTATGGTTTTCGAGTTTCAGACCTAAGAAGTGACAAGAAAACCCAAACAACCAAATGGATGAAATTTCACCCTCGATGAGATAAAATTATTGGTTAGGGTAGCTGAGAGTATCAACCTATTGGTTGATTAAGAGCAACTAGCTGATCTGTTGGAAGGCCAGCAAGAGGAGGTGCTCAAATTGTTGACAAGTATTGGAGTTTATTCACCCAAAATTGACCGTGATTTGGGATGCATGAGAAATGTGATTCACTAGTCAATAATGGGGAAAATCTGCTAAATTGGATGAAATGAGATTATTAGCATGAGTGCTGAAAGCAATAATCTATTATAAGATTAATTTTGGACTTCACCCAAATAGCCAAGCCTTTATTTCATTTATTAAAGGATCCAAAAAAAGGATTTGTATGGAATGAAGAGGCCCAGGATTTCTTTGATGTGTTATGCAGTATTTGATAAATTTGTCAATTCTGAAATATGAAAATTTTGATTGGGAGTTTATCATTCAAACCGATGCTTTGTTGATGAAGATTGGTGCCATACTGAGCCAAGTAGATGAACTTGGGGATGAGCATCCAGTGGCGTATGTGAGCTGGACACTCTCAGCTGATGAGAGGAACTACACTGTGACTGAGCGTGAATGCCTTGCGGTCATTTATGCATGTAAGCAGTTTTGGGTGTACATCCATGGAACGCACTTTAAGGTGGTGAAAGACCACTCTTCACTGTGTTGGCTACACAATCTAAGAGAACTGGAAGGATGACTGGCCCAATGGGCACTAAGCTTCAGGCTTACAATTATGAGATATTCCACCAAGCAGGGCTTTTCATCAGAATGTGGATGGCTTATCGCAGTTGCCTATGGTCCAGTTTGTATAACCGCAGGTGGATGAGCTATTCCAGAGAATGGTCAAAGGAAGAATCGAGGATGAGCCTCTAAAAATCCAAGGTGCGCTTTGAAAAGCAATGGAAAACACCAAGTATATGGATGGACAATTATTCAAGATGATCAATGGGAAGTGGCTATTATTCCTGAAACTGTTGGAAATAGCAGCAATAGTACAAGCAGCTCACAAGGTATTCAGGCATGGAGGCCTGAGAAAAACAACTGACCATATTTGCCAGTATTATTACTGGGAATCGATTAACTACAATGTCACGAATCATCTGGCTTGTTGCGTGGAGTGTCAGCTACACAAACCACACAAGAATACAACTGGATAATGATTAGTCCAACCTGGATTTGCCTGGAACATGGTGTCCATTGATGTGATGGGACCGCTGGCAATGAGCACAGGGGGAGTCAAGTACATCATAGTTGCCATCAACCATCTGATGAGATGGGTCAAAACGAAGGCCCTAACCAGAGTTGATGCCACCAGTACTGCGAGATTCATCCTGGATCAATTAGTATACTGACATGGATGTCTGAAAGTCCTAATGAGTGACAATGGGACCAACTTCACGTCTCATGTGATCCCAAGGCTAAATGAAATAATGGGGAGACGAGGAGTTGTATCAATACTATACCAGCTGGAGATGAGCGGACTAGTAGAATGGGTCTATGGGACGCTGGCCGCAACGCTGAGGAAGCTAGTCACAGGGAGAACTTCCACGTGGGAACATTCCTGAGTTTGGTGATGTTCACTTACAACATTAGTCATCATATGGTGATGGGAAAGATGTCATTTGAATTACTATACTGAAGAAAGGCCGCATTACCGCCAATATTATATTTGGTAGTGGAACCTACGTTGGGGATGAGTATTGAACAATACTTGAACTGACTGACGAGGATCCTGATTGATATGCAATCACAAGCATTCAATACAACCTTGAAGAAAAGGATATGAGAAAAATTTATGGATGACAAAAACTGGCTGGCATTAGAAGAATATCAATTAAGGGGAAAAAGTAGCCTATTGCAATATGCATGGTTTTGGATGAAGAAACAAATTAGATGTATTGTGGTCAGGTCCATTTGAAGCAATTGCCAAGATGGTGACCAATACTTACTCCATTAAGAATCTCTTGGATGGAAGAGTTGTAAATTGAGTACATGCTAAGTATCTAAAGCGTTGGATTGAGGAAAAAATAAAAGAGTTCTCAAAGGACCAATGAACCATTAATTTGTTCATGTCCTGATGATTAGGTCAAGTCCGAAAAAAGGATCTCTGAACCATGGAAAACTGGTATATTTAAGATTCCTGGACCCAGTTTGTGGGAAAAGATGGACCTCTGAACCAAAACAAGGTCAAGTCCCATAGGAAAAAAGAAGAATAAAGATAAAAAATCAATAGAAGATATTGGGAAAAATCTGAGATTTTTAAAATGCATAAAAAATCCAATATATTTTTAGAATTCTTATTTTTGTTGAACGTCCTCAGTACAGGGATTATTCCACCTATGTCACCTCTTGGGGGAGGGAGGATGGATTGCAGTAGGATTAAATAGGCTTTTAAAACCAATATGTGATCAGATGCTTGAGAGGTTGAGACCTACATGAAACCACGTTCATTGAGCGGATGCCAGGCCTGAGAAAACGTGACTAGGGGAAGGGAAATTGAAATGTCAGAAGATGCCAATTGCAAAACCCCAGAGCGGGGAGGAAAACAGCAAAAGAGAAAGAGGCAATTGGCGAATAACCCTGAGTAATCCTGATATGGCACTGGAGCTGGAAGATTTGTCTTAAGCGCTCTTGACAGGCTTCATTGAGGACACCGGACATGTGGGCTGGTAGCAAAGAAGGAATACTTGATGGGGTTGCTGAATCATGCCCCCAATTAATGCCATCAGCGGAAGATAGCAATGGGAAGCTCCAGAGAAGAGGTAGTTGTGCAGAGAGCAGATTGCATCCTGTAAGCGGTGACTATGGGCTTCATGGAAGCTAAAGCTGAATGACTGGTGGAAGCCAGGCGAGGCTGGAAGCTTCATTACCCAACTTTGAAGAACTTGGCCAGCAAAGCGAAGCGCATAAGCAGCAGTATCCAAATCCAGAATGTTATTCAGATCAGAGGGATTCAGCGCTAATGTCAAAGCCTCAGTGACTTGGGCCCAGAGTTCAGTGTAGGGAAGCTCAAAGTTTATGCTGTTCCTGATTAAGAGCTCAGAAACCAGTACAGCGGGTTTGTAGAATTGACCAAGTCAGAAGAGGAACTCAGGAAGCAAGTCTGACCCAGCCAAGAATGAACAATCTAGAGCAACCTGCATGATCTCTGGAGCATTGACAATGATGTTTGGAGCATCAGCGAAAGGAGCCAAATCCAGGAGGGTTTCAAAGTCCAACTCTATAATTGACTGCAAAGGAAGAGTTTGCCGAGAGTTGTTCCAAATGATGGCCGGCCTGGTTTCAGAGGGTTTAAATTTATCATTTCTGGTAATTTGACGGAAGGACTAGCTGCTTGCACCAGACTAGGCGTATATGTCCTGGAAGGACCATAGAAAAGATTCCGTTGAGCATCCCAACTCATCTGCTGGAAGAGACGGAGGTCTGGATCAGACAGACTGTTGAGGAGCTTCTGGTAGCGAGATTCAGAATTTGGCATATGATCTGGATAAGAGGGGGATGTCAGCTTATATAGAAGTTGACATTATGCACTCTATAATCCATTAGGCTCCAATTTCGGGGAAATCAATCACAAAATTAATGAGATAAGCTCTCCAAGGGAAGAATCAAGAATGACTTATGCCAAGAGGTTATGAGAGAAATAACGAGGGCAAATAGAAATAAGTATTCTTAATCAAGCCACAAAACAAACATTGACGGCAAGAGTCTCCTGTCTAGGACAAGGAGAAAATCAGTAATCTAAGGATGCCGGACAAAGAATCCTGAATATGACAGAGTGTCATATACCCTGGCAGGGGAAAACTGGATCCTGGGACTATTATCATCACGAGTAAATTGATCAGCCTGGCATGACAGAAGGTCATGGGGACCATGCTCTGACAAGGCGGTAGTGAGGAGGAAGAGGAAGAACGCCGTATGCCGAAGGTCATCCCAAGCAGCATTGAGTATTTATGGGTGTGCTCCACTTGAACCAATGAAGTATTTGACCAGGTGTCCAAAGCAGTGTTCTCATGCCCCAGTATTTTTCTATCTGGAAATCTAAGCAAGAGTGGGTATGTGTTGGGATTTTTGCCCATATTCTCAGCCTGCTAGATTACCTGGTGTCGCTAAGGAAAAAATTCCCTAAGGTAAAGTGAATTAAAATTGGTTGGCCCAAGTTTCAAAGGAACTACGTTTAGAGGATTTTGGGATATTTACCTGGTTGTATCCGTCGGGGATCAACACTGGATGAATACCTAATATCTCATCAGGTGGAGTGGCCAACGAAATAGGGGCATCTGATAGTGATTAACTATTAGGGGTACCAATTGGGATTGGTAAGGTTTCATCACCAACTGATCAGGAATGAATAGTGAGTTGCGAGGCGAGTGATGCCATTTGCAACTAGTGAGTCAATCAGTTGGTGAAGTGACCTAACATAATGGGTAATAAGCCCCATTACCTAAGCAGGTCGCTAGCCAATTATGGTTGGTTTGCTTGGATCGAGACGAAACGTTATAGACACGTTTTCTGACTCTTTCCATTTGAGGTCTTAAGGATGTCCAATGACGGAATCCTAGCCAGGATGGGGAAGACCATCACTGCCAAGATGAGGAAGGGTGGTTCAATGGCAATGGCTGCCATTTCATCGAAGAGGTGTCAACCAAGGGTTAGACAGCTAAATCCCCTACTATATAATTCCCTAGGATTTACTATAATAAACACATTATTATTACCAAGATTATTATTACTGACGTTATTATTATCAACGTTATTATCTACAGTAATATAGCCAATTTGGTGTATAGTTAGACTATCAGCTTCCATTGTGACGTTCCATCTCAAGGATATTATTGCAGAAAGCAATAATTGGGAGGCTCTCATAGAGAAGAGTAGAGATCTGAGCGGGGATCTAGAGATGAAGGGAACCACGATCAGGGATAGCTGCTGACTGTGTGTTGGGCCAAAAGCAACTGTCATCAGAGTATATTGACAAAGATTGGGTGGACAGGAATATAGGGAATGAATCCCTACGAGTATGACTTACAGAGTACTTAATCAGATGTACTGGCCAAAGCGTTGGGCCTAATAATAGTTCAAACTAAACTATGGATAATAGTCTCCATACTATTATTGAATAATACATTCTATACAACACAATAAAGTGTACGAGGAAATCGATTCTGTGCAGTAAAAGGTTACTGGGTTGACGACCAATAATCAATCCTAAGTAAATTTTTACATCCCCCCACAAAAAAGGAGGCAGTAAAACGCTCTAACAGAACTCTTTTATTTCCATTTTACGTAATATGGACGCTCAGATCCTTCTCTCTGGACTCACTATCTGCTCAGCGCTTTGCTTGCCTATATGATAAGATACCACCAAGTCATAATGATCTACCCATTTGAAGCCCTATATGGTATGTTCCTCAGATACCAATTAGCGTTCAGCCTTTGCTTTAGACCTCCACACCTGAGAACTCCAAATAAACTATAAGGGCCTTAGCTGATGAAATTGTCCAACTTTAAGCCCTAGCCATGCTAGGCGTTATCACCATTACAGGAAGAGAGACATTCCGAATAATCTTAGGCTGACCCTCCTTAATAACTTTCCAATTAGATGAACTTGTCTCTTCTATTACCATCAACTTATAGGTCACCAATATAATCTTGACGTTCTTTGGTCCAGGCCTTATAAGGTTATTCATAAGATGAAGTCAGATTACTCTATTGCCAACGTCAACCAGGGAATTGTGGCTAATAAGGTTCTTGGACAATTCCTTCAGCCTTATACCCCCCTTTGACAGGATCTTAAGAGGGGCGTTGTTGGGATTCGAGAAAAAAGTGAATTGAGGTACCAACATCTGAATTGAGCCGCAATGAATTGATTCATGAGCCCGCTTAAACAAAGCTTTATCTCAATGGCACTGAACCCAAATTCAATTGGGAATTTGCATGCATTTGAGAATTAATGGAGGCGACTTCAGGAATCTTGTCACCATTTCCATAACTGCAAGAGGTGCGGCCTCCACCACTCCAGTCACAGGGTGAACAAAGTACAATGAGGGTGACACCCAGGAGTTGATCTGGAAGACCATGAAAGATCCTGAGCGATGGGGGCCACAAAGATCCTTGTGGCGCCGTGTCCCTACTTACCCTATATATATTGACGCATTTTGATCTAATAAAGTAGTTTGTATTTGGTCAATCTTTACGTTTTTTGGCCTCTACACTAATTTTCAGCTTTGAGCCCACCTTAAAATATTAGCGACAGTCTTGGGAACTATTTTTCTGTCAATCATCTGGATGCATCACATGACTTGAGCCTTACTTCTGGATGTCACCTCCCATTGAGATTATTATTTTTTTCTTTTTGGGGTTTATACTGTTTTTTATGATATATAAAAACCTCTAATATATACTTTAATAAAGTTACACCTTTTAATTCTATTTCTCATTTTGGTACTTGAATTCTATAAGTCCATTTTGTCATACTTACCATAAGATGGATACTCTAGCTGACTGACATAAGTGTTAACTTGAGTCCGATTTAAAAAAGAATATGCTTGTTATGCAACTTAATTAACTTTGAGTTTTGATTGTTAGGACTCTTGGGCACAGCACAATCGAGCTTAAACAGAAGCCTTACAGGCAGGTGCTCACTATAGGTTGCTCAGCCAATGATTAATTATACCTGAAACTAGCTGATTGTACTATGGAAAATAACACAAGTTGATAGTATCGCCCACTGGATGCACAACAGAAACAGTGAAAAAGATGATCAAATTGGGAAGTCCACTCATAATAATTCTTGATGTTGTTCAAGAAAATTCTATGGAGATTCCTGAATCTCATCCTCTTATTTTGGATCTCCAACAATGGAGTTAACAAATTACTTCGTGATGTTATTAACACAAGAGTAAGAGGCAACTTTGGGTGGGCATTTGCAGTGATAGATCACTAATGAACCTGTATGAATCCAGTTCTCTCCCAGAAAGTTATGTTTAAGTATGAATCTCTAATCTCATTTTTCAATTCTTACCCCAAGAACTTTATCATATCGTTCATTTACTAGGAGTCCATAATGAGGAATTCAACCATCATACAATACCCAAGGGTGCCTTAGGATGGCCTATGAGCAAGTATATAATTTATCATTACAAAATATAAGGGACATCCACCTTTTGATCAAAGCAAACAGTTCCTACTTCATTCAGCTCCATAATAAGTGGTAACTGTTGATTCCTGTGTCATCAAGTATGTGGAATAAGTTGTAAAGCTCCTTTGAAAAATCATTTAATTTCAAATGAAATTCCAAGTAATTACTTGATGTCTTCATTAAAGAGCTTCACCAACAAGATAGAAAAGCTCATAGTGCAATGGAATCTTAAGACTCTACTAGCCATCACCAGGATTGTAAAAACCGCGGGGTTTTTACTGGTGCACAGGTTTGCTTAACTATTGACTCTGGGAATAAACACGAATTTGATAATTATATGAAGACAATTAGCCTAGTCAAGTTTGGATATTTGGGTAGCTTTGGCCCTACTCTGGCAATATAAAAGGGTTAAGTGACTTCGGCCTCACTCTTGCAATATATAAGGATTTAAGTAACTTCAGCCTCACTCTGGCGTTGACACTTAAACAGGAAGACTTCTTCACAACTTCACTTTTAACTAAACAATCAACAATTGAAAACAATAAAATATTCACAGTACTAAGGTGTTTAATATTAATATGAGGGAATATTTATAGGATAAAATGGTTAAGGATATGTGTTAGGGGTATTTGCAGTAACCCTGAGATTTTTGGCACGCCTAGCCAACAAAAAGGGATATCCATGATGGTCTCAGCACGCCTAGCCAACAACAAGAGATATCTATGGTGATCTCAGCATGCCTAGCTGACAGAAAAGAGATATTGGTTCAATTTCAGAAAATGTTCCAACTGATATTCATGAAGAATAGCATAATTAAATTGCTATTCATATCAGCCCACTCGTCAGCTACCAAACCTGAAGATTCCCATGAGTTATTACCCATTTCAAGTCAATTTACTCATCTCCAAATTGTTGGAAACAATCCACAATAAAATTGTAACTGTAATTATCATTGGATATAATATTATGAGAAATACAATTAACCATTTAATCAGTGATTATTTCTGAAGAGATGGAATAATCAATCAACGTCTCAAAGCTTAACCAATTAGTTAAATTAAATAAATGAACCAATTATTAAAAATTAATTAAAGCTTAAATAATTTTCAAGCTGAATAATGTGGTCATATAAATCCCACAAGGATAAAGAACAAATCTTCATCCTTAAGGCATAGATATATCAAGACCTATATATATTGATGATCTTGAGCCCAGCAAACCTCTGAGACTTCATCAGCGTCATAGAATAAATTTTGTGAGTAGCTCAGGTCAAACAGGATCTTGAAAACCATTCAACTCAGGCATCAACTCTTTCTATTACAAAGCGACTCAACAAATTAAAGAGCGACTTGAGAGGTAAATCCTCCAGTTGAAAGGACATTAACTAAATCTAGCTTCACCTCAATGAAGCGAAAAAAGCTGGCATACTCTCATAGAAGAGCTAAAAGCCAAGACTGAAAAGAGTTCCCAAAACACCGCGTCCAAGGAGAAGAAGGAGGACTTGAATCTGTGCATTGGAGTATTGGATAATGAGAACAATCTTTTGCAAATGTACTGCTAGTCTGCTTGCCAACAAATGTTTGATCAGGAAATCTGCATTAAGAACTTGAGGAGTGGTAAAGTTATTCTTGAAAAAAAGAATTAATCTGCTAAATATTACGCCTAGACTTACCCTGGAAGAAATAGAGCAGCATATAAATCCTCTACAGGACAAAACATGTTGATTTTAATCTTAAGTTGAAAAGAGTGGCGTAAGAACTGAGATTACTGAATCTGGCTCATGGAGTAAACGTCATTACCAGATTAGAGGCCACTACCTTTAAACCTATGTTTAAGGACAAGTTTATACCTGGCGAGGGGAGTATCACATTATTCCTCAATGTCTATGAAGCTGGTATGTAAGGTGCAACAAATCAGAAGGTTAGGCAATTTATTTTGTTTAAGCTGTATGGCTCATGAGAGGCTATGTTGCCTCATATGGACGACATGCTTACCTGGAGACAAGTGAAAGAGATTCTCGTCAAATAATTCAGGTCAATGCAGAGCCTGAGTATGAAGAAACAGACCTTCATGAGAATCGCACTACGCCAAAAATGAAACCCTTACCATATTCTCTGACTACTTTTATATAGAGGCCCAAAGCTGTTGATGACAAAAATGCTGACTCTGGCTGTGCCTAAACTGACGTTGTTGCTGGTTTACATATTACTCAGACTTGACTATGCACATCACATCCGCAGAAATGAAACTTCAATTCTGTCCTAGACATTAAAGAAGCCCTTCTTGGTGTAGCTGACATACACAAGCCAAAGAACTCAGGAAAGGTTTTATGAAACCCAGAGTGTATACCATGGAAGAAGAAGAGTCTAAGAAGCAGGATAAGCCAAGATGCAACTACTGTAAGAAGAATAACCATAATGAGGATATGTGTTTAAAAAAGAACCCTGCTCATGCAGCAGGTAAAAGGAAAGTCAGCTTAGGGTCAGGTAACCCTAAAGCTGACTGACCCAAATTTCTTGAAGACAAAACATTGCCAATTGTTCCTCTCACTTGCATTGAAAACAAACCTGATGACGACTTTTTAGGGAGTCATGAGGACACAGGGTATTACATTTTAGATCTACCCGCTGATTTCACAGTTCTGGAACATTTGAACGCCAAGAATATTGATGATTCCCAGGTTCCCAAGGGCACTTACCTCAGTCAGGGTATAGGGTGTCCCTGGATAATTGATAAGGCCATTGATGCTGATAATTGCCTTTTTCTGTTTATCTGACCAAATTCAAGAATCCACGATCTGCTGGAAATTAAGAAGAATCATGAGATTGCCCAAAAGCTTAAAGCCAAGTTCTGCTCCAAGGAGGTGTTAGCCCTTTCATTGAAATTTTAAATGAACCATTACCAAAAATGGGTTTGGTAATTTGGAAGGTCTCAGTTATGGCTTTCTTGGGTATGGGATCAACTATCAACGTTTAACCGTCTAAACTCATCAATAATATCAAACTCGCCCTTGAACTTAAAAATTCTCAAGCGTCAGTACCACCAGTCCAAATAAATAGGCAATAGGTGCATACTCATTTCTGACAATCTGAGTTGGCAAGTTAGTATTTTTCAGCTCTTGCAGTTGCCCTAGAAAACAGTCAATATTATATTCTAATTGAGACACAGGTTATGATCAAATATGAAGGAGTTATCAATATGAAAAAAAGATACTTATCACTCCTCAATTATGAAGTCCCCTTGACTTGGATAATAAAGACTTCAGCACAAGGATTAATCTTTTCTGATAGAATAATCTTTTTCTTATTTACCTTTGCAATATTCTACTCTAATTTAAACACAAAAAAGTTACCTGACTCATTATATGCATATGACATACCATTTTATGCCACCAAGGAGGTAAAGATTAAACCATGAGAACAAAGATTGATTTCCATCTACTTAACCCTGAGTATACCCCTGAACTGCTAGCTACTTAACACTAGTGTTAATGATGCAAGTATGTTTGAACCAAGGAGTTTTCCCAGGAGCCCTTGATCTAGCTTATCAGTGGCCCCATTGAACTAAACTTGGGCTTAAAACTAAAAAATATCTTATCAAGAAACATTAGATAGTGGGAAAGGTCAATTACTTCTATTAATAAAATCGAAAAGGTACATTTTATTAGTACGCACATTGATTTTGGCCTACCCTCCAACAATTTTTAATTTGCGTTATCCTTAAAGTCCAGATATCCAATAAGTTAAATCAGGAGGAACTTAAGAAAGTTCACCATCTACACAAAGATTATCAGGATTTGTTCTCAACGTCAGATGTTGACTATGGTTACATGAAAGAATGGACAGAAATTATTGATGTTGAATATTCAACCATACCAGATTGAAGCCATATAGGAAGTTGAAAGAAGAGGAGCAATGCATAAAAACTGAGCGAAGCAATATTGGATGTCAGCTTACTTGTGCACTCCCAGAGTCAATGGTCACCCCCGCTGTTACTCATAAAATAAGAACAGTGGTCACAGAATAGTGATGGATTCCAGGAAGCTAAATAGCCTTACTAAGAAGGACATATATTTGATTACAAAGATTGGTGATGCGCTGGATCAACTCTCTGGCTAAAATTTCCTCTCTGCAATGGACTTCACCAGTGGTTATTGGAAGATATATCTTTCGCCTGAAAAATAAATAGTGCGTTGATTTGCATGGAAGAACTATTTCAGCTTACCTGTCTCACTCAAGGATTATGCAACGCTATCGCCTTATTCCAATGGATGATATTTCACATTATGAAAGATAATAGACTCAGCTGATGATCATATACTTAAATGAAATAACGGTGTTTCCACAACATCGAATTGATCATTTAGACCACCTCAAGTCATGTTCCAACACTTAAGAGTGATTCATATGAAACTAAACCCTGAAAAGTGTACCTTTTTTCATCAGGACTTGGAATTTCTAAGGCATGCCAAATCGCGGAAGGAATTCAATTATTGTACCATAAAGATTAAAGAAATAACCAAGAACCTGAGCCAAAGAACCTTTGACACATACAAATAATTTTATGAACGATGTGACATTACTATCAATTTGTCCCTAACTTTGCTCAACTCGCCGAACCACCTGTCCAGTAGCTTGCAAAAACACTCCTTTCATATGGGTAGTAGAGAAATGAAATGCATTCATGTCTATGAAGATTTTATAAAGAGATGACTGTTTATGACATCAGGACTATAGGAATTCATTCATCCACTTTACTGACGCCTCTGAATAAGCTGTAGGCGCCATCTATTCTCAACTAGATGAGAACAGCATTGACCATCCGGTGTCAAATTATAGCAAAACGCTTTCCAAAGCTGAGCAAAATTATAGCGTCATGGAGAAAGAGTGCTTATATGTTCTCTTGGAAGTGAAACATTTCTGGCCCTTCTTGTATGGTACGAACTTTACAGTTGTGACAGACCACGCTTCCATAAAGTGGCTTTTAAACATGAAAGATCTGACAGGACGACTAGTCCGCTGGGCTTTCAAGCTTCAGCACTATGACTTGGATATTGTCCACTGAGATGTAATGATACACATGAATATAGATTGACTGACTCAACTGCTCCTTCTATATCTTGACAACAGCGAAGCTGAACTGTTACACAACTGACTCATGAATCCAGACTCCTGGTAGGGCTAAGATGAATTTGTTCAGAAGATGCTCAAATGATTTGCTCAAATTACAAAGGTTCTCAACATTTATTATACAAAAAGATATAATCAACTGGCTACCTTACTGCGACCTTTGTAATAGGTAACAGTTATAATTGAAGCCCACAATATCTTAGGTCATGGAGAATCCAGAAAGTTTACAAATGGATCAAAGATTGCTACATTTGGTAAGAAATACTAGACATTGTATTGAAAGGCTTAAATGATTTCATCACTTTTAAAAAAGGAGACGCTGCATAAGGCCAAGTATAAGTATCAGCCATGACCCCTCAGCAGCCATTTCACACCATCAGTTTAGACGTCATAGGCCCGCTACCTGAATCCATAGGAGGAAATCAATACATCATAGTAGAAATAAATAATTTCATGAAGTGAGTCGAAGAAGTTACCATTCCCACACAGACTAATAAAGCTAGCGCTAACTTTCTGTATCAAAAAATAACTACTAGGCACCGCTTCCCGCAGGTTCTACTATGCAATAATGGGAAGAACTTTACATCAAGATTGGTAAGGATCTTAGCTACGAGCATGGGAACTCAACACTATTATCAGTGTCTTAAAACCCATCAACTAACGGGAATGTAGAAAGTGAAAATGGGACGTTGTTGTCAATACTATCCAATAAGGTCGTTACTAATCCTTTACACTAGGACCAATACTTCCAAAGTGAATTGATGGCTTATCAGATAAGTTGCAGTCATAGTCATCAAAATTTCCCCCTACAAGGCCTTATATTGAGAAGAATCTGGAATATCAACTTTTAACTTGGTGATTTACCTGTGATAATACTGAAGAGCCTAAGTAAGCATTAAGAAGATTATACAGAAGATAATAGAACTTCAGTTGGAGGTAAATACAAATCTAGCCAATATGGTTGCAAGAGAATGTAAGCAGCAAATACAACTCGCCAACCTTAGAACCCCTTTGAGATTTCATACCTGGTCCTCTATTATTACAGTCAAATAGTGCCCCAAAGACGGAAATAAAATTTCATCTGAGATGGGCCATATAATATCTCTTACAAGCATTGCAACAATTATTAATTTAAGTCTTTGAAAGTAGAGTACAATCACTTGCTTTCAAATCTAATTCTTGCGTTGGTAATCAACCATCAATATTTTTGAAGAGGATGATGTCAGATAATCTGTTATCAGACATGATGTTAAGACTATTAACCTTTCAACTCCCTCAGACAAATGAATATCAAGACCCAAGAAGGGGGTTAAATCTATTACTTCAATAAACTACTCAGAGAAAATGATATCGCGCACAGTTCTAAGGAGTCTGAGAAAACTCCAATAATCCATATTGAGCCTAAGATACCCCAATATGAATTCCTGACTCATTGATTGAAAGATTATGAGAAGGACAGGTGGCAAATGCTTGAAGTGGCACCCAAAGCAAATTGAGATGAACCTAAAAAAGGATAAGAACCAGAAGCTGCTGAATGAAAAGCATAAGTGACCCCTAGTGTTATCTGACTTGGGTATTCAACTCACCATCTTTGTCCTATCAAAAGAAAATGATACAAAGTCATTATATTATCTGGAATGCATCGCCTGACATAGAGCCTCCCTTCTATATATCACCCCTATTTATATTATCAATCCTTTTCTTTATTGGGTTTATATTGATAATTATGACATATAAATACCCCAATCTATACTATAATAAAGTTACATGATTAATTTTATATCTCATTTTAGTACTTAAATTAAATAAGTCCATTTCGCCATACTTACCACAGTATGGATACTCTAGCTGAGGGGACATAAGTGGTGACTTGTCACCCTTGCAAAATAAGAATATGCTAATCATGCGATTTAGTCAGCTTTGAGTATTGGCTGTTTGGCTTCTTGACACAGCACCATAAAGAAAAAAATGGAAGCCCTACAATCTCTTCTTAGATTAGTGTAGTATAAGATTAATATATAAGTAAATTGTAAAATTTTAAATATCTCACCCAAGGTATTTTTGGGAGGGGAATCTGATGGTAGGGCCAATGCTCCAATATTCTATACCAGAGAAGATTTTGTAATATCTTAAAAAGTATCAATGGATAAAATTTATTTAATGATTTATGACATAGCATACTCAATTTACAATAATACACACTAATAGTTAAAAAATTATGTTAAAAGACAAATCATGACAACTATACAATTATATTCTCATACAATCTAAAAATTTGATATATTAAAGCATTAAGGCAAAAAAGTTGATGTTGACATTGAGTTTAGCAACTTAACATTATTTAAACAATTTTATTAGATATCATTCAGTTTTATACATATGTTTAAATTTTAAATCTTATACAGGGAAGGCCGACCATAGACAGACAATTCTGATAACCTCCAAATTCTAAAAACCAAAAAAAACGAGGGGCATCCTCAGAGGAGCCAAGGCTACCTATCGTTGCCAGTGGGTCTTCCAGTGGAGGGAAGAGGGTGAGTGACAGGGGAGGCCTGGGCTGAAAGTGCACACAAATGAAGAAAAGGGTACAAAGAGAGGAACCAGATGGGGAACCAGGGCAACACCAACTGGCTTTGGTGGGATGGCAAGTGAAAAAACAGAAGGGTATGAAAGTGATTAGTGAGGTTGGAGTAGAAGCGATGCACAGCTTCATGGAGGGTTGGGGTAACGCCAGACAGTGCATCAAGGACAATAATGTGAATCATCCATAGACCTATTGCAACAATTAAGGCGTGGACTGAAGGGTGGATAGGGGAAGTCATGGGAAAGGCGAAGATGTTTTTGGATAGGCTGAAAGCCTGCTCATGCTCCTGGCAAAAGAGGTGCATTACATCCCACCAAATCGCCTGTGATGGCGGGCAATCTTTCAACTGACGACTAATGACCTGTATTGACTGCATACAATGAATGAAGATTGAGAGGCATTGGACCTCTCAGCAGTCCAGTACATCTTTCGCAGGCATCTCCACACATAGGCGCGGATTTAGGGTTATAAAAGAGGATGGTGTGTGTACCACCAAATTTACCTTCTGGGTCTCCACAGAGTATGGGATGTCAATCTTGTCGAGATAGTCCATATAGGCAATGAGATGGGGACGTTGGGGTACCAGATTGTTTAAAACGGCTTGGCCATGGACTTCTTGTTTGAAACGGGGAGTAGGGCAATCTCTCTGGGTGGTGTGTCCACTGATTCTGATTCTCTACTAAGCGCTCTGCATGGAGAGAAAAATGCAGTTGAAGTGGGCCAGTGTCCCATGAGGGCCTGCGACAGAGGGGTGAGAGGCAAGATAGTTTAACAGAAAGTGGAGTGAGTAGGATTGTGGAGGCCAAGGGCGCGGGAAAAGTTGGAGTGGGCCGCAAGTGACTAGTTTTGGGCTGGGAGTGTGGGGTTTGTGACCGTAGCAACCCCAGGTTCCAAGTATTTTGGTGGCATGGGCCTTAAAGTTAAGCATGCCCATACCACCACTATGGCGAGGGACAAACATGACATCCAGGCGCACAGGGGGAGGGCGGCCTAGCCAAAGCCACCCATATAGGAGGGGGTACAAAGAGTTGAAGAAAGAGAGGGGAAGGCGATGGCATGTGCCACAAACCAGTCTTTGGACAGGAACTTAGAGTTGTCAAGCACAACCCGGCCTGGGAGAGTAGTCTGGTGGGCTCTCAGGGAAGTGATGTGCTTTGTGACATTGTCATGGATGTGGTGCTCCATTATTAATGAGGCATACCCTCCAGCCTCAAGCCACATTCCTAAATGGCGCACCAGACCAGCAGTGGGTCTCGGCACAAAAGGGAGCACAAGTGGGGCGGTATGAGATGGTTGGGGCAAGCGAACCTGTGAGCTAGCTGCTGAAACAGGTAAGTAACTGGGTGCTGGTGACAGGGGGACCCGGTATAGGCCAAGGAGAATGATTTCAGTTTGGAGGCATTAATTGCAGCGTTTCTGACTCTGGAGTAATCCTGGATAGTAGCCTCCAGCGCGCGTGCATCTTATTTGTTGGACGCCCCAACCACACAATTGTCAGCAAACGCCAGCATCTTAACTGGTGCTTGGCCTTGCACATGGACACCAGCAAGGCGGGCATTCACATTTCGTAAAAGTAGGTCGAGGCTGAAGTTGTACAAGAGTGGGTTTAAAGGATCCCCTTGACGGAGATCCCTTTGAGGGTGAAACACATTAGTGAGAAAACCAGAGCCACGCACAGCCATTGTGGCAGACCTCGTGAGAAGCATCACCCAATTAAGGAACTGGTAAGGGAGGTGGAACTTATGGAGGCAGGCTTTGAGGTAATCCCAGTTGACCCTATCATAGGCTTTTTGCTAGTATAAGAACACAAGCGTGCCAGTAGTTGAAAATTGGCAGAAATTGGCCATGGTGTGAATGTTGTCCCATATTGACCGCTTGGGGATGAAACTGAATTACTCAATGAGATTACTTCAGAGACAACTACCCCTAGGCGATTGGCCATAATTTTAGTAAATATTTTAGTATCTGTACTAGTAAGCGATATGGAGCACCAGTTGGCCAAGTCCAACTGATCCTTTTCTTATACAGCGTTATCATGTATACCTCCTGGCACCCAGTAAGGAGGCGCGTTTCTAAGAGACATTTTTTCATTGAGGCAAGCATCGAGAGGAGCAATAATCAAAAATTTTTATAGTACTCATATGGATTCTCATCTGAGCCTGTGCACTTCCTGTGCGGTGCACCGCAAACGACATACCAGAGTTTGTCCTGAGTAATTAGATTCATCAGCTCTAGGTAACGGGAAAAGGTGTAGATATGTGCGCCATCAAGAAAATCATTAATTTTGGCTAGGTCGACTGGTTTGTACTTATACAGCTTATAGTAAAAGTTTCTAACTTTTACAGCCACAGCAGCTGACGTTTCTGCAACAGAGTTGTCTGGCCGCTTTACCTGTGTGCAGACCAAGCTCTGTTGCACGCAAAGAATTTACAGAAAAAGTAGGCGGAGCACATGTCACTTACCATTATATTTTTTGCATTATACTGAACACAAACGCAATGCTTGTGTTGTCTTACCAGTGTGTTATGATGAGCAGACACTTCTGATCACTTACAACCCCAAGCTGGGCTGTATCCTGCGGCAGAGACATTTGACTCCAGGTAGTTCACTCCCACCAGCATGTGCTTAATGACTGCCTTTGCAGCCCAAGAGTGACAATTGGAGTTGTATGCCTGAAGGATGGTGTTTGTTTTGAAGGTTGACCAGGTAGAAAGGGGATCAAAACAAAGCTGTTTGGTGAATTCCAGTGCTGAGTATCAGTTTCCACACATCAGGAAAGCCTGGATGAAGTGATCTCAGCCAGACGAAGTTTGCACCACTTTGGCGCTTGTGCCACTGGGATAGATAAAGTGAAGGAAATTGAAACCATCATGTGACCAATGAAATAAATTTTTGTCATTGTGAAGTGCACAATCTGGATATTGGAAGTGCTTGTCCCCTGGTCTACCTTCCACAAATAAATAAAAAAGTGCACAATCTGGAGGCGAATTGTCAACATGGCAAGAATGAGGTCAATGTGGGACATAAACCTCAGCTGGCTGTTGGGCACATGGGGGCGAGACATGTTGGGAAGCAGGTGCATGTTTGGGGAGGGTATGAAAAAGCCCCAGGGTGGCTTTTAGAACGCGTAGTTTGACATGCACCTGCGAGGGGAGGCATTGAAGGCCAGTGTTCAGTGGCCAGGTTGGCCCAACAGTTCAGGTCGCCCATCACAAATGGATCATGAGGAAGTGGGAGGGAAGTTACAGCTATGAGAAACTCCTGGCAAGCCCACACACAGGTTGGGTCATAAAGATTAATGATAGCGTACACTTCATTGTCCCATGAAAAGGACACAACAAGCACACATCCATTGAGGTACAAATTTTTAGTATAGGTCAAAACTACAGGTCATGCATAAAAATACAGCACAGCGCGGCAAACAAAAAGAAAGGGAGGGGAGGAGAATGATTGCCCATGTTTCTGAGGCACTTTGTTAACAGTAGGTTCCTGAATGCTCAGGATGTCCACAGGTAAATTGTTTTTTAAAAAACTAAGTTTCCTAGCCTTGGAAAGCAAGGCCTTGAGACCAGCGATGTTCAACATCCTTATTGTGAAGGCTCCCCCATTGCACCTTAGGTGCAATGGGAAGGGCCCTATTGCCCTTCCAGCTCCACTTGATCAGCATCAACTTTTTGCATTTGGGGCATCACCCGCGTGTATGAGACTTTGAGGATTCCTTCACACCAGATTTAGTATCATTTTGAAGTTTTTTTTTGTTTTTTTAAATTGAATTTTTTAAACAGTGTCTCCTATGGTGCACCATCAGTTGGCGTAAAAATCTGGTGGATAATTGGCTGGTAGAATCAGTTTTGATTGGTGCTTGGTAATTTTGCTTGGGTAAATCTGACTCAACCATTTGGTCCTCATGTTGGTGGGCCCAATCTGATTAGTGAGCAGATTATTGAGCTGCTTCAGCTACAAATGACTCAATGTCATTCTGAGTCTGGGCAGTCAGGATCACAGATGCGGCCATAACAACTACCTTGGCCACTGCTTTAAGGGCCTGTTTGGCCTTCTTGTGCTCCTGCGGGGACACAGGTTTTACCTTAATGTATCACTCCTGCACACCCCATGGGAAGGTAGCATCAGTGCTAATGGCAGGTTCATAATGGGAGTCTGCACTGCCCATTGCATTGAGAAGGATTTTTTTTAAATGCCCTTTCTGGAAGGGCATGTGTGAGCCTTGTGGCCAAAAGTGTGACAAAAAGTGCAGATAGGGGGCACTATATTTACTATGATGTGGAACGGCAGGATTCCTGCCCGTCAATATTCACAACTGCAGTATGGGGGATTTGGGTAAATTTTTTCACAATAACCACTGATGGGGTGATCACTGCATTCGCTTTTCCCATGCACAGGTCTGGCATAAGCGTGAAGTGTTTCATTTTGAAGGAGTGAAGTTCCCCATAGCTTCTAAGCCCAAAAATGAGGTGGTGCTCAGGCACTGCGCGCTTTATTGTTGTGGGGAGAAAGAAGAACATGACAAAAATTTGGTTAGATTTGGTCCATTGAGTGCACTTCGTTTTGACCACCCATTGATAATCTGGGAGATCTACCACAACACACACCTGTACAGCTTTGTCTGAAGCTTGCTTAGTCTCAAACACGAGATCCAACCAACTGCAAGTCATAGAGCGCAGTGCAACATATACTGCATCTGGGAAGTGTTTGTGCACATCTCCACAGAACTTTCCCAAAGCGCCGTTAAGTTAATATACAAAAAAACTCAAACCCTGTGCTCACTGATGACAGGGGCTGATAATGCGGATTTTTGATGAACTAGTTGCATTTTACTTGCCAGGCTAAAATCTCTGGGGAAATACTAATCACCTTTTTGTTATTTTTGCCCTAGGCCACCAGTGTTGCTGAGGCGTTTAGGATCTTTGGACGGTGCAAATACCAGACCTGTGCCCTTTACTACGCTAGCCCAACCTTTACCCAATGTCAGATGCACACTCATATCCTCATATTAATTATCAAACTTACTAGTCTTGAATTGACTCAGTTGAAACTAGTGATTGCAACGAGAAAGAAAAGTTTTGTTTTATACATATGTTAGACATATAAGCTTCCTAGGAACTATTTCTTCTTTTTAGTACTAGATGGTCCCAACCCGATTCCTAGGAACTATTTTGTTATATAGTGTTTGTAGATTATCAGCTGATTTTATTGATTTTGTCATAATATTTCAGATGTTATATAATTATATAAGAAGTCTTAATACAATAAACCTTTTAAATAATTATCTAATAAGTTTAATTTTGTACAATAAATCATTAAAATGACAAACAAAAATTCAAGATGGTTGCATTCTGACATCGTAAATATATACAGAGAAGTATAGCAAATCTTAAATGTGTTAACATTAGCAAACTCTGAGATCATATATACATTTTGCTGAGTATTTAATAAAATCCCAACAAAAAGGGTAAACTATTTTTAGGGTTTCAATGTCCAAATGTTTTAACAGTGTGCTTATTATATATATCAAATTAATCTCATTTACTAATTTAATAAAAAAATTTACTTTATCAGCAATCCAGTGCTTAGCTGACACAACCAAGGGGCTCTACTAAATGTAAAGTATAGAATTCTATATAGACAGTCATGGTGAAGTATAATACTTGTACTCATTTTAGCCTCTAGAAGCCTATAGAGGGGCTTCTTTAATTGCAGACTCTTACCTTAAATAGTGTTAGTAATAATTATTTATAATATAATTTTAATTGGTATTATTAACCCTAAGGTAGTTTGAAAGGAAAATTTAATTAATTTTCAAGGCTCCAATATTCTAAACATGTGATAATAAATAATATTCAACAAAAACTTTCAAAGAATAATAAGAATACAAGTAAGATCAGGAATCTTTTCTATGTTCCTTATAGTGCAGGTCATGTCTTGAACAAGTATGGAATGTAGACCTAGGGTCCCAAAAATAAGGATTGCTTGGAGCCAAGTTTTCCATTGTTAAACTAATATTGAGCATTATGATTTATTGCAGCTTAGCAGTACATGGACGTCATGGTGTGCATGCACCTATGCTTTCCAAAATTTAGTTGTTAGCCAAATTTTGTTGAATAAGTCCAGAAGTTAGGATGGTACTATGTTAATGTACAACCAAGTAGCCTTTTTATGTAGTCAATTTCTGGTGTAGTGTTGCAATCCTAGTATAAAGAGGTTCCTTTTCACCTTCTTGATAAACGTCAGTGATGTATGGTAGGCTTATGTTGGACATTTGTTGGTACTTCATAGTGTTCCCATTGCCATCTGTAATGTCCTTGAGGTCATCAGAATTGTAGGCATAAACATCCGATTCTCAAAATTATATTAAAATAAAGCTACTGTGTTTCTTAGACTTATGTCTTAGGCTGGAATGGGTGTTTTTTCATATGTAGTTTTCCAATGTGCCTAAAACCTTAAGCATCAGAGTTAAAAGCAGAATCATCAAATTCTGATAGTTGATTTTTGACAGGTATAATGTGCCTACACACTTTTGCTTAGGCTGTGAATTGTAGGTGATTTGTTGTCATTACAGTAAGATAGTTGGCATTAGGATACTTGTCCCTAAGCCAACCATTCTTTTCCTAGGTTGTCAACAGGTACTTTCCAGTTATGACAGTGGTAAGTAAGGACTAAGATATGATGACTAGCTATTGGAATTCTAGCCATATTATAGTTCTTTAATTCCAAACATTGTGATTTATTAATTAAGCTGTTGCCAAATGATTTATATAGTGCAGAGGTTTTAATGTTCATAATTGTACCTATGAAATCTGAAATAATGTTAATGTTAATTGATGACAATTTCCAGCTACTTCTTTAGATTAAATGTATTTAAGTCTTATCTTCAGATCTGATATATTTCAATGTATTAGTTATTTACAGATTTTTAGGTAATATTCCCCAGTAGCATTTAGTATTTTAATTTACCAATGACTAATAATAAGGATAAATTGACAGTTTTTTATTTCTAATTTGTTAGTGTTTATCAGAAATTAATGCTGAGGACAATTTTTATTAGTATTTTATACTTAAAAGTTAAATTGAAAGTGTGTTTCAATTGAGTCTGACTGGGTATCTGTTGATTACAAAAATGATTAAAGATACTTGGATTGCTTGCAATTGATGCCAATGACTTTAATATCTTGTTTGTTAAGGTTGAAACCTTGAAAACATGTTAATTTTTCCTACCCCTTGATCCAATTAAACCCCAGTGTAAGGTGAATAAGAAAATTATACCTGATTTGTATCACTATGATAATTTGATAGGCAAGCGACTGATGACTGATTATCACTATAAAAACCCCATATCCCATTCCTGATAAAAACCTCCATTTACTATATTATCTATTCTAAAAGTTAAATAACATTTGAGCATAAATGTAGGTGAATAGGACTCCATGGCACAGGCATCTTAGGTGGTTAAATCTAGTGAGTGGTCTGCGCTACCACTCTATTACTTAAAGCTATATGGGAACCCTGAGAAGCTTACCTAGCTGGTAGCTTACAATGAGGAATTAAGGGATATTAACCCTGAAGGACTGGATTTTTTGATGACAGAAGCTATGCTGACCAGATGGACGTATGGCTATGGACCTATTTTTTAGTAAAAACAAAAAGTGGTTTTGAAGGCTACACTGTGAAAGGGGTTTTGCTGCTAAAAAACGTTTTAGTAAAAGGTAGCCATTGAATGCAAAATACAAGTGTTAGAAGTCTTCATACTGTTGACCTGGAACACTAGCAGACTACCAAATATGTGAATTGCAAAATTTGCAACAATGCTATGCAAACGAAAATTTAGCACCAAAATGCTCACTACAGGGCTCTGCAAGTGTTGCTTGTCTAAACAGAGGAGAAAATGATATTTTTTAGGTTAAGTGTAATACCAATGACAAGTAGAATTTGGCATGGTGCAACTACCATAAACTTGTACTCAAGAAGTTGGGCAAAATCGCAAGTCAACTCTTAAGACGGCCTCAAATGGGTGTAAGGATAACTGATTGAGGTCAGAATCAATTATAAAGCAGACTGGCTAGCTAGCTGTTGTCATACATTAGTTTTTCTTTATTTTACATTATTCCATCCTTTAAGTGTAAGAATTTGCCTAAATGAGATCAGAATCTATTATAAAAAAATGGCTGGCTGCTGTTGTCATAAGCTAGCACTTTTTATCTTACATAAGTCTATTCTTTATTTGTAGATATATAACTAATTGAGTTTATAGTCAATTATACAGAAACTGGCAATCTAGATGATATCAGACATTAGCACTCTTTTATTTCTTACAATGAGTCACAAAAGCTCTATTTTTGTAAGGAAAAGGTTTGGACCAGTTTGTCAGATTTTGTAAATAGCTCAACATCAGATATGAGTTCTTAAAAGAAGGCCGAGATAATTGATTTCAAGAAGCTGAAAAGCTTGATGGAACTGGTTAAGGCATCACTACAGATGATTTGGATAAGCTTACTGATATGAGAGTGTTTTTTGACAAAGGGGTATGAATGACTGATCAATGATTTCATGGCCCACATTATTGCGCCCCACAGCATCTCAGCCCATGAATTCACTTGCCATGTTTTATTCATGGTGCCCACATGGTTGGAGCGCCATCTCAAAGCTGCTAAAGCAAACTCACTTTACAAAATGACTAAAATGAAAAGAAAAAGGAAAATATAAAAGAAAAGAAAAATTAAAGAAAAAAGGATGAAAAATTGAAAAAAGAAGTAATAATATTTTGTCTTAGCTAATATCAAAATTAATTTTTGTTTGGCTTTAATGCCATCATTTTCTTGTGCTGGATGCTTACAGCTCCCCTACACTCTGGTATGAATTACTCTGAAGATAGGCGTTGATGCCAAATTTTGGGATCTGTCTAATCTTAGCTACAAATTCTGCTGGTTCTTTCCATTTTGATGCAAATAGTTTGTCCAATGCTATCAATATCTGCAGTGACAAATTCCACTACTCTTTTTGTTTCTGGAACCTTTTGAAGGAGTAGTTGGTACAGAAAAAATCTCTGCCTTATTGTTGACTAATAAACAAAGTCAAGAAGCCCTGTGCATCTTAGCTTCCAATACAAAGGCTGTTTTAAAAACATTATCTGGTTAAGTGTGTGGGATACTATTGGAATCTTAACCATATTAGGGCTATTACAGTTTCAAACATTATGGATTTTTTAATTGGGAGCAGTTGCTAATTTATTTCTCTAATTTTGAAGGGTTTTGACATTCATAATTAATTCCTTGAATTTGATTATTATTTAGATTAGTCGATGACATTTGTTAACTAATATACTTAGATTTGATGTATTTAAGTCTTATCATTAGATTTGAGCTTTTTTAATGTTTGGGCGTATACAAAGTATTGTGGACAATACCAAATAGCATTTAGTACCTTTTTATTTACCAGTTACTAATGCTGAGGGTAAATTGGAAATTTAGATTTTTAAATTTGTTTTTATTTCTTGGTTTTAAATGCTGACGACTATTGTTAAAAGTATTTTAAATTTATAAGTTAAATTGAGGGTGGGTTTCAATTGAGTCTAAGGGTATCAGTTGATTACAAAAATGAATTAAAATACTAGGATTGCTGGCAATTGATGCTAATGACTATAAATAGTTTTTTTGTTGAGGTTGTTGCCTTGTACATGTTACTTTTTTTCCTATCCAGATCCAATTAAACCACAGTGTAAGGTGAATAACTAAATTATACCTTGTTTTTATCACTATGATAATTTGATAGGCAAGCGACTGATTTTTGCTTATCACTATAAAAACCACATAATTAATTCCTAATAAAGACCTCCATTTATCTACTTTATCTATTTTTAAAAGATAATTTACCATTTGAGCATAAAATTGGGTGAATAGGACTCCTGGGAACAGGCATCCTTGGGTGATTAATTCTAGTGAGTGGTCTGCGCTATCACTCCATTACTTGAAGCTATATGGAAACATTGCAAAGAATTACCTGCTGGCTAGCTGACAATGAGGAACTAAAGGATATTAAATTTGAATAATTGAACATTTTTTGAGTACAGAAGCTATGCTGACCAAATGGACTTAGGGCTCTGGACCTATTTTTTAGTAAAAATAAATGGTGATTATAAGTCTACAATGTAAAAAGGAGAGTTTCTGCTCTGAACTTGTAGTGAAAGATAGCCGTCATAGACAAAAAATGGGTCAGCAGTCCTTATACTGTCGATTCTGACACTAGTAGAGTAATGAACAGGCAAATTGCAAAAATTTCTCAATTTTATTTAATATTTTTGTGACTTTAGGCGATGAGGAGGTTGCCTGAAGCATTCATTAAGTGAGATACTTTTTGTTAGAATTTTTTGATTATATATGAGCACTTTATGTAACCTGATCAGATCTAAATCTGCTTGCCCACTAGGTGATTAGATCCCCTAGTGGATGTGTGAGTTATCATCATCAATGATAATTATTGTTTGGTAAAAACCCCTTGAAGAAGCTAGTTAATCCGCCAAGACTTTATCCTGCTAAAACACTTAAGTTTTGTCGTAGTTAATTCTCAATAATGCATCTAAGATATGGTTTGATTTTTAAGTTAAATAATTGGTAACTAAATAATATTAGCCGGTTGGATTTTTTCACCAATAGAAAAAGGAACTTATGTTTATTACTAAAGTTTAACAATGCTTCTGATAGTTAATAGTGGTTTAGCCCTTTAGGTATGCAGCCTGCTGTTGATGGGCAAAGGTCCCATTATCAAGAGGTTTGTAACTTAATTAGGTACTTTGCTGAGGTTATATGATATTGTGTGGACACTTTAGATGAATTAACATGAGGAGGTTGAGTTTCTGGTCAGCGGTGAAGTCCAACTAGGTGAAATAGGAAGAACCTTGTAGGTGCGACCTCAGAGGGTTAATCCATTGGCAACGGCTGCCTTTTACCAGTGAGACATCAACGAAAGAGTTTGTCATCAGATACCCTATAAAATCCATTGATTTTTACTATATAAATCAGATAAAAGTAGTATAAATACTTTTATAATTTAGACTGTCATACATTTGATGTATAGTTTACTCTAGGGATTAGAGCTTAAGGATAGAATACCCTTGTCTATAATAATGACTATAAGATCTCCGCAGATTCTGCAAGAAGAAAAGAGACAGAAGGAGAAATTTCCTATCACTTCTCAGATACCTTCAAGGATTAGAAGTAGAAGCACCAGTTTAGCATTGGATGTAATATTCAATGTGGTTTTGAGAAAGCTCAACCACTCTAATAGTCTTCATACTATTTCTTTTCTATTTATACAATTAGTATTATGTTATAAAATTGCCAATATGATTATTATTCAACAGATGGGTTGCACAGGGTTGAGCCCAATGAGATGGGGATGAACAATATGGAGATTGTTGGTCTGTGAAACAAAAACTTAATAACTTTATATACTATGAAGTAATTGCCTTAATTAAGCTGCTTTCTTTTAATAATACAGCTAGCAGATTCTTTCTTCTTGCACTTCCCTATTCCTACTATCCACTCTCTTTCATCTTCTTTATTAAACCTCATCTTGGGTTACATCCCACTTCTTTATTTGTCACTTTGGTGGTTTTGACTCTTTGGATTAGTTACTTATTGTTTGTAAAACTCATCTAGTTCCGCCTCATTGTCAGATTCTGGTGGTTGACCTGAAAATAAACCCTTTGACAACATTTGATCAGGCCAATTTTTTCCCCAATACTCGAGCTAATACCCTAATCCTCACCTCAAAGGCTTATAGCAACTACTCAGCTCAGGGCAATTATCTCAATGTCAATTTGATCAATTACTCTATTGAAAAACTTGGGCCAAATAAACTCAGATATTATGACCAATTGTCACTATGCTAAAAATCTGGCAATTGTTCCCAGCTATTAGGAACAATATCTACATTCTGTATAAGAAAATCTTTCAGTACTGACCCAACGATAACGTCTAAAAGTCCCATGGACAAATAGACAAAAAATAATGTAATAAATGACTTCCCTAGGGAGAAATTTTTATGTCAATTCTCATAATCAGCATAATAGCACTTGCATATGGACTTTCCAAATGGGAGTACCTAGTGCTATTGAGAGAGAGTCCTGCTGACATCCAAGTTATGGGTATGTCATCTACTTCAATAGATGCAGAAATTTCACAGAAATAGTATTTCATCAGCAGTATGACGAAACTCAAATTGAGAGAATTTTAGCACAATTTTGCACGTTCTTATGATGATTTTTGTCCCTGAAATCCTCCCAATTTTGAGAGTTATTTTTCCACTAATAAACCTAGCAATAGGCCATAATTAGATCAGTTCATGGGCTGAACTGATGTGGAAAATAATCTGTTGAATTGCATGCTCAAATGTGGCCAGGAGATGCCCTAGAGGTGTTAAATACTGATTCATGGCCTGATGAATATTCATCAAATAAATACCATCTAATAAAAAATATATTTTATTTTATCTCTTTCCTGGTCTTTATCTAAATCCTAACTTTGGAGAAGAGGCAACAAGCTGGAAGCGCCAAATCCACCGCTTGTATATCTACCTACCTATGAAAAAGTTCCTGAATACAAAGGGAAAATTATGCCTAAAATTGACCAGAAGAGGTGAGGCTATTTTAATAAGCCTAGTGAGTTTATGAACGGTAACTTACCATAAGCCAATGGCAATATCGAGGATCATTTGGTTGAATTTCATCCTGATTAAGCATGCATGATATTAATTATCAAGCTAGAAATCATTGGAACTTAACAGCTGGTGCTCACTTAAAATCAAGGGACACTCTCTGGAATGGTTTCACATAACCAGTTCCTGGCTTTATGGCCAGACAAGAAAGCAACGATGAGATGGAAGCTAGTGACAAAGAAAACTCAGATTATTTTAATACCAGCTACCAAGGCTCTAAAGCAGGTACCTCCTACTCCCTGGATCTTATCACAGTGGGGGAGCTCATGCAGATACAACTAGCCCAATTGACCTTACATCTGAAAGTGTAACGGCTATGCTGGAAACCCTATATCAGGGTTTTAGGATTGGTATGTCACAAATTGATCCCTCCTTTAGCCTGTTCTACCACTGTAATGATTTTAACAAGATGGAATCATCCAATAATTTAGCATTATTTGGGATGATATGGCCAATCCTGGTGGAATGGCCTATTGACTGAATTTCGTAATATTTGATATGATTGCTGGTTCGTTGCTCCTCAATTTGGGTTGAGCCAAAATTAGTATTCTGCCTTGTTTGGTATTTTGGTTCGAGTGGGGCCAATTGGTGGCCCCAAATTATTATAAGGATCACCGGCGACTAATAGCTGAGGATGATCCAATTAGTATCAGTCAGCGGAATCAGTGATTTGATGCCAACTGACATTTGTGGGCAGTTGTGAGATTTCTGTCAGAAAGCCAATGTATTTTCTTCAAACATTCGCTGCCTGTACTGATTATCTGATGTCAGTAGATCCAACAATTATGAATTCATGGTGGCCAAGGTTGTTTCCAGTGCCTCATTTATTATCAAGATAAGATGAGAATAGATGTAGTCGAGATGCTGAGATATTCTGAGTCAAACAAGCAACCAAAGTTGTTTCCAGTACATTATTATCAATTTGAAGGTTGAATCCAAATTCAACATTTATTTAGGTTAATTATTTATATGGCTCACCGGCGACTTAAATCCCAGGATGAGCCAAAACTAATTCAGACATTTGGAAGGACAGAGTGAGAGGGTCGATGCCAGGGAAGAGATAATGTAGAAGAAGAAGAAATAGAAGAAGAAGAGAAGTGGTTGGCTGGAAGAACCATTGGAAGAGCCAATAGGTCAGCAATGGGCGCAGTAGCCCTTTTGTAAATAGTATAAATATCTGGCGCTTCCGTTTCAATAAATATCTCCCTTTGCCTATTCTATCTTTTGTTATAAGTTTAGTATTTATTTTGTTGGTTGAAGTTTAGGCTAGGGGATCCCCAAATAGCATGGGTGACATGCCAAGGGGTTAGCCGGAGCTGCTAGTCCTGACGCCTAAGGTGAAATGGCAAGGGCTGACCAGTCTTCATGCTGCTTAGCCTGCCAACTAGCAGAGCCCATAGTCGATTTTCTGACAACCACCTTAAGGATCAAGCGCTCAAGAAGGAGATATACATTAAGTACCACAACGCAACCATGGCATCACTTGCCAAATGTTTCATAGACATTCAAGCAACTAATAAATTCCTGGTTAACTTTGTTCAACCCTCAATTAAGCATACCCAGCGAATCATTGCTAGAAAACATCTAAAAATCACAGAAATCTACTGTGTGCATGGGGAGGAACAATCTTCCTGAAATGCTCTATTAGACAAACTAAATTTCCAGTTTTTCTGAGGTCTGAAAGACAATTGTGGTAATATAAGACTTTACAATGAAGCTTATGGGAGATTTAAACCAAAAGAGCTTTAAACAAAGGAGTCCCAAATATAGCTGCAGAAGTTCTTTCTCACCATGGGCTATTTCACAAATGGGTACAAAACATGAATAACTGCTGTCAAAAACTGGAAACGCATTCTGAATTCCATTTTGTCTCAGTCAGAACGACTTACCATACATGCCACTTTGGGCCAAAGAAATCACCTGGAGTTAAATGAAAATCACGATGACTTTGAGAATTATGTTTGGGCCAAGATGGATACATTAAACAAAAACATCTAAGACCTTGCAGCAAAATCAGCCGTCCCAAATAAGGATGAAGAGGATGCCCAGATCAAAGAGAAAATTTCAAACAGTTTGACTGTGGTATCAAGATTGCAGGCCAGATACTGCAATTACTCAGGAGAACTGGGAACTCAGAATGCAGTTATCAGCTTCAAATTTATGAGTAGACAGTATGGACAAAGAAAATTAAAAGCATATCATCCAATCAAGATTTATTTGAAGAGAAGTATAACAACCTTAAAAAATAATTTGAATTCCTCAAAAAACAAAGCTGCCAGTGCTCACCTAGACTTGACAAAAGAGAAATGGGAAAAGCTCTGCTTATCCAGCCAAAAGATAGTTTAGAAAAACAACTAAGGGCCAAATCAAGCATTGGAATCTAGTAGTTCAGAGCAATATCATGAAATTGAATTATTGGAAATTGAAATCAATGCAGAAATTGATTTTTCGAACATACGTTCTATGCCTAGAGTTCTGGCATAAATCAAACTCCAGATACTCCCCAACAGAAAAGAGGGCCAATTATGAGCAATGATACACCAAGACGTTCAAGAAGAAGTACAAAGCCCTATGCCTAAAAAAGGGTGAGATGACTTTAAACCATTAATTTTACCAAAGTTTGATAAGGATGGGAACGTTCACTCTTCCTCAAGATATTTGAAAAAACAATGAGGTGAGCTTCAGACCATGCAAAAGGATCATCACTGATTAACTCACTTGATGCCCATAGCTGTGACCTCATTATGCCCTATTTGGGAAATGATTGGTCATATATGGATTCCAAAATTGCAGTGACAAAACATTTTGGAGGGCCTGAGAAATTAAAAAACCCAAAAAAGAGAGATTTTAATATTGATTTCAAGCAGAATGAGATTATTAAGGACTTTGCGGACAGATTTTTTCATAAGGCATAGTTTCTGCATGAGTGCAATGCAATAGATAAGTTTGACGCTAAGATTACAATGGAGCATGCAGTTTTTCCCTTCTGTGAACTTCACAATGTCATGATACCTGAATTCAATAGAATCTTGGAAATCAAGAGCTTGCCAATCACTTATGAGCTGTTCCCATAATTTCAATACCCCTAATCAGTCAAAGGATCAGCAAAAATCCCTATTTTTGGGCCCAAAAAGCAACACTATGTCCAACCAAGGGAGAAAAATAAACTAAAAACAAAAAATAGAGCAAATGCAGCAAACTGGGATGATTACATACCACAATTGTGATCAAAAGGGGCATTTTGCTAGACGATGCTACAGATGGTCCAACAAAAAGCCTGGAGTCAACAATACTCTAGAATTTAACAGTGACAGTGAGGCGGGAAAAGAAAAGGTGTAGTAGAGGCAGAATGCTTTAACTCTACTGATGTTCAAATCATTCCAACTGACTCAGGAGAGTTCTTTTGGCCAAAGATGTTGACGAAGATAACCTCCACATATTGTGGCTAATGATGTAATGATGGTCACTACTTGGGCCACAGCAAAAGCAACTAAACCCTTGAAAATTACCAAAGAAGCCCGAGCAGAGGTATCAATACTTTACGCAAAACAGTTTATTGATTGGGGTTTAGACTTTCAACCCAGATGTTCAACTGACCTACCTAAGCTTAACAACGTACAAGTAGCCATTCTAATGAAGAACTTAGCAGATCACTTCCCAGATATTTGCTCAAGTCTGAAATCACACCTGGAATTGGGCATCAATCACAGCATTTATACAATAAATACCTCTGAAAAACTACTTTGAATGTATTTGTGTGGACATAACAGTAAACAAGGTGCAAATTTGGGCCATCGTTGATAGTGTTTAACTATTAATATAGTCAGCACATAGTTGGTTAAAATATTTAAAATTGCGCCCGAGGTTTCCCACTGTCAAGATATGGAGCAGCTGGAGTGCATACAACTAAATTGTTGGGCGCATACAGTACACTAACTCTCATATTTGGATCTATTATAGTAACAGCACCAGCTATAGTGTTGCCAAATACAAACTATGATATCCTAATTGATACTGATTTACAAAGGAGATATGGAGTTGTTATCAATTATAAGGACGATACTATCAACATTCTTTGCCAGGCTATTCCATTTAACTATAACCAGGATAGGGAAGTTGAGAAAAAGAAACCCAGCCTATTCATACATCTGGCCTACAAAGCTGTAGCCATCCCAATTGAGTATTCCAAAGCATGGTCAAAGATAAAACCACTACCCACACAGATTGATGAGTCAGATGTCATTCCAATTTGATCAAATCAGCACATCACTATACCATCCTGAGATCAATTAATCATCCCAATGAGACTAACAATTAATATCCTGGAAGGATTTTATGGTGAAGTATATCAACCATGGTCTAAATCTCGATTTGAACCAAACATTGCCCCTGATACTATCATTCGTGGCCACATATAAATACACATCTTATGTGAAAACCTGCAAAATCAGCCCATTTCCATTAAGTGGCATCAAACGATTAAATTTCTGCATCTGTTCCCTACCTCATAAATTCGCTCATTCCATGAGTTTAGAACTTTTGTCAAATAAGGGCTCCGCAATAAGGACCTACTCAGCATAAATAATGTTGTCTCTATGGCCGGTTTAAGCAATCTGACCAACTCAGAGAAGAGCAAGCTCAGGTGTTATTCTCAAAATATTGGGAAATATTTGCACAAGATGATTTTGACTTGAAATGTGATAGTGGTGTCACCCACATAATTAATACCGGAGATCATAAACCAATTCAATTACGCCCAATTAGATGCTCAAAATCATCAGAAGAAGCTGTATCCAAGGAGATTATGGAACTGCTTGATTGTGGCATGTTAGTGCCTTCAAAAAATCCATGGGCGGCACTAATTTTAATAGTGAAAAAAAAAGGATGGAAGCAACTGAGTAGTCATTGACTATTGGAAGTTAAACAACATCACAAAGAAGGACTTGTGCCCTCTGCCATGGATCAAT
Organism: Massospora cicadina; assembly: GCA_022478985.1. Classification (NCBI taxonomy): domain Eukaryota; kingdom Fungi; phylum Entomophthoromycota; class Entomophthoromycetes; order Entomophthorales; family Entomophthoraceae; genus Massospora; species Massospora cicadina. The sequence goes on from JAKSZP010005255.1 coordinate 97,885, forward strand.
GATGCCTTGGATAGGATAGAGGGCGCGAGGTTCTTCTTGGAAATGGACCTTATCAGCATATATTGGCAATTAGATCTTCCCAAAGAGGAGCGTGATAGATGTGCAATTATAGCCCAAGAGGGCCCATCACAGCAGACAAGAATGCCTCAAGGGCTCTGCAATGCCCTGGCTACTTTCCAAAGGGCTATGGACACGATTCTGGGAGATTTGAAGTTGTCATGATTACTAGTGTGCCTTGATGATATCAACGTTTTCAGCCGCACTTTTGGAAACCACATGGAACACTTAGAGGAGGTTTTCAGAAAACTAGCAGCTGCAAAAATAAAAACAAGCCCAGAAAATCCCAGTTTTCAAAGACCAACTGGAATACCTCAGGTTTGTAATTGACAAAGAGGGTCTTTGGCCTCAACCCTCTAAGCTGGATGCCATCTCTAAAATGAAATGGCCCAAATCCAAGTGCGATATCCAAGTTTCTAGGCATGATCAGGTACTATCGCCAATTTATTGCTGAACTTTCACAACTTTGGGAGCCGCTTTTTTATCTACTTAAAGATAAGGTATCAATTGACTGGACTCCAGCTTGTCAGAATGCATTTGACCAACTCCAATTGGCCCTATTGGTGCTCCTGTTCTTTAATACCTAGACTTTGATCATGAATTTATTGTCCAAACTGACGCATCCCTAACATCAGTGGGGGCTGTGTTATTCCAAGTAGGAGAGATGGGGAAGAACAGTCAGTCGGGTTTGTTAGTTGGACCTTAAATGTTCATGAAAGGAAAGAACGGTGATGGAATGAGAATTCTTAGCCGTCATATATGCTTGCAAGCAATTTTGGGTCTACCTTCATGACAATCATAACAAAATGTTACCAATCATGCTTCCCTAAGATGTTTGAACAAAATAAGAAAACCTGAGGGCCAATTAGCCCATTGGGCATTAGAGCAACAAGCTTATGACCACACCATTGAGCATCGAGCTGGGGAAAAACATCAAAGCGCCAATTGTATATCCTAACTACCCACTATTTAAATACTTAGTCAGGTTACAGATGAGTTGTTTTTGAAAATGGTCAATGGAGAGTACCAAGATGAGCCTGATCCGTCCAAAAAAATATCATCAAATCTGCAAAAAATAACTATGGAAACTGGACGCTTTACAAGATCGTTGAGGGCTAAAAGTATATTTTCCCAAGACCCTTGGCCCAAACAGACCTAATAATGGCGGCGTAAAAGGCCATAGGGCATGGAAGATTTAAAAAACGAAATAGCATCTGAAGCAAGTCTACTATTGGAAGTCAATGCATTTTGACATATAAGAAATGCTAGAATGCTGTTTGGAGTGCCAAGGCAAAAAACCGTTCTGAAAAAGCACATCTTACCAGCTTGTTTGGCCCAAGTTTGCCTGGCACACTGTATCTATCATTGTTGTTGGCCCAGTTCCAACAAGCAATTAAAAGGCCAAGTACAATATTGTAGCCATCGACCACTTAACCAAATGTGGTGAGGCAAGGCTATTTGGGAAGCTGGAGCGGCAGCTACAGCCAAGTTCATCCTTGAAAACATAATCCACAAGCATGGATGTCCTCAGGTTATTCTGACCAATAATGGAACCAATTTTACCGCCAATGTCCTTGCCGGCTCAACCAATTAATGGGAGTACGAGGTGTGCTTTTTGCTCCCTATCATCCCAAAACTAATGGTACTGTTGAGCGCACAAACGGGACATTGGTGAACATTATCAGGAAATTAACTTTCACCAAACCATCCGAATGGAGTACTTATCTAAGTTTTGCAGTATTTGCCTACAATATCTCCTACCATTCATCAACCAGGATGTCCATGTTTCAAGTATTATATGAAAGATATCTGGACCTACCAACACTACTATATTTGGCTTTAGAGGAACCTGACAAAAACACTTATCCTCAATACATTGAGAAGCTTGCAGATGCTTTAATTAACCTACAAGCTCAGGCCTACAACAACAATTTTGCCATAAAATAAAAGGCCACACATCAAAAGGACTTAGAGAATTGATACCCACTGACCAAATTTGAAGTTAATGACAAAGTTCTATCTTGTAACACTCAAGGATCAGGCCAATTGCAAAAGTTAGATTACATCTGTGTTGGGCCATTTGAAGTGATTGAGAAAATGTCCAAGTTTATATACACAATCAAGGATATTAGGACCAGCCATATATACAACTGAGTCCATGCAAGGTTCCTAAGAAGGTATAATAAGTGGGCCAATTAAGAAAAAAGAGAAAAAAATTAAAACAATAATAAATAAATAAATAAAACAAATTATATAACCTAAATAATGCTTTAGTTGCACTCAAAGATGGGGAGAGTATCAAACTCCGGACTCATCAGGTGTTTGGCCGAAGTTACCAAATAGAAGCTCCAAAGTTAGACTTGTCAGGCGTTCAGGACGCAGATACCAAATGACAAAAAGCAATGAAGACTAATCAGAGATCTTAGGGCTTATATTCAAGTCAAGTGGGGGAAATGTTAGATTTTGGTGGTTGACCCAAAAATAAACCCTTTGACAACCACCAGATTGGGCCATTTATCCTCCCAATACTCGAGCTAATACCCTAATCCTCACCTCAAAGCCTATTGCAACTACTCAGCTCAGGCCAATCATTTCAATGTCAATTTGATCAATTACTCTATTGAAAAACTTAGGCCAAACACATTAGCATATTATGACCAATTGTCACTATGCTAAAAACTTGGCAATTGGTCCCAGCTATTGGGAACAATATCAAACATTCAGTATAAGAAAATCTTTCAGTACTGACCCAACGATAACGTCTAAAAGTCCCATGGACAAATAGACAAATGATAATGTAATCAATGACTTCCCTAGGGAGAAATTTTCATGTCAATTCTCATAATCAGCATAATATCACTTGCACATGGACTTTCCAAATGGGAGTACCTTGTGCTATTGAGAGAGAGTCCTGCTGACATCCAAGTTATGGGTATTCATCTACTTCAATAGATGCAGAAATTTCACAGAAGATGTATTTCATAAGCATTATGACGAAACTCAAATTGAGAGAATCCTAGCAAAATTGTGCACGTTCTTATGATAATTTTTGTCCTTGAAATCCCCCCAATTTTGAGAATATTTTGCCACTAAATAGCCTAGCAATAGGCCATTTTTAGATCTGTTCAAGGGCTGAACTGATGTGGAAAATAATCTGTTGAATTGCATGCTCAAATATGGCCAGGAGATGCCCTAGAGGTATATTTACCGGAGCCTGGCCTAATGAATGTTCATCAAGAAAAAACCATCTTATAAAAGATATATTTTATTTTATCTCTTTCCTAGTCTTTATCTAAATCCTAACTTTGGAGAAGAGGCAACAAGCTGGAAGCGCCAAATCCACCGCTTGTATATCTACCTGCCTTGGAAGAAGTTTCCAAATACAAAGGGAAAATTATGCTCAAAATTGACCAGAAAAGTTGGGCTAATTCAATAAGCCTAGTGAGTTTCTGAACGGTCAGAGTATCATAAACTACTGGTAATATTGAGGATCATTCAGCCAAACTTTGTCCCAATTAAGTGTGAAGGATATTAATTATCAAGTGAGCAATACTTGGAACTTGACACTTATCATTGAGGCAGCGGAATTAACTTTATTTTCTAAACTAAAATTACCTCTATCAACTCGATTCAAGTTGACATAACTTACTTGCCCAATCTCAAAGCTCCCTTCAGCAATTAAAAAAAACCCTTTAAACTAAATATGACTTATCATCCAGTCATACCAATTTCTTGACAGATTAACAATTCAAACAATGCACGTATCAGAATCCTGTGCAGTTACTAGAGCAAAGGCGAGCAACACACAATCAAATGTTTACATTTGGTACTCATTGCTAAGAGTAGCCAGCGCTCAAAAGTAAACAAGGTTCTTTCAGATCTGTGTATTGATATAAATAACTCCTTCACTACTTTAATAAGCAGTGCTATGTAATTTTTATTCTTAGTTGTAGAGGGGATAGAAGCAATTGCCTCATCAAGAGTATGCATTTTTGCATCTGGGCTCTTGAGCGTCAGTGTAGAAGCAACCAGCAATGATAATGAGGTCTTTGTTTTTGCGGAGCCTAATCTGTAGGAAGGTTTTTTCTTTTTGACTATCTAATCTTAACTCTAAGTGTAGATGAGCTTAAAGAGAGTACCAAAAAATCTCAAGGCGTATACAGAAGGAGCAGTAAGGTCAGTAACTATAAATTTTGGGTGAACTATTGTTTAGTTGATAAAGTGAACTTGATATTTGTAGAGAAACCAAGTATTTTGTTTCTCCTCTAGAGTTAGCTCTGAGATGGAGTTCAATGATATCATTGCCTTTTTTATCAGGTAATTTTTTTTTAGAAATTTCACTTGGGTATTCAGAGTATTACAAGTTTGAGCAGTTGAGGAAAATTCTCATAGTCCCATGTAGTCAGAATCCAGGTGTTTGATAAGCTGGTTTTATTAACCCTTAATTTGCTTGCAGTAGTAGTCAGGGGATAGTTGGTGTATCCATAGAGATAGCTCTTGTTTAGTGTACTTGCATGAGAATCTTTTGTTATCCAGCTAGTTTCAACTTTACGTAGGCTTCTTTTGTTTTTGATATTCTTATGGTTATAAATTTTATTAAATGAGCAAGATGTTCTTGTTTTAGTGTACTCTTTAAGTTGCTCAATTTTCTATACCTAAAAGAGTCATGGGTAAGCTGTTTGTCCTCAAGCTCTTTAATGCAGGACAAGGATGTGGCAAGATTTTATTCAAGTAGCTTAATACTATTCCATTTCACAGATGCCAGTAGTAGCTTAGTGGTGTACAAAGAAACCCTGTAGTAAGCTCTACTTTAATGAATCTGGTCTAGCTGGAATTCTCATTTGTGCTAATCTAGAATTCCTGATGTATGACATATTCAGTGTCTTAGCTTTTTCTAGATGCCAAAGGAAAAGTCCAAAGTTATCCTTCTAAGCTTAATAAATATACCACTTGTTAAATAAATAAAAATATTGAGTTAAATAGAGGTTCAGGTTATAGAATATGTTTGACCTTGATAACATTATTATAGAAAGTATTAAATTAAAAACAATTTCAAAGGAATAATTTAGGTAAATAACAATGATGCTTAGAAATGCTTGTCAAAGATGTTAGCATGTCTCACATGAGTTAGTGGTGACACAATTGGAAGGAGAGACATGTCACGCTTCTTTTTTTTAGCACTAGTGGTGCCCAACCCAAAAGGGGGAGCCGCCACATATCAACATTTCACGCTTCTTCCAATGGCACATTGTTAAAATAATATCATTAAACTCTGGATACATAGCTTATCTAAATAAAGGTAGCAGCTTATTGTGTTGATCTACCAATCTTGAAGGTAATCAATTGCAATACCAGTTAAGTTTTAATTACATTTTAAATTTATGCTTAAAATTGGGGTTAAACGTTATATGTAATTTGAAAGAAATGGTTTCAGGCTTTGCCCTAAATTAGTGAAGCCTCAACTATTGGTTCCCAATTTATTATTAACTCCATCAATTTGGCCTATACTTATTATTTATTTTCTTTTAATGCTTTATTGGGATTAAGACCCAAAACTACTATTCTTATTTTCTTAATTAATGTCATATCAGGCCTAAGGCCCAGATCAATAATTATTATTTGCCTTATTTGTTTTTATGGGCCTAAAGGCCCAGTATCACCTGTAGTATTATATAATTGAGGCACCGAGCAATTTTTTTATGAAAACGCAGAGTTCATAGCCCCAAAAAACCTAGATATATCCCCATTAGTGCTCCATTGGCCAATGAGATAGGAAGAATGGCTGAACTAGCATAAATCTTTATATTTAGCCCAATTTTGTAATAAGTGTTGAACTACTCTAGTCGCCCTGTTTAACCACCTTATGCCACCTATTATACTTTACTATCTTTTGGTTTCCAAATGTCAGATAAAGGAAACCATTTAACTATGTTACAATCATTAATTTCAGTCTTGCCTTCAATGATGAATCCTGATCTACCTCAAATTTAAACTTGGACTATGCCATCACCTCATACATTACTGAATCTATTTCATCTCTCACACATAGTATGTAACTACCCCTCATTCAAATCGTGATTTTCTCCTTGCTTAGTTATTTTATGTACTATTCATATCCTAAATATAATAACTTTCACCTTTGATTATATTTTATAATGAAATTTTCAAGACCTTTAAACTTTACTCAGGTCAGTCATGTTATATTAATTAGCCATCATTCATCCTGATGACATGAGTTATAGACTTCCTTATGGGAAGGGTTTCGCCACTAATTAAAAGGCTGGTGGACTGACAAATGTAAATTGTTTGGAACCAATCAAAGCTTTGAACAAAGAATAGTACTTTGCTGTAACTCACTTTGCTTTATTTAATCATAGATGAAATATTTTTTACCTTTCAAGTTTCAGTTCATAACTAACTAGAAGTGAGATAGTTGTCATCAAAAGGTAAAGGTGTCATCAATCTTGACCCAATTAGAAAGAGGTAAATATTTCAGCCGTTGTAACCCTTTTGAATCCCATAAAAGGGTCTATTCTGATTGCATATTCCTTTAATAGACCATTGGAGTATAAAAATTATATGAAATATATAATAATTTGATATAATTGAGCTTAATGTAATTTGGAAGGGGAATCTAATGATAAGGTCGATGCTCCAATATTCTTTATATGAGAGCAAATATTGTTGATATCCAACATTGGGTACCAACTCCATGATTGACTATGTACATCTACTATTAATCAAAAGTATTACCTGCATTTAAGACTTTTAGATGTAACCAAATCCACGCTAGAAAAACTTCTGGTGTTAGCTCTAGTAGAGGCATTTATGGGAAAATTTTGACTGGACTACATTAGAAGATAGAAAAAAAGGTTGGAGGAGTAATCCAGCTTTTATCAATAACAACACAAGAGTTTGCAAAATGAAGGGCGTCACTCAAAACAGAGTAACAGAAAAAATTCACTGCTTATACAGACTTAACCTTATTTGAAATTAAGATTGAGGAAGAAAAAATTGCAGTATAGATCAAAATCTAATAGATGCCAAGTTACTAGTTCCATGTTAAAGCCCTTGAGCCTCAGCTCTCCTTTTAGTCCAAAAAGGTATGGCAGTCACAGAGTATATTTTTAACTATAGGAAGCTCAATTTGGCACCAAAGTAGGTTATTATCCTTTAACCAATTTTATAAACTCTTTTTTTGGGCCCAGTATCTTAGTTTAGATCTTGATAGCATCTATATCAGATTAAGATTACAATCCAATATTGGGACAATTGTACCATACTAGCCAGAGAAGGTATATTCAGTCAACTCAAATTTTACCAAGTCTTTGTAACACCCAAGTGACGTTACAATAGCAGTATATAGTATATAAGGCAACTTAAAACTATTATTTGCTCTGATGTATCTTAGCAGTATCATGGTATGCGGAAAACCCTCTTGTGAAGCACCTTGATCACCTGTGGGAAGTATTCAACTTCCTCTAACAGGACTTGCTCAAGCTAAAACCCTTTAAGTGCTTCTTATCCCAATCAAAGATGGATTTGTTTGTACATACGGTCAAAAGAATGAAAGCAAACCAATACTGGGTAAAATCACTGCAATAGTAATTTCATCTCATAGTATAAAGGATCAAAAAAATGTTTCTTAAAAAGTGGAATACAAACATTAAATTAACCCTTAATATTCTGCCTAACAAAATTTTAGCGTATCTACTCCAAAAAGGGGCTTCTTTAAGCTTAGTCCCTTAGAAGGCTCAATACTTTGACCTTATTTGGGTTGCATTGACTTTTTAGCTGATCTTCTCCCATCCATATTCTTACCTTTCCTCTTTCTTTTGTTATTAATTGCCAGAAACATGGCTTTAGGTGCAATTTTAGCTTAATTTACCAATCAGAGGGTGACCATCCTAAAATTTTTATTAAAAAGGCTCTGATTGAGGCATAGTAAAATTTACCATAAATAAGAGAGTTTTCTTTATATACTCTTAATCATCAAGCATCTCTGACCCTAACTGTATATGACTCAAAATTATAATCACTGACCATGCCTCCCCTAACTAGTTACACTAAATAAAGGACCTGGATAGAAGGTTGTCAAGATGAGTGCTCTAACCGCATTAATACAACAAATAGATTTCCATTGGGATGGTACTGTCCATCAGAACGCCAATAGACTATTGGAGACGCCTGTCATAGTGCTCCTCATGCCATATGAAGATAAACTGTATAATATGAATGGCTGATCAGAGAAAAGTAATCAGAGCTATAAGAGGCATACTGATCTGGAGAAACTGAATTCTATGGATAAGTACAGTACAGGATGATGTACAAGTAAGTCTATGGGAATAGATAAATATTTTTACTCCTTTTTCTAGAATGTCATTCTTGAGGTAATGACCAATATAAGCCAAATTAGATTTAATTAAGACGTACAAGTGGCTGAAGAAGCAGGTTGATAGGAAAGTAGTAAAAAACATCCAGAAGGTGATAGAGCATTGCTGACGTATAAGATTTAAAATTAACTATAAAGATTCCAACATCATATGGTGGCCTCCTCAGGACCCATCAGTGTAGTCAGCGTCAATATGGTCAGGTCCTAACTAAAAGATCTTAACAGCCATTGGTATTTTAATCACTAAATTTAACTTATCAATATGGAAAAGGCTGGTTTTAATACAAAAGTAACTGCAAAGACCACAAATATGTTCTTTTTATATCTCTTATTAAATTGATACATATGCTCAAGATGTTGGTATAAATAAGGGGCTTGTTAATTTCAAAGATTGTGCAGATGTCGCCCCTATTCTAAATAGCCAAATGCTTTGCCGCTCCATACAACCCTTTGACAATTGGAAGGTAGAAATTATAATTTGAATGCTGGTGTCATTTATATAAAAAATGGCTGTGACATATCCCTAAGTTAAAGCCAATTTTTGGAAATCGTCCTATTAGTTTATAGGCAAGCTCTAGCCAAGTAAATTAAATGCCGTCCTTCCAGTATCAATATACTAGAAACATCAGCTACTCAATATCATGCAACTCCTATATTAAGTGGCTGTGTACAATAATGCCAAGCTAAACAAAAAGAAATTGTTGAGAAATAATACAGTTGCTACAATCGCCATGGAAACCATAGTTTCAACCACTATTAAGGAGAATACTTAATTGATGCCTGACATCTGAACTCTCTATTATTAGTTAGTTAACCTTGTAATGTTATGTCACCATTGCCCCAGAGAAAACCAAACAATCTGGACACCTCCTAGTCATGTTCTTAACATGTATATATAATACAGGTTCTGAATATGCCTTGGTTATCATAGCACAGATTGCCAGGTAAATTGCATAACATACCATTCCTTTGAGCTTATCGCCCCTTAAATTAGGATCTTAAAGGGGAAAAAGTTGGATTTCAAAGAGATATTTTAAATCACATCTCTGTTATTCAGTCCTTATGAACTGATAATTGAGTGACTCCTACCCTCAAGTGAGCCTTTATATTAAAGTGGATGAATTAGGATATGATCAGGAATCATTGCAAGGGATTGATTTTATGGCGCCATTCATTAAATACAGATGTTATATCTTTTTGGTTACTCTAATGAAAGCTGAAAGCTCTAGTTTGATGTTTAAACAAAATCTATAAATTAATGAAACAAATATGGCCATTGTTCATCCTTCATTATAAAAGACTAACAATCTGAGGAGGTTTTGGTATATTCAAAAGAACCTATCCACCAACGCTACATATATAGAACGTTTCAATACAAGAAAGGATTGTAATTCAAACCAACTTTTTATATCACATTTTTTGTTACCTCTCTTGTTAATCCAAGAAAATTATAGAGCATAGCTTGACTTAGTATAAGTAGCATCACCTGCCAATCTCTTTTTTTAATAAAAGTAGTGTGTCATTGTAATTGGAGGATTTATATTGCAAATGCACCACAAAAGAAAAAAATTTCCATTTTAAGACATATTTAAGGTTTACAAATTATTCTTGCCATTTTGTAAATTGTACAAAGCTAACAAGTAAATTAAGGATTAGGTGAGCGATCAAGAAAAAATAGAATTCAGACTTTTTATAATGGGGAAAATTTGGGATCTTCCAGAGGTCCTCTTGTTGATGACTCTAATCAGCTTTTTAAGTTTTATTTTCAGGACAGAAAATTCTAACTTTAAAAATTTTGCTCTAATATTAGGTCAATAAACTAAATAAAAAATAGGTTTACATATATGAAGGAGATTTTTGGATGAACTTATGTTAAGACTTAGATTTCCAAGAACGTTGGTCTATACCTTAGTTATTTCTTTTTTATCATATTGCTATAATTTTTTTGTAACAAACCTCAATGCCAAATCTTTAATTTTAATTAGTTTTTATAGAGCTTTTTTTTAAACTAGTGGTGCCCAACCCAAAAGAGGGAGCTGCCACACATCTTTATTCACAAATGGGCCAAACAAAGGAATTGTCATAAATTGAAAAAATTCCTAATACAGCCTCTAGGTTATCAGCCTAGGAAGCCATATCAGATGGCGAGAGGGTTTTGGGGAAACTTTTTTCTGGAGCCCGCTTTATCTGGTGGACCATGGCGGACAGCATTGGGGCGGGAGCATCAGTGACATGGGGCATAAGGAGGTATAGTTGGGGGTTTTCTTCGTTAATGAGGCTGGCGGTGTCAGTTTTTATAGAGCTTTGATTTGACTAACTTGTTTTTTGTGGGTATTGCTCTTTTAACAGTTAACTTATTCAATGAATAAGAAAAGGTAAGGAGCTTAAAAGTATTAAGAGGCAATCACCTTACATCAGTCAAAAAGTGTATTAGAAAAGTATAGAATACATAGAATGAGATTAAAGCCATTCATATAAAGATTATACTTATTCACTTGAATTTTTCTTTCTGTTTGAACCCAAATTAAGCAATTTTAACCAAAATAAAAGTAAAAAACCACTATTAATTTTTTAATACGCCATTTTAAAATAATTTTTATGGCACCGCAGCCTGATGCTACAGTGTGGGAAAGTGGTACTCCACCCACTAGCATTTTTCGCCTTTTGAGAAAGTGTCTTTAAACAGGTTTGATTAGTTTATCAAACTCTTCTAGTCATTTTGTCCTTATGAAGGACTTAACACTCCATCTTATGCGCATCAACCTAACTCACTCCCACCCTGTGCCCACCCTTTCTAAAATATGCTTCTGCCTTTGTGTCAACTATGGATGTATATTCCAATATTTTAATAAAGGGATTATTGAGCTTGCCACTTCTGCCTTTGCGCCGGCTGACTTTGTGACTTTGTCCATTAAGGGGGCTATTTTGATATAGGTTTTCTCACCGATGAGGTCTGGTGGTGGCAACTCTTAAAGTCTATAAATATACCTCAGAACCTACTAATAAGACTTGTTTCCCTGCTGGCACTACACTGATGGTGTCATTTGAAATTCTTCTTTCTAATTATCCACCACAAACTTTATATCAGGAATTAAACTTGGGGATGTCTACCTACGGCACTCATCCCATCCTCCATTTCAAAGTTCTTCATGCTAATCGCCTAGCATCCCCATGTACCACTGAAATCATCAACCCTTATCACCCTAGTAATTCATGACAGACCACCACGTGCTCATAATGCCACAGCATTTGGATCATTTCTTTTAGGCTCATGTCGACAACGGTTGACTGATTTGGCCCATTTTTAGAGTTAGGCCACTCTAAAAAAGCCTGCCCCCGCGCCACTGGCTCTTCCACCAGCGACACCACTTCCAGAACCTCAGAGCCATCAGAGTGGAGTGTTCTGCTGCCACCACCAGCCCAGTCAGCTCTCCCATTGAGCCATAGTGAAAAATTTTCTCCCACCCAACCATCCCACCATGATTTCTAGCACAAATAGACTAAAGCTAATCAGGATCAGGCTTGGATCGCTTTTCATACATAAGAAACTCCCTATTCGCTTTCATTACCCAGCCTTATGCTGATGGCCCAAGCTTATTCAGGAAGATTCCTTGGGCCCTACTGGATGAGGTAACTATTTCTGGTGAACCTGTTCTCCCTCTGTCAAACAACCCTGCTTTAACTATACCCTCTTGCTAATTTAATTCCCAATTTCTTTCCTCACAAATTTTATACAAAGAATCAATGCTGAGCCTTTCCGTTGTGACCATCATTTTGCTGAAAATTTCATCCATTGCCTTTCCAGAAAGCCGCCCCCTCAACAAAGTAGTTGTAAATCTAGTATCAATTCTGACAAAAAGGTTTTCCCCCTGAATTTACCTCCGGCTACCCTCTTGCAGCCAAACAAGAATTTATTAACCTATACTAGACATTGAGAGATTCTGTCTGTATTTTTTTGCTGCATCCAAATTCGCCCTAAACACCAAAAAACAGAGTGATATTAAGGTACTTCTCTGTTTTTGATACTCGCCTCCAAGCCAAATTTTGACCTTGCCAAATTATGTGAAGCTTTTAGTTAGACAAATCTTTTAATCCTTCTCTGCATTCCGTTATACACCACCCCATGGATGCTCACACACCCTTTCTGGCTTGTACCACTGTTAAGTTAACTTAGCAGTAAGTTGCATCTTCTGACCCCCTTACCCCTCCACCATGGTTTTAGAGCGAGTTTTCCACTATCTCCCTGTGAGGTAATTAAGATTGGTTTTTTGTTCCGTTTTGTTTTTCTTGGTAACAATCATTTTGGTTCAATAATTTATCATTTTTTGCATTTTGGTTTTGTCTGTCTCTTGGTCAGCTTGCCTCAAATAAATTTATTTTAATCATACACTGAAGTTTTTATTTATCTTTAGCAATGTTTAGATATATAAAAGCTTTTTTGGTTTCCTCTACTGGATAAGCCTATAAAAGAGCTGAAAATATTATAATAGGTGCAAGACTGGAAGGAGATTTAAGAAATTTTGGAAGGTTTAGTTGAGGCGCAACGCTGGAATATTGATCTTTTAAGCCATTTAAATGCATACCCATCTTTACCAAAAAAAGACTAAACGTTGAATTAACTAAAATATTTGTTGGGATTTTAACCAGATTTTGCTTTTTCCAATATGTTCCAGAGTTATCATTCTATTTAATCAGAAAATATTATCAATTTAACTATTGTTAATAATTTTATACTTTCAGATGGAAGTGCCATCTTAGCTTTGATTGGTCGTAGCTATTTTTGATTTTAAGGCCTCCAAAACTATCAGGGGTGTTCCTATAACTTTAAATATGACCATTATCTGTAGGCGCAAATTCCACAATTTTTGAGACCTTTTATGAAGCTCTGACTTAATCAATAATAGAATCAATGTATTGTGGCTATATTAATGACTATTCAACTCTACAGCATCAGATGTCTATAATTTAAATTTAAATTTATTGCAGGGAAGGCTGACCATGGGATTGACACTTCCGAATATGACTCAGGAAAGAAAAACTTAGTACCAGGGGAGGCACCCCAGAGAAGCGATGCTATCTCTTGCTGCCAGCGGGAACGCCACTTATGGGGAGGGGGAGGGAACGTGTGAAGGGACCGTAGCCACTACTGAGAACGTGTGGAGGAAGGGGTCTGATTTGATGAACCAGACTGGGAACCAGGAGGAGACCAGCTGTCGGTGACGCAGTGGGAGATATCCAAACATCCACGCTTGAAAGTGGTCCACCAAATGAGACTGGAATCTGTGGACAGCTTCTGGGAGGGTGGGGATGGAGCCAGCGATGGCATCCAAGACAATCGTGTGGATAGTCCACATGGAGATTGCAACCACCAGAGCATGGAGGGAGGGTGGAAGGGGGAGGCCATTGATGAAGCAAACATATCTCTTGACAGACTGAAGGGATGCGTTTGATCCTGGCCTAGCAGACGTTGGACTTCGCGCCATATCACTTTAGAGGTGGGGCACTTCTCCAGGCGGTGGAACAGCGTTCCATACTGGCCACACACGACACAGGATGAGTGTAAAGCGTTAGAGCGCTCAGCTGTAAGATACACCCGCCTCAGGTAGCGCCACACATGGGAGCGGACTTGAGGCTGCAACAGAGGATGGTGTGCGTATTTCCAGATAGTTTTTTGGGTCTCAGTGGAATAAGGGATGTCCATCATGTCCAGGTAGTCCACCCTGGATAGGACTTGGGGTCAAATGGGGATCACGCCATCATGGATGGGTAGCCCCTGTACCTCTTGTGTGAACTGAGGAGAGGGGCGGCCTCTTTGGGTTGTATGTCCACTAATATGAATTCTCCATCCTGCGCTTCGCATGGAGAGTAGGATTCGTTTGTAGTGGGTTTTAGTCCCGTGAGGACCTGTGGCCGATGTGTGTGATGCGAGGTATTTCATCAGGGAGTGGGAGTTTGATGGATTATTGAGGCCCAAGGCTCAGGAGAAGTTGGAGCGAGCTGCGCGGGACCAGTGTTGGGATGGGAGTGTAGGAGCGGTGATGGCCACGATCCAGGTGCCCAGGATCTTGGCAGCATGGGCTTTGAAGTCAAGCAGGCCCATGCCACCTTGATGATGAGGGCCAAACATGACCTCTAGCCGTACTGGTGGAGGGCGGCCTGACCAAAGCCATCCTTGCAGCAAAGCATACAAGGATTTGAAGAAGCTTGGGGAGAAGGGGATGGTGTGGGCTCCAAACCAGACTTTGGATAGGAGCATAGAGTTGGCAAGAACAACCCTGCCAGTGAGGGTAGTAGGGTGGGCTCTGAGAGAGGCGATTCGCTTTGTCACGTTGTCCAGTATATGGCACTCCATTACTGCTGACGCATATCCGCCTGCCTCCATCCACACACCCAGATGGTGCACCAGTCCTATGGTAGGACGTGGCACGAAGGGGAGCACCAGTGGAGCGGTGTGTGTTGAGTTAGTAAGGCGTGGACGTGGGCGAGCAGATGGGCCAGGTTGGGAACTACTTGCTGGGGCCCAGCAGTTCTGAAACCGACCAAGGAGGATGATTTCAGTCTTGGAGGCGTTCAGTGCCACGTTGCTTACCCGGGAATATTCCTGGATGAGGGCTTCAAGCGCGCATGCATCTTTGTTATTAGACACCTCCACCATGCAATCATCTGCAAATGCCATCATCTTGACTGGGGTTTGGCCTGGCACATGGACCCCAGTGAGGTGGGCATTCACATTTCGCAGTAGTGGGTCAAGGCTGAAGTTGTATAAGAGTGGGCTGAGGGGGTCCCCTTGTCGCAGGCTCCTTTGAGGGCGGACTACTTCCGTTAGGAAGCCTGGGCCACACACTGCCATTGTCGCAGATTCTGTGAGCAGCATCACCCAGTCTATGAAGCGGGGGTAGGCGGAATTGATGGAGGCAGGCCCTAAGGTATTCCCAGTTTACTCTATCATAGGCCTTTTGTTGGTCCAAGAATACAAGTGCCCCAGAGGCTGTGGACTGACATACATTAGCCACAGTGTGCACGTTATCCCAAATTGACCTTCTGGGGATGAAACCGAACTGTTCTGGGGAGATGGTGGCAGATGCTACAGTCCCTAAACAGTTAGCCATGATTTTTGTTAAAATTTTGGTGTCTGTGTTTGTTAGGGAAATGGGGCGCCAGTTGGCTAAGTCAAGCTTATCCCATTTCTTAAAGTGTGTGACAGTAAAGGCCTCATGTCCTCCTGGTAGGAGGCGCATTTCCAACAGGCTTTAGTTGAGTGAGGCTAGCAGCAATGGGGATATACTTGAAATATTTTTTGTAGAACTCATATGGAATGCCATCTGGGCCTGGGCATTTTCGGTTTGGCACACTGCAAATGGCTGTCCATAATTCGTTTGGAGTAATTAAATTCATTATTTCTGGGTATCAGAAAATGGTGCAGATATGAGCTCAGTCAAGAAATTCCGCCATTTCAGCCGGCTGAATTGGTTTGGCTTGGTATAACTTGGAGTAATATTTTTGCATTTCAATTGCCACTTTGGCTGGTGTATCTGCAATGGAATTATCCAATCTTCGCACCTGTGTGCAGGCCACGCTCTGGCATGGTGCAAATTTTTTTTTCAGAAATATGCGGTGCACTTGTCACCTTTAGTGATGCATGTGGCCCTGTATTGGACACAAACCCGATGTTTGTGTTGCCTTTTGAGTGCATTGAGGTGGGCGGCTGCCTCCGCCCACTTCCGGCCCCATGCAGGGCTGTATCCTGTGGCTGGAATGTTGGTTTCCAAGTGGGCCAATTCTGCCAGCGTGTACAAGATAACCGCCGATGTGGCTCATGAGCATCTGGAGGAGAGATGGCGATAGTGGCAGATGGTGTCCTCTTTAAAAGTTGCCCATGTGGAAATGGGGTCCATGCAAAACGGTGCAACAAACAATTTCGCCAAAGTTGCCTCTTCCACCCACGTGGAAAATCCTGGCGATGCGAGCTCAGGGGGGTGGATTTTGCACCAATGTGGGGCCTTTGCAACTATGACGGGTAAGTGGTATGTTATCAAGACTTGTCAGTGGTCAGAGAATTCCATTTTCGTTGTTTTGAAGTGGGAGATGTGGGGTTGGAATTTCACCGGCATTAGAATAAGGTTGATGCGGGTCATGGACCTTAATTGGCCGTTGTGGATGTGGGGATGCATCATGTTTTCGAGCAGTGGGGCATGTCGTGGCAGCGCATCCATTAACCCAAGGGTGGCTTTTAGAACGCGTAGTTCTATGTGACCCTGTGGGGCGTGGGGTGAGGGCAGCCACCGGTCCATTGGTGAGGTTAGCCAACAATTAATGTCACCAACTAGGAAAGAATTGGGGGGTAGTGGAAGGATTTGATTGACGAGAAAAATTCCTGATGCTTGTGTGCACTGTTTGGGGTGTAGATGTTGACGATTATGTGTGCAACGTCAGCCCACGAGAAGAAGATGATGAGCACTCAGCCATTTAGGAATATTTCTGAGGATGTGAATTTGAAATTTTTTTTTTTCTGAATTAGCACCCCACAGTGCTTCAACCAAAAGATAGGGATGGGAGGAGCATTGTTTTCCAAGCTTCCTTGGAACCTCGTGGACAGTGGGACTCATGGATGGCCAGGATATCCACGGGTAAATTGTGTTGTAAAAAACTCAGTTTCCTAGCCCGGGATGGGGAGGCCTTAAGTCCGCGATATTCAGCATCCCTAGAGTGAAGGTTTCTCCCAACGCACCTTAGGTGCGAGGGGATGGGCACCTGGGCCCACCAGCCTCCTCTAGATCCCTTAGGCCTTCACAGCAGCGTGGGTGTCAGCAGCAATGCTATTGGGGTTTTTCTTAATTTTTGTGGAAAGAGTCGCGTTGGCTTTGGCCTTTGCTTTTGTTTTCCCGATGTCGGACGAATTTTTTGCGGTGTGGATAAGTTCGGTGTACTGATGAGTGGGTCAAAAAATTTTTCAGGTGGGATGGGTCCTAAGTCGGTTTCACCCGGAGCTTGGGTGCAGCAATTGGGTGAGATCAAATCTCCCATCAGATCCTTGGATTGAGTGGCCCGCTTGGCATGGGCCTCCCAATCTGATTGGGTGATGGATTCCCAAGTTGCTTCTGCCGCAAAGGTCTCCATGTCCTCCTGGCGTTGTGGGTGTGGGATGGTGGTGGTGGCCTTGGCCGTTTCCTTGGTTGCAGCCCTATGGGCCTACTTGGCCTTCTTCCATTCTTGTGGGGAGATAGGCTTTACCAATAGGTAGCAGCCTTGTGCTCCCCACAGGAAAGCCTCTTTGGTGCTTGAGGTTGGTTCGTAGTGCGCCTCTCCACTGGCCATGGCTGCTGAGGGGTGCTCTTGGAATGTGACGCCCTCCTTGATGGGGCATGTGTGTGCCTTATGGCTGAATGCGTCACAGTGGGTGCAAATGGGGGGCGCGCTGTCCACGGTTACCCGGAATGGGTAGGTGGTATGCCCTGCAATGTCAATAAAGGTGGAGTGCGGGATCTGGGTTAGGTCCTTTGTGATCTCCTCAGTTGGGGTCAGAACTGTGATGGCTTTGCCGGTGCACAGGTGTGTCATCAGCGTGAAACGTTGCATTTCAAAAGATTGTATTTCGCCGTATATGGCGAGACCATCTTTCAGGTGTTACTCCAAAATGTCACGTTTTACCGTAGTAGGCAAAAAGTCAAACGTGAGGAAAATTTGGTTTGATTTTGTCCATCTGGTGCATTTGGTTTCAATGACCCGTTGCACTTTAGGGAGGTCGACCACTATGCGCACCACTGCAGCCTCGTCTGCTGCTATTTTGCTTTCAAAACCTAGATCCAGCCAACCGCGTGACATGGAGTGAGGTGCAACGTACACCGCGGTCATGAAATTTTGTGTACATCTTCACAAAATTTTTCCCATAAGGCCATTTTTTGGATGTCCAGATACACATGGACTCCGAATTCCACCGAAGAAAGTGGCTGGGAGTGTGGTATGTTGATGTACTGGTTGCATTGTGCTTGCCACGCGAGTATCTCCGGGGAAATTGTGACCGCCAGTTTTTTGAGATTTTTTTCTATTCCGCCAGATTCTCCAGGGCGTTTTTGAATGTTAGAGGCCGCGGGCCTTCCGCCTGCTCCTCTTGCCTTGCTTGCCCAACTGCTCCCAGACATGGGCGCAGACTAATCTCCTCTGTGAGATTATCAAACTAGATTTAGTCTTGAATAGAATAGGTTGCAAAAGTGTTTGCAACGAGAAAGAAAAGTTTTGATGTCTATAATTTAGTATATCAATTATTAGATAATATTGGCTTATATTTTCCAGAACTAGTGAGGCCCAACATAGTAAAGGGACCATCAATCATCTTTATTTTAGGTGTTCCAAACAAAGGAATTATTTAATAGAAATATACCTAATATGGTGTCATGGCCAATAGCTCAAGACGCTATGTCAAATGGGGAAGGGGGGTTGGGGCGTCAATATCAGCGCAGGGGCGCCTTATTAAGAGCACAGATTCTAAAAACACAATACAAGTCATAGTATGAAGACCATGTCTTTAAAAACCCAATTGGGGATAAAAGAACTTTTTTGTCACATATAGGCCTTTAAGTAACTTAAATGAGGAAGCACACTGTAGAATCAAACTCTAACGGTGGCTTCAGGGCTTTGCAAACCAACTTTCTTCTAACAGTTGCAGACTTTACCACCTGCTAACGTCAAAAACAGATCTTCCTCACAATGGAAGTTTCCAATCTGATATGCTCCTTCCATTCCTCATTACTATTGGTAGAATTATCTGACTTTAGAACAGCACTTAGGAATTCTGGGGTGATTTCATAATGTGGAAATACATGGCCACAAATCCAGAAGCTTTGGGGCAATATCCATTTTTACTGTAGTCATCTTATTTAAGTAAAACTCTTACAGAAAGGGCAAGAATAATAATGGTAATTCTAATGCTTAACAAGTTTTTAAACTGGTACAAGGGCTAAAAATAATGTCTAATGAATAATAAAAGAGGGCTGATACAAACCCTAAATCGCAGGCCATGTAATCAATATATACTAAGGGGTCAAGTTTCACCAGTGGGATTATCGATATTTTCTTCAGCCATAATTACCTTTATCTGATGGATACAGTTAGGGATGCTAACAGAAATTAAATACACTTCAGTTACTTATTGAAAAAAAAGCTTTTCTTTCACGTAAGCATCACATCTGTTTACAAGTGATTAAATTGATTCAACCAATTACAACTTGTCATAGTTTGTGCCATCCAATCAGGGGATGACAAAGTGACTGAATCCACTGAACTCACACACCTATGCAGCAGCGATGAAGGGGAACAGCATGGTCCAGAATAACCAGCTGCTCAACTTTAACCGTAGTGCAAAAAAGGGAACATATGTCCCAAACAGTGACTATCTCAGGATGGTCCAATATTTTCACTGAACTGGCAACATCAGCCATGCATTTCCCAAGTCCTCTCATATATATGGTGTGCGCAATAACTTTGGCGTTGAGGAACCTCTATGCTATGAAGAAGTATAATAGGCTATCCCAGGACGCTTCCCAGAAGCTTTAAGATTGACTGAAAAACTCACAATGGGAACCTTAGATCTTGGCTTTGCTACTTCTGAGGCCACAGATGCAGCCATAGCTTCCCCATTAGTAGTCACCTACACTAAGCTGAGAGTAGGCAAGGAGCTTGAACAAACTACAGCCAATATTCCGAACACGCACCCATTTTTGGGATGAAGAAATCTTCTTTGTAGTACTAGAAGGACTCCCAACCAATGAAATGTTACTACTTGGAGGCAGCTTTAACAAGTGGCCTGAGCGCATATGGAGAACTAGTCTATTTTGAAATGGAGAAACACCGCCTCCTGCCCCACCTGGCTACAGACAAGGCTGTAGCAATGATACACCTGAGCATGGATGCTGATGGTGACATTAATACAATACCACGCAAAGTGTACATATTGGACCCAAAGGGGTATCAGTCTCGCCCTATCTCATCCTTCCAGAAAAGAGCCCGTCCATATGCACAAGTAGCAACAAAGTAGGGCATAAAAACAATGCCTGTCCGGCTACATGGGAGGGAAGAAAGTTTATTGAGTGTGAAGAAAGTCTAAAGGATATAGATCATGGGGACTCAAAAACAGCTCACCTCTGAGGACCACAGGCTAACTATAAAGGGTCCGACCAGACTCTCCAGAGTAACGTAAAGAAGCGAAAAAGGCCAGAAAGGTGGAGGAGAAGGCCAAGCAAAAGAAGCAGAAGGAGGAGAAGGAAGCAGCAGCTCGGAAGAAGCAGCCAAGTGCAACATTGTTCACAACAAGAGCACCTCTCAAGTATGACCGCCCCTAAGATAACCCAGCAGCCGCAATATTATGCGCAATGGGCATTCCAATCAGAAATGGACGGCACACACTTCCTACCTGTAAACAGTGGAGCCCAACCCATTCTAGCACCAGTCAACAAACCCTATTCACAAGCTGACAGTTTCTTAACCTTCAAAGGGATGGAGGACAACAGTGCTCACTGCATGGAGAACCTAAATCGTAACTCTGGGCCACAAGAATAGTAATAAATTGCACCACCAGCCCAAACCATTTATGAGTGTCCTATAACTAGGTCCAGACACAAGTAAGCCACCGCAGCTGCACAGGGTCAATCTGGCCACATGCAATCATAGCAGGTATGCTGGGCTCACTAACTATTGAGACTTTCAACATAGCAGGACTCTCATTTAATAAGTCCTTGGATAATAAACGAGGGCGCCTGATAAACCCACCGGTGGATGTGCTTGCCTTACAGGAGAGCAAGTGCACCACTGGAAAGGAGGAAGAGTGGTCCAGGCTCTTTCTCCCTTCACAAACATTCTGGACCAGCTTTTGTGAATTTGTAGTCAGAGCAATAGCTGCCATCACAATAACCAACTTCTACTCTCATATGGAAGGAAGTGTTCTAGTTCTGGCCTTCAAATGGGGGACCTAATCATATCAGGCCGCTTTAGTATATGCCCCTGTTGAAACGGACAAAAGGAAAAGTTTTTGAGAAATCTTATTGACTTGAACCTTCCAGAAGAAACGACTTAACTAAGGGACTTTAATTGTTGGCTGGACGGAACTTGTGACTGATGGCCAACTGTCACAAACCCACCAATAGGATCGAACCAATTACAGCAATTAATGACATCAAAAAGTCTTCTAGTCGCCAAACCAATCTCAGAATCATAGTTTCCAAATTTGACGCGGCCAAATATTGTAGGTAATCAACTAATCAGCGCCACTAGACTGGATTGGATACTCATACCTGTGTCTTTGGAATCACAGGTTGAAGATTTTGCAACAATTGACTTACATCTATCAGACCACAGAATAGAGAAAATTAGTATCCAAATAAAGGAACAATCACCCAAAAAAACGTTGAAAAAGGATGCTTCCAAAGAACGTGAATCTGGTCCAAGTAGAAGATCAGACAAAAAGACATGTAGATGAACTAGCCAAATGCACTGACTCTAATACCTTATGGAAGCAGTAACATAGGTTAAAAAAGGAAGTACTATCCGCCCCATCCCACACAACATCCCGTCGCTCAAGGAAGGAAATAGCAGAACTTCTCAAAGCTCAGAGAACATTAAACCACCTGGAAAGATACACACCCCGCAGCGGCTACTCACCAAAGTGGGCTAGAGAGTGAGTGAAACAGACAATAATTGTCAAGAAACACAAACAACTCGAAATGAACATGGAGGCCTAAAAGCAGGTGCCTGATGTGCTGTTCAGGGGGACCGACCATCCAAGTTTTTCTATCAAACTTACAAAATGAGGTCAAAAAATGCCAGTCTTACTGAACTCCAAACATGAGAAGGCCAAACCACTAGCAACCCAGAAGAGGTAGCATCCATCACCCACTCCTACTACTCATAACTGTATAAGGCAGCCCCAACAGAAGAAGCTGCTAAGAATTACCTCGTCAATGCTGTTCCCAACTACGCCAGGCATTTAGCCAACCTTGTTGACCCATGTTGGAGAATGAGCTAGCACAGGTTCTACGGAGGCTCCCTACCAACAGGTCATCAGGACCAGACGGCATCCCCTATGAGTACTATAAAGCACACTATGAAGTAATAAAGAAGCCCATGCTATTTCTCTTTAACTCAAGTTTGCAAGAGGGGAGGGTGATCCCAGGAGGCGCAGAAGCCTATACCAGAGTGCTCCACAAAAAAGGGGACTGTAATGACCTGAACAACTGGCTCCCAATATCTCTAATCAACGCAGATATGAAGATAATAGGAAATATAATGACTAAGCGTCTCTCAGAAAAAGCCAAGGAGTGCATTGCCCCACAACAGCATGGTTTCACCCATGGAAAAGCATTTGGGATAACAACCAAAAAGTTAAACACACTGAGAGGAGCATCTAAGGGCACACTCTGCTTTATAGACCAAGCTAAGTCATATGACAGAGTTGACTGGGAATACTTGGCGGCAATACTTCACAAACAGGGCAGCCTCAAACCCTTTATCTCAGGCTAGCGAACCATCAGCTGTCATCCACCTAACCAGTTCTAGGGTCTGCATTCATTTCACCTCCTGTCACACCAGAAAGAGGCCTCCGTCAAGGGGACCCAGTTAGCCCTATCTTTTACAACCTCACAATTGACCCCCTCCTACGGGTGATGAGGAATTAGTTAGCTGGAATTGAGTGAAAGAGGCAAAAACCACTTAAGGTTTTGGATTTTTCAGATGACTGTGTGGTGTGGATCTCCTCCAAGGCGGATTCCAAAAAGGTAGAGGAGATAATCAACCTATATGAAAAAGCCTCCCAAGATAAACTCAAAAAAAGAGAATCCCAAGCCTTAGTGCTATCAGATGCTAAGCGCCCTGGCCCTAAAAACAAGAGGACAAAAAGAAAAAGTCACAAACACAAGCAAATTGAAGAAGTGTAAAAAATCCAGCTTTATCCAACCACCCTTTCAGATGCCTTGTCCAAAGGAACCCATCAAACACCTAAGGATCCCAATCACAAGTGCAGGTATAGCTACTCAAGAGGTGGAAGAGAAGCTACTTTAGGATATCCAAAGGACAGTGGCAAGGTGGAAATTCAGGAAGACATCTCTGGCCAGAAAATTTCGACTTACCAACTCTATGCTCTTCCCAAAAATTTGGTACCCTGCACATGGTATTGCCTTTAGTAATTTTTTTAAAAATTCACATTGATTCTACAACCTTGTTTCTGGGGGTCATGCTCCCCCCAGCCAGGATCACCACACTAAGGGGCCAACTTCTGAAGGCTGGATGGGGATATTAGACCCTGAACGCAACTCTGCAAACATATTTATGAAATGGATCAGTGCTGCGACCTCATAAGAAGAGAGTCTGTCTCCATGGGCATCAGCAGCAAAGACAGAAAATAACCAGAAACCTAGATCTCAGGAACCCAGGATCCCCAACCACCCTATTTAATTACCTAGGCTCACGCTCAGGGTTAGTAGGGCCATGGGACGCGACGCCTGAGGCTAAGGTGATGCTCCATTATTTTAAAAAATTAAAAATAGAACCAAGAGTCAAACTCAAACCTCATAAAACGTGCCATGGGAAAAACCAGAAAATTCTAAAACTTGATTGGCACCCAGCGCCACCATACAATGCAAATTCTGAGGGCCCAAGCATCCAGCCAACTCCAGTGCTGGGTTTCTGGGTAATAAGCCACTCTCCCAAACTCCATAATACTACATAGAGAATATCAAGCAAGCCTCTACTCCACCCCAAAATCACAACCATGCATTGGAGAGTTGCTAAACGACTTTTTTTGGACAGGGGAGCACTCAAACACCATGCACAGGCAGTGCACAGTGTGCAGCGAAGAAGATTCGCTACTCCACAGGTATGTTTCATGTAAAACAGTGTTAAGAGTCTGGGAAGAAGTGGTGCACTTAGCACAGCTATGATCCACAAATCCCAACCACATAACCGAGGACCGGCACTTCCAGGCCAGGTCAAGGCATTGAGACCTTGATCAAAACAAAATAATTTTCGTTTTAGCGTTATGGGCGATCCATAGTAACTAGTCATCGCCACTGCAAGCCCACAAGGGTCCAACCTAGTTAGGGATGTCAATAAATTCCGCTTTAGTATAAACAAAATTTTGGCTACTGGCTGTTTGGGGATTTTAGTCCACTGAAACAGCGTGCACGAGTAGCGTCTTGGGCCAAATCACACATGCTTGAAATTTCCATGGTGCAACAAACATGTTTATGGAAAGCTCATTTACCCAAGGCAACCAAGGTCTCACCCAACAGCAACCCACAGCAAGGCGCGATTCCAAGGTTGTGTGGATAGCATCAAAGCACTGCGTTTACAACCAGCTTTAAAATATTTCCACTTACTCGCCTATCTCATCTCTCAAGTGCATCGTCTCTGGTCGCATACTCCTGAATAAAAATTAACTAATTAAAAAAAGTGGGCGTGGTGAAAAGTACTTTCAATTAAACCAGTTTATCTATATCAGAAAATATAATTTAAACAATTAACATAAACTGATGGTTTTCATTTTTAATTACAACAAGGTTACTCATTCAGCATGAAACAGAGGGTATGTAAAAAGGAGGACAGAACAAAAGTTAGGGCATCAGTGTCATGGGGTTGAAGGCTGCCAAGCGAGGATTTTCCCCATTGTTGAGGCCAGCAGAATTCATAGCCTTGAGATACTGGGCTAATTCAAATTCTGCGCTCTTGATTAACTCAGGCACACACAATAAGCTTTTGAACTGCTAGCAGGTTTGTAGTAATTCAGCTTAAACAACAAAATGTTCACAGCATCAATGAATGTCAGCGTGCAGCAAATGTGATATTCTTAATTGGTTCCTAGGCTTCTTCATAGAAGTCAGGTGGGAAGTTCAGGCAAGTAATTTGTTTGACAAGTGGCTCCATAGCCACGTGGAAGGCTTGGCGGGGAGAAGCATTGTCTTGAGAAGTGACTTTCTCAGTCTCATCTAATTGACCGTTTTGTAAATAGTGATGAACTTATAAGTGCAGCAATGCCTAACGCTTTTTTACGTTTTACCTACTCCTAGGTCCATGTAAAACCTAGTATAATGTGGAGAAGCAAATATCTTATAATATGGTAGAAACTAACAATGTGAGCTATTTAGGTAAACACATGATTGCCACTATTTACCTTCAATATCCTCACTTTTATCCCCTAGTAAAAATGACTTGGCCTAAGTAATAGCTTTTATATGTAGTTTAGATTATAATCAACGAGTGCCTAAATAATTTCAGTCAAAGGTATATCTTTTCGCTGAGCCATTTCTGCCTCAAATTGCGCTACCTGTCATCAAATAGTGAAGCATATTTATATACAACAACCCCTATGAACCTAGGCAGCAGCCGCTTTTGACAAGTGTACACACTATATGGATGATCTTAGCCAAAGTTACCTTATAATAAGAAGACAAAAGTATTGGTGAAGTGCACTTTAGTAAAGGATATACTGGTTGATATAAGGAATGTGAGTACGAGGACCTTAAAAAAGGGTAAATTGGAGTAAATTGTGTAAAGGAAAAAAGCCTACTACTTATTTTATATTAATGAGCACAAGGACCTCAATAAAGGTGAGATTTGAGTACATTAAGGAGTCATTGGAATCTTTTTGAGGTCACAAAGGCTAATAGTTGTCTGACATAAAGAGCTTGAATAAGTATCTTCTAATGAGGAGAAGGGGTATTATGTTGATTCTTGGCGTAACATTTCTCTTAACTGTAGCTGGGTTCAGAATAGGCTCTAAGCTGTAAAGCTAGGTTTGAGGTCTATGAAGATGAAAGGATAGGGTGAAATCAACTAATTATTAAGTTAAAAGATGTCAATATTGAAGAGTGTGGGAACAAGGTGCTGTGGGGACCTCCATGGCCCCTACAATCAGGATCTTTTACTTTCTTCTGGATCAGCCTCCTGGATGACGCCCTCATCGTCTGCATAATAATCATGACTGTTTTAGTGGAATCTATGCCTTTCAAGGTTTGGGAAGCAAAGGTGCAATTCCAGAAGGCATCTCCATTGATTAACAGGCGCATGATGCTTCTTAATCAAAATTATCATTGCTGCCTTTAATGACAGGTTTCAATTGTGAGGGCTTGAGAGTCAACTCATTGAGGCTTAATTAAGAATTATAGTTCTTGACTCATTTGTCATCTCATTTTTAAAAAATTTCTCCCCAGGTCCTGTCTAAGGGGGTATAGTGCAAAAGGATTTGGCCATGTACTAGGTTTACTACTATCCCCTGATTGACATCAGCAATGGAGCATTCAGAGTTCGCCTTATAATGACTTTTGGGATCCATACCAAAGAACGTTAAAGCTTATTATGTCAACCTTCAAATCAATGATGATAAAACAGAGCTAGATTACCTAATTGATTTATTGGTAAGAAGGGTCAGCCAACACTAGATTAAGATGTCTCCCTTTCTGTGGTGGTAACAATTTCCTGTGTGGATAGGGCTTGAAGCCAGAAAATATCATTAGCTAAGGCCCTCATGGTTAAATCAAAGTTCTCAGGCACAGAGTTACCATGCAGGGGCTGAACTTTACTTGGTTTAAAGGGGCACGCAATTAGAGTTTCAATGTGGGACATTTTGAGATAATTGATGGTAGCTTATTTGGTAAGCAAGCAAAGTGTTGATAGATAGAGGTTCCAGCGCATAGGTTCAGAGGTGGCTATCTCTCATAAAATAGAAATGAGTGTTCCATCATCACATTCCACTTACCTTTGCTTGAGGGATTATAGTGGGCGGTGAGACTTTAATTAGTCCTAAAGAAGAAAAGTTTTTATTTAAATAACTGTGAGGTAAAATCTAGCTCATTGTCTAAAAGTAGAGTCTGTGATAATTCATTTTGAGTGAGAATGAATCAGATATTAGAATATGGCTGTGGAATTTGCTGTGGCAGAAGGAATGGAAAATTGCTTCAACCCTTTAGTCAAGGAGTCCATAGCTGATATGATATAGTTTTTTGCCATGTAACCCAATGGGCTTAGGGAACGCCACATTGATGCTGATGGAATTAAAGGGGTTGATAGATCCACAACTGAATGTTGGTACTAAGGACTAGTCCGATTTGGGAACAAAAATATACAGGCCTCTAGAAATTCCTGGATGGTTTTAACATCCAATTTTATAGCATCGCTAATTTCCCATTCATAAGTTTTATTACTGCCTGTGTCTTATGGTTATGTGTCCATCATGAATAAAATCATTTTGGGAAGAAGGGCGGATATAAGAAACCAAGTCTTATTGATTTTCTTATACATTATTACCTCTTTTATTTAAGTGTTTTGGGTCATCTTTCATAGCTCAGTTAGGATCTCAGGAACTTCCAAATCCATCACCCAGGCTGGCCACTTGGATCATATAGTAGTCTTCTTTGGGGGTCAAGATAGCCACTACTGGAATCCTCAAGAGACCATCAGCATCTGATAAATCTCTTCTGCATGGTAGACAACTTTATTTGTAGTTCTGCAGCCTTAGTGCCCATTTGGCTAACTAGCCATTTGAGTCATTCGTCTGCTGAAGCCATTGGAGTGAGGAATGGTTAGTGATGACAGTGAAATGAGTGCCATATTTGTAGGACCAGTGCTTCTTGATCACCAATAGCACATCCAGGCACTTGCACTCAGTAAAGCTATAATTTCGTTCATCCTTACTTATGTTTTTGTTAAAATAAGACACTGGGTGATTGACCTGATCTTCTTCGTGCTGATCTAGAACTTCCCTGACCACGACGTCAAAGCATCAGTGTTTAGAATTTATGGCCTATTGAAACATGGATGAACTAAAAATAGGTTAATTACAAAGAGCAGTCTCCGATGTCATATATGCATGTTCCTATTCAGGCCGCCAATAAAAAAGGTACATTGTTTTTTAAAAGTAGACCAGATGTTTAGAAAAGTTGAAAAATCAAGTGAAAAATTGATGAAATAACCCACCATGCAAAGTAATACTTGTTATCCCTAAGACTCTGAGGGCGCAATATCTTCTTTGTGGCAGCAACTTTATCCAGAATAGGTGAATTCCAAGTTTTGAGACCTTGTGTCAAAGAAATTCCATTTCAGATTGGAAGAAAGGGCACTTTGAAGGCTTGAGCTTTATCAAGACCTTTCTAAGACAATTAAAAAGTTCGCAGAGATGTTCCACATGCCTGTATAAAGTTTGCAAGAAGACAGTAATATCATTAATGTATATGAAGACATAGGATAGCTTTAAGTCGCATAGGATCCTGTCCATGGCGTGTTGAGATGTGACGGGAGCGTTGTAAAGGCCCTGGGTATCCTTCATGGCTCAAATAACCACTCATTGATATGAGCACACATTTATTTAATCTTAAGGAGCTATCTCTACTTGCCAGTACCCACTAGCAAGATACATAGTGGAAAAAATTGAGAACTGGCAAGTAATTGAGAGGGTCATTGATCCAGAACATAAGTAAATCCTTATTGGTAATGGAGTTATGTCTTTTGATAGTTCATCACTACACAATGTCTTTTATGTTTCTTCTGAACTAACAGGAGAGGGGAGGCTCAAGGGCTACAGAAAGGTACTAATGGGCCAGATTCCTGTAGCTGCTTGATCTCAACAGCTACTTGAGCCTCTTCGACCTTGCTCTTCTTGTAGGGATGGTATCAAATGGGTTGAGCATCCACAGTCTCAATGTGATGTAAAATGACATATATTTTCTCAAATTATAGGTAGAGTTTGAGAAGGGGTCCTTACTCTTCCAGTAAGTCTTAACTTGGCTTTGTTGTTCTTTGGTGATCTCTTTTCTTTTGGAGGTGTCAACTAGAGCTACCAACGGGGTGTTTCTAACCCAAAATTCCTTACACTTCCAAAGCTTTTGATCTCATTGATGGCTTCTGCAGGAAGGAGAGAACATAAGCTTCTGATGTATTAAACAATTTGTTCTAAAATTTGTCAGTGATTTAGCCAGCGGCAAAGATATGGATCCAGCATAGGCAGGATCTAAAATTCCTGCACAGGTCAGGACCTCCTTAATGGATGGTTTATCCATGCCTCATATTTCCAGCAATTGTCCAAGGAGAATATTGATAGGTACACGGGTATTGTCAAAAACCTAAGACCTTGCCGGGTATAGTAGTCAGATTAGTTAAGTAGAAAGGCATGCTCTCTTGATCATCTAACCTAGGGGGTATTTATACTTGGGAACTCCTTACATAACATTTAAGCTTGTTAATATGACTTTTTCTTTACAACATTCAAGCCCATCCTTTAAAATCTTTTTTAACTGCCACGGGAAGTCTCAAAAACTAATAGTATCCATGTCCTAAAAGGATTAGAATTCTTTGTCATAGTGAACAATGTCAAATAGTCTTGGAAAAACTAGGTCCCAAGGAGAAGGTTGTAACTCAGGTTGTCTAATGCAATGGCTGAGGTATCCACTGAAAGATTGCCAAAGAAAATGCGTAGCGAGGAATATTCTATTGTGGACAAGTGCATTGTGGCCCAGCTTTTGCCGTAATCCATGTAGTGTGGCAAGTCAGGGATGACTTTGATGCGCTTCATCATTTAGATGAAATGACATTTATGTGGGAGCCACTGTCAAAAATGTTATGGATAGGGATTTTATGAAAATGAACAGCAACGCGTGAAACTAAACTCTAAATGGAGAGTAGAGTGAGGTTATAGGAAATTCACCAGAAGAAAAGTAAAAAGTAGCATGTTCTTTATTATCAGTGGGTACCAAATTTTTGTCTTCAGGTATTAAAACATAAGACTCACTTGAGGCCTCTAAACAGCTTTAAGGCGGTGCAGGGATGGCATTCTGAAGTGCCTCGTCATTCATGATGACTGCCCTTTTCCCGCCTCATTAATAATCCTCTTCCAACAAGTCATGGCACTATGTAAGAATCCATTGTAATAGGAGCATCGGGGTCTAGGATTCTTCTGGTTATCAAAAATATGGACCCAATAAAAACTGGAAGAGATGATATGGAGGACTTGGGATGCAAGTTAGACGCGGGATTTTCATTTTGTGCTTCCTTAATTTCCGGGATATTGGTGAAGCTTCTTCTGGCCAATCATGTGCACCTGACCTCAGGATAAGATCATAATGTAAAGATTACTGAAGTTATGGCGTAATCTAGTGTAACATAGTTAGTGATTATCACGTGTTGTGCTTAGGCAGAATTGTCTGTCAAACTCCACAGGACTTTAACTTTTGTTCAAACAAATGGCCATTAACGCTTGCTTCTGAATGATCTAGGTCTGATTGCTTCTAAACTCCAAATTAGGGCTGTACAAAGTTGTTCTCAAGTATGACACTTCTTTATATAGGTGTCATAACTTCCCAGGAATTACTATTTAGGCAGGAGTGAATGTGCTTCACCTTCTGACGGTTAGTGGCCTCCTTAAGAGAGCTCTCATAAGTCTAAAAGAATGAGTCAATAATTTCTTGTCCTGGAGTGAATTTTTCCTTAAACTAATGCTTACATTTCGTCACAATAGGAATGGAAAGTGTGTTTATGGAAGGAACTAGTGCAGGCTTAAAAATCTTGATTTCTGTATAATGCAAGGGGCTTGTTGATCCAATCATCATCTTAATCCTTCTAGATCCTCTTGAACCTCATCCAAATTTCAGTTCAGAGAGGTAATTGAGTCTTTAAGATCAACTTGATCTTTCAGACCTTGAATTCTGTTAAGTTAAGGAACATATGACTCTTAGACTTAAAGTGAGTTTCAAATCAGCAACCAATTTGTTCAAGCAGGGTGATGCTGTTATTAGTGAGCTTAGAGAATGAGCTGAGATTATTATCTCATTTTATAAGGCATCAATTTAGACTGTAGTATTAAGTGGGAATCCATATACTTAGAGCTTACATCTTTGAGCCACGTTTCATATCTAATCTGATAAAGCTATGAGCTATGTTAGAACATTTTGTTTCCAGTAGTCATTAGGATCACCAGTAGCAGGCGCCGCAGGAACAGAAGGTCCTTGTGGTCCATGGAACCTTGGGACCTTGGGGACCTTCAGGCCCTTTATGATAAGAGGCGATATCCAGGGAGGCTAGCTCCTGGTAGTGCTTCCGGAGATTCCGCACAAGGTCCTCAATCTGGTTGAGTCATTGGCACCAGGTGGACTTGAGAAGCTGCACATTTAGATGAAGCTGGTCCTCAAGATAGCCCAAAATTCAACTAACAAAGCACGGTGATTATGAGCCTCATTAATCAGCTGACATTTATCATCAATGTCTATTCAGTTGTCATGAATGAAGGAGGAGGCAGATCTTTAGAATTTAATGATATTTGAGTGTGGATTCTGGGTGAGCCCTAGTTGT
The DNA here is from genome assembly GCA_022478985.1 of Massospora cicadina. NCBI lineage: Eukaryota > Fungi > Entomophthoromycota > Entomophthoromycetes > Entomophthorales > Entomophthoraceae > Massospora > Massospora cicadina. Next base: position 129,650 of record JAKSZP010005255.1, read on the forward strand.
CAAACTACTTCATGATGATGCAACCCAGCTATTTGTAGAATGTGATATATGGTTAAATGGCCAAAGCTACATAGATAGCGTTCAGTACCCAAATCCAAATCTCCCAAGAACAGTAGGGACGAGGTATATAGATATCACATTATGAGAACTTTTAAAAGGGCTTGGGAGTGACTGCAGCAGCATCCCAAGTAGTAGATGCCATTCTCTAGTTGTTAAACAATCTCGTTGAGGATCTCATATTGGAGTTGATAATGATTGTGATCAATGAACACAAGGTAAATAAAAGGTGGACTGAAATTCTAGGCTATAGGCTGTATAGGAGAAAAAGAACTTAGAGGTTTATATTTCATCAAGTTAAGCTTCACAACTGATCATCAGACTGGTTTTTTTTATTGTTATTATCTCCATTTTCGTGATGTATGTTTTCACTTAAACATCTCTTGGACCCCTTTAATGATTACCATTTATCTCGGCATAAAAGTTCTCTTGACTGTAGCTTGTGGTGAAATGGGCTCAAAGCTTTAAAACTAGCAGAGAGGTCGATGAATTAGAAAAGATATGGTAAAATAGATTTTTTCACTAAGGTAATATATGTTTATATTTATAAGGATGTCAGGGGAAATGTGCCAATGGGACCTCTAAGGCCCCATACAATCAGGATCTTTCACTTTATTCCAAATCAGCCGCCTGGTTGATGCCCACATTATTTTGAATCATCCTCATGACTATAATGGTGGAAGCCATGCCTTTCAAGGTCTGTGAAGTGAAGGTGCAATACTAAAAAGGAATTTACATAAAATTCATGGCCTGTGATGCTTCCTGATTAAAATACTCATCAGTGCCTTTGCTGACGGGCTTTGATCATGAGGACCAGAGAGTTGACTTGTCAAGGCTTGATTCAGGAGTAAGGACCTTGACTTTATTGTCATTTTGTATCCTGACAATGCTGAAGAGGACAATGAAGATTACAATATTGAAAAAGATTCTACAACTAAACCTACTAGCAAAGGTGAATATCAAGATGAGTATAGTAACTCTTGAAACATCTACTGAAGGGAATCTTGGACATAAGAATACTAAGCCTAATGAAGGGATCTACAGATCTAATACAAAACTTTAATATTAAATATATATATTTATAATGATTGAAAAACAAAAAGGAAAAAGATAAAGAGAAGTTAGATAAAAATAAACTTACTATTTAAAGCAACTAAGATAAAAAAATTGTAAGGTTGGCTTTATGCATAATTTTTGACAATGATTGCAGACTGTTTAAATTAGAAATAGGTGTCAATTTGGTGACAAATAACGCAAAAGTTTTTTTCCCTTTCCAACACCATCATTTCTGTAATTGTTGTCATTGTTTCCCAGTAATAGATGCCTATTTTTTTACTTTTAAATACTCTTGGAGTGAGGGGGTTGTACAAAAGGCCTCTCTGACATCCTTTCAATGTTGTATTGGGCCAAAAAAAGTGCCACAAAAAGGTTTTCTAAGTTATCTTTGATGAATCTTGGAGAGATAGAATTGTACAATCAATTTCTCTACTATCTTGATAATGTTATTTTGGCCTAACAAAGAGTGCTGTGAACTTTGATTTCTTGCCTTTCTTTTTAACAACTCTTGGAGTGAGGGAATTGTACAGATGACCTCTCTGCCATCTCATTGATGTTTTATTAGCCACAGAGGAGCTTGCACTAATAGACATACCAGAGTCTGATAATCTGGTCAATTCTGAAGATTCTTTGGAAATTTACCATTTTATGTTCTAAATATGTTCCAAAATTAGTCCATTACTTGGTTAGCACTAGAAACAATTTTATTAACTAGTTTTGATAGTTTTATGCGCCAATTGGCAAGCTCTAAAATTAGTAGTTTACTAAATTAGACTGGATGCTAATTTTTCTAACTAATTTCAATTTTTTTAGTCTTCTGAGAAGGATACTTCAAATAAGCAATATTTTAATTGATTATTAAAAAAACTATGGCTAATTCAACAAACAGACTTACAACAGATATTTGATCTGCTGCCAATAACACTATAATAACAAACTTTTGGTTCAATTGTGGGGGCAATTTGCGCAATTTGGAGATAAATTGATGGAGGTAAAGAAATTTTGCAGCAACTGATAGATTTATTATAATAGAGTGTATTATTGCCATTTGTCATTTACATATAAGAGTATAATATTCCTAATAAAAAAACTAGTATTGATATTTCTTGTTTTTCTAGTTAGTTTGTTTAAATAAATCGCTTAAATTGAAAAATACTGTTTATGGCTCAGATTGCTCCTCCTGTATCCATATAAAAAGCAATTGTAGTGAAGAAAGAACCTCCCATGATCCTGTGCAGTCACCAATTTTTTAATAATATTTAATTTTTAAATCATGCTAGTTATATTTAGCAATTAAAAAGTTTATGTTGTTTTTTTGGTTAATGTGCGTGAATTTCTGAACATGATCTACAAGTGCAAAATGGGTTCTGTGTATATACATGAAAGAATTTCAGAATATGTTTAATAATTTTAGTAAACATCTTGCAATGTGAAAATAAACTGAAGGATATAGTGGTAGTTGAGCTTTAATTAGCAAAACTAAAACTATGAAGTTATTTTAGGAGCAGAAATGGTATACCAAAATTATACCAGTTAATTAGACTGTCCATGACATAATTATAAGTCTTTTTACTAAGACTTTTTATGACAAGGAAGGCCAAGAAGTGCAGCGATGACAAAGAAGATATCTCAGATGGTCTTATAATTTTTTAGGCAGTTTCACAAGATATTATGAAAGTTAAACATGGAGTTAGAATGACGGAAGGTGTACCTTAAATTGCCTGGGCGCACCGAGATAATTCTTCATGCACATAAGAATCTAAGCCACATATCATTGAGGCTGTTTTTGTAATATAATTACTTCTAGTACTAATAATTTTTTGGCATTATATAAGTACAAAGTTATCGTTGTAGTCAAAAATTAGTATAAAAAAGTGAAATTAACTTTTGTATACTAAAAAGAATAGTCTTTTATATTGTTTTTACTAATGTATTGTATCCTCAACTTAAAAAGTGTAGGTAACAAATGCATAGTGATTGCTATTGACCAATCTTATTAAATGGATGGAAACCTATTAATAATAATGTTGCTTGACAACTTATATATATTAAGGTAAGATGTGGATCAAAATAACAGTGTATAAAAATGATCCTCATGGACAATGGTATTAACTCTGAATAAATGTTGCACAAAAATTGGATATGTTGAAAAGTATATAAAGCATATTAACTTCCTATGTCAATATTACAGAAGAATCTTTATAAACAATAAAATATAATTTTAGTAGGAAACTAAAGGTAGTGGCAAAGATGCAATACGATGGCCTGTGTATATTTGACCATCTGTAATACTATATAATATTAGGTACTATAAAGTACTGATTTTCCAACCTATTATCTTTATAGATAGCAACTTGCACTAACATTTGTATTACTCTTATTACATGGATTAAAAGATTTTTACTATATATTAAACCTTTTATTTAGAGCATGAAAAGTTGACAATGAGGACTAAAGATCAATCTTTAGTATGAACTTTTTTACAAAAAAACTTGACAAAAAGAAAAATGCTACACAATTTTAGTCAAAAAAGACCTTTGTATTTTGTGATACACAAGGATTTCTATTAGAAATAAAATGGCCACACTATGAGGAATAATTCTTTATTTATGAGGGAATTTGTTCATGGTTCTTATACAAATTGTGTTAATTAGTAGTCATGTCTTCAGATATATTTATATAAAATGTAAAATATTTAGAAATAAAACAATATGTAAAATATTATATAGTTAAATTAAATCTATTACAAATTAAAAATAAATATATGAAAATAAAATTTAAAACTGTAAAGCAAGTTTCAAGGAAAATTATATTTCTATTTGGTAACTCAACTTTTATATTAGTGGTATAGTTCAGTATTATATCAGTCATACTATAGAAAATTACTTTTAAAATTTATATATTTGATCTATATAGATGTAGCATTTCTGATACTATCAATAGTGATCCAGATTGGCAAAAGAAGATTTATTTAAAATTCTAAGCATTGGAATTAATATGAAGTTTTATTTAAGTTATTGTTTTAGTTAAATAAATGCTAAAAAAGGGATAAAAATCATTATCTGATATTTTTTCCTGATAACAAAGAAAAAAATGACTAATCTATACCTTGGGCTTCATATGTATAATTATATCTAGCATATTTGTAAATGATTTATAATGAAGAAACTTAGGGGGTGGAAGGCGAGTTGGTAAGGGCGTACGGCTACCAACCTGAAGGTTGTGGGTTCAATTCCCACCCTTTGCACATTGATTGGGGTGCCAGCCAAAGGAAGCTATTGGTGGTTAGTAGGTCTAATAACACGAAAACCTTACCCATGATGTAACCAGAAAAATTTGAGTCCCTATCTAAAGGTGAAAAACTTTCTTCAACAGAGTTGACCCTGTTCAGGTTTCATGTCATTTCTTTCTTTTGGTAATGCCTGTCCCCTGGTTGGCTTGCCTCAGTTAGATAAATAATGAAGAAACTTAGGAAGATTAAAAAAATGTTATGAGCAAGGTTTATTGGGGCTCTTATCGAACTTGTACTGACAACAATGACCTCAGTTACCATTAACTTTTTCTTGGTGCCATTTTACAACCTTTTTGTCTCAGAGACTTAGAGAATAAATTACTCATGAGGATGACTAGTAATGATAAGTTCTTCCTAGACCATGTAGAGATAATACAACCTTCTAGAGAATCACTTGTTTTTCTGTTAATTAACTCTTTCCTTAAGCTAATCCTCATTCATTTTAGAAAAAGTAAGTCCAAAAATAAGTTCCTATGTACTGAAAATATGCAACTAAAATATAGGTTTTATATTTAATTTTGATTTAATATGAGGTATGCTGACCAGGGACAGAAATTACCAATGCTAAAAGAGCAAAAAAATCCAAACAAACAGACCTTCTTAAACAGAATGTGTCAACTTCCCAAAAAATGAGCAAAACACAAATGAACAATATTACAACTAAACAGGTGGGACAGCGGCAAGCCGCGCATCCCATCATAGTGGAAGTGGAAGGGGGTCAGTGGGCTCATCCTTGGGTTCCTCAACATCTGAAGTGCGGGCTAAGGCAGAGAGCAAGGGCGTGGGGTAATCACCAATATGCAGGAGGAGATCTCGGAGGACTCATTGGCCATTGAAAGTGCTATCATTGTAAATTTATCCTATGTAACTGGACAAGCATTTCTCTGCTTGAATGTAGATGGCAGGATGTTGGGAAATTAAAGTGGCATTAGCATGGGTAACTTTTTCTTTGGGTTGGGTAGCAGCAACCACTTTATAATTGGCCTCCACAGCGTTGTTATGCAACTAAAGAATGAATTATTTTGTTCTGTGAGGTGCAGGCTGGGGCAAGAGTGAGAGGTGGGAGATCTTTGGTAAGCATTTTTGCTGTGTGAGAAACAGCATGGCGTAGGAACTCTTTTTTGGATTGGGCAGAAATTGCCACAGTGAACTGGTGTTGGGTGCACAACACATCATCATTAGACCATGGGGTATAAAAGCACTGAGGGATCACGGTGGGGAAATGTGTAGGAAGAAATTCCTTCATGTCAACATTGGAGACTTTGATCACATTACCTGATTCGTTGGTTTCATCTAAATGAGGACCATGGGTTTATGTCATATAAGTCCGCGTTTTCCTCAATGGAGATGGCTGAGGCTGGCAATTAGGTTGGGGCTTGGGCTTGAACCATTTTCAAAGCTGCTGCCAGAATGGTGGGAGCATTAGTGACACTAAAATTAGGATGGGCCTGATTGGCTGCTGTGGGCGCTGCATCAGCTGCAGGTTTGGGGGGGGGGTAGGATTATACCCCATACTGTAAAGGAAGTGGGGTGTGTGGCATATTGGAGGCCAGATGGAAGTAACGCAGGCACGGTAGATGCAGCCAAAAACGACATTTATGCTTTGAGTGATCCAACTCAAAGCAGGATGGACAGATAGTCTGCCCGCCCTTAACACAGGATCAGAATGGGTGGTCAGGGGCAGAGGGAATGACAGTTTGGGGGGAATTACAATGCAATATTGTTATAATTTGTGCTAATCATGTTGAATGCTGAGGCCAGCAAGATGAGCGGCCCCATTGGGGACCACAAACTGAAGGATGGGGTCAGAGCCATATGAGGTCAAGCCATCCATCAGCTCCTGATGAAGCACTGCAGGGGAAGGTGAGTGGGCAACCCCACAAACTGAACCACCATAGTGGTGTCAGTGGGGAGCTGGGTGCACATTGTGGGGATAGGGGTGCCATGGAAAACCAGGGGAATGGTGGCTGCAGTGGCAGTGTAAGCTTTGCAGGTGAAGCTGAGATCAAAATACCCCTTATAGGGTCAGAAATTGATAAATCAAGCTGGCAGCATCACTGCCTGGGCCATATGAATATTGGCTTTTTCATCATATGGAAATAATTTCCCATACTTGACCCAAAGGCTGAAAAGCAGTTGGGATTGGGGGAGAACAAGTGGGCTGTGAGGCACTGCCTGGGCATGTTCCATTTGGATGGCGAGATCCTTGGGTGGAATAAACTGACCCAATGTGTTATTGGGACTGGATGATCCAGTCTGAACGCGTTTTCCCGCCAGACAGAAAACGCTGGGTTTTTGCCACTGTCCCACATGGGGCAGCTGGTGGATAATCTGAGGTCATCAGGGGAGTGAATGGTGGAGGTTGGCAAAGGCTAGTTATGCTCTTTTTACTTCATTTCATAATTAAAAGCGCTCAAAAGTTACTATCAGTGGAAAGAAAAAGTATAGGTTTTATATTTAAAAGAAGTATAATCAGGAAAAATAGTTAGAAAAATTTTATGCAATTTTTCATGATTTATTTTTATCAATAGTTTTTTTCTGTCCATTGTTGATATTCTTACTATTCTTGATGTACTCAGCAAATCTTTAAACCCTTCTTGGCATGCTAAGGATCCACTTGCTGCTTCCATTGATGTTTTTTCTTCATGGTATAACTTTGAATAAACCCAGTTTGTCCATAACAAAATACCCTTATTGTTATAGCTGTCACATTCAGTCACAAACAAGTTTAATATTTTAATCAATTGTGTCTTTGTCCTATTATCTGTCAAAATGCCCTGGATTAGACAGACTGTTATTTGCTGATCCATCATTGTCCTCTGTATTATAAGGGCTGTTATTCTCCTTATTAAAATTTTGCTAAACTCATTCCTCCTGGCATTTCAGCGTTCTCATGGCTATTTTTTCCCAAGGCTCTGATGTTGTTTTATAATTACTTTATTGTGTGGTAAATTTCTAAAGCTGATAGAGGAAGACACTGTAACAGAAAATGAAAGTCTATTAATTATAAAATATATAATTTTCAATGGTCTGTAAACATCGGTAACAAAAAATGGTTCACAATAAATGAAAAGCATATGTTTGAATCCTTTTATCTCTATTTTAAATACGTCTTAAAATTAACATTTAGTAATTTTTTGTGCTTTAACAAGTACATTGTGTTCTATCGAAATTTGTAAATTTTAACTTCATAAGCTCATATTAACTCCTCTTAGGTTTGAACTACTAGTAAAAAATCAGCAGCTTTATTTCAACTTTTGTCTCAATTGTATTATAAGTACATTAGTAATACTAACTGGTACTGTTGAAAGATATCTTTAAGTAAACTGTTTACTAAGAGAGCGCATGTATATTTATTGCTATGTAGTTAACTGTATCCTTATCTTTAAATAAGTTTTTATAATGTTTATAATGTTATAACAAACAATTAAGGTTTTTACAGACTTTAGATCTTATACAGTATTTCATATGTTTATTAATTAAATAAATTTAATAAAGATATTTAATTACTTTATAAATTGGTATGTTTCTTTTCATTTATTTACACTGAATGGTAGATCTAAGCTCATGGTACAATATATATAAAGCATTTTTTCTAGATTTTTTGATATGATATTAGGGAATATTTTCATGAAAAGTAATTATCAGTGCAAGGAAGTTATAAAATAAATTTAATTTTTAAATAGATGTGGTAATGTGATGTTCTCTATTTTTTTTCTTTCCGCTCAATATCACTTTTGAGCGAATTTTATAAATAATATTAATTTTGCCACCGCCCTCTAGCATCATCAACTTCCCTATTGATGTCCTTGGATCCACCGCCTGCTGCTCCTTGTGGGGTAGTGGTGCTCCACCGCCTAGTGTTTTCTTCCCTGCGGGCAAACATATTTGCACAGGTTCAAATAGCCCACCACCCTCTACTGGCTGTTATATCCCCCCACAGGACTTACCGCTCCACCTTGTACATATCCACCCTTCTCGCCCCTACCCTCTTGCCCTCCCTCATTCCGCACTCTGATTTTGCTATGTGTTGACTATGGGCGTGTATCCCATATGCTGACAAGGCAATTATCAAACTTGCCACTGCTGCATTTGCACCAGCTGGATTTATCAATTTCCACCCATTTAAAGGCTATTTTGATATTGCTTTACGGATGGAGGAGGACGCTGCTGCAGCGGCTTCTACTCCCCTTGTGTACAAAAACACCTCCAAACCTACTACCCAAACTGCCTCCCTTCAGACACCACAATAGTGGTATCTTTTGCATCCCTCCCTTCCCACCTCCCACCCCAAGTTTTATATGATCAATTGATGGCGGGGCTTCTGGCTTATGGGACTCAGCCCAACCTCATCTTCACTGTTCCATCTGGTGCAGAGCGCCTTGCTTCCCCTCGTGCCACTGCTACCATAATACTACACTACCCTGCCATAGCCCAACAATCCACCCATGATTGTATTGAAGCGGCGCCTGAACACTTTTTTGGGCTCATGTGGATAATGGTCGTTAGATTTGTCCTCCCTGTTTTGGGTTTGACTATTCCAAAAATATCCTGTCCCCAAGCCACTTCCTCTGAAATGGCTTCTAAGCCCTATTCAGCGGACTCCAAATGGAGCGTTTTGTTGTTCCCTCCCACTCAACGTTCTTGTTCAAAGGGCCAGAGTGTGAAATTGTCCCCCACCAAATCAACTTCCCACATCAACCCACCAAATTACAACCACGCCAATCTGAGTCAAGCTTGGACAAGCATTTGCACCCAAGCAGCCCATTTGACTATTACCCACCCAAATTTGTCATTTACTATTTTTGTGAACTAAAATCATTGGGATCTATTGGCTGAGGTTGACAAATCAGTAAAGTTATTGCAAATGAGGAATCTGGTGAACCTTTTGCCTAGTTTGATTATGGTTGGGTTGAGTTTTCCAAATTTGTTTTGACAAAACCCTATCACCCAAATGATTCATTCCTTAAAACCAATGTCATCCCCTATCAAAGTGACCATCAGCTAGCCTTAGCAGCGGTGGCTTCACCCCATTGCCCAAACCTCTGCAAAGCAGTGTCCCATTCAGTTTCTCAAAACTATAAAGAGCTGACCACTCTGAACTTCCCCCCTGATTTACCTGAAGCAGCACAAGGTGAAATCACCAATTTACTTACAGATGCTGATGCTGTTGTCATGCATGTGGTGAAACTAGAAGATTTTGACCCATCTGCAAAATCCCCTGTTAAAGTAAATCCAAATTTGCCTAACTCCCTGATTCCCACATTCAAGCTGAACATCACCAAGTAGTTTTTGAAGCTGTCTTCCAAGCCAAACTTGAAAAATAAACTCATTTTTCTTAACAACCACACACACCACGCTGATGCCTCAACACCATGGTTCTCCATTTTTGTTCATTGTTTCGACTATTATTATTCTTTTATGAAGAAAATGCCTGTAGAAAAGCTGCCTGACCCTTTCACCCTCTGCCATGGTAGGTTAGCGATATTCTTCTCCCCACCTGGTTGGAGGTTTTGTTTTAATTTTTATTTTCTATTCATTTGTTTGTTAAGTTATTTTGCTCATCAAGTATAAGTAATGTCCATCCCCTGGTAGGTGTACCTTGAATAAATTTAAATTTAAATTTGGATATGATGTTTCTCTAGGTTATATCAATATTAAAATGATTCCTATTATATCCTAAGTTTCATATATTTTTTATTAGTTTTTAGAGCTTTATGGTGGTATCTGATCTTCTTTATATTATAAAGTATATCTTTCATTAGCATACTTAGCTAGTAGATAAAACTAAAACATTTGCTGTTCTTTTTTATATAAGTGATGGATTTGGCTAATCTATATCTGTTGATCTACATCAGGAATGGTTGAAAAATATGCTTAACTGTTAGAGCTTATCCTTTCTTTTATAAAAAGTTAGTAGAATATATTATCAATAAACTAACCCTTTGTCAGTACAAATCTTAACAATTCAACTATAAAATCAGAATATGTTACCCTATAATAAAACTAATTAGCAAAGGAAAATATCTTAACCTCCCTTCCCCATTAATATGGCAACTTAGGCTTGCCACTGCAGCAATTTTGTTACAAATTTTTTCTATCTCAGTTTTTCTTGCAACCACAAATATAAACGCATGTCTACCCCATCTTCAGTTAAATCCCACTATTATTATGAAATCTAATTATTAGTTGCAACATAATAGAGATAAAAGTACACTGATTAGAATAAAATTATAATTTACACTAGAATACTATATCCTTAGATATGTAGCCTCTACTAATTATAGTTTATTAATTGCTTCAACTCTTATACTAGGAATAAATATTTCTCATGTATAACTATATTTTTTCATCAAGCTTATATATAAAACATAATAATTATCATATAATTCAACTCTTGTGGCTTTGAAAGAACATTAGTAGTTGAGTATTAAATTTTGTAGTGAAAAATATGACATGGGCAACATCTTATTCAGGTGTTCTACTCAAAGCTCACTTGTATTTTAAATTCTCTGATATTAAACTCTAACTCATGGAATTTTATATCAAGAATATAAAAGCAAGCTCATACTTGAGATTTTAGTTTAATTTCAAAAATATAGTGATTTAATTTAATCTTGCATAAAAAAGGCTTTCAATAACTTAAATTAATAGGTGATACATCAAACTAGATTTTAATAATTTATATGTGGAATAAGTATATGTATCATAGTAAACGAATATTTAGCCACCATAACGCACTTGAATACAAAAGTAAGAAGAGTTTACCATATACACATGTGTAAAATCTAAGATTTTGCATCAACACATATCTTAACAGGGTAGTTCTTATGTATTTAATGCACCTACATATCTCACATTTCGTTTTTAAGTAGTGTTTTAGTCATTTGGACCTTAACAAATTATATCACAAAAGTTTATTGATAACATTTTTAGTTGAATTATATTTTAGTGATAGAATTGAGTCAAGATGCTTACATAAGGCCCCTAAAATGAGGCCTATAATCAACTCTTGGTTCGTCAGGCATCTGTTTTTGTACATTAATTCAACTTTGAAGCTTAGCTCCACCAGAGAGAGATAAATTCTCTTTGGCAAAAGATTGAGGTAAACCCTGAAAAATAACCCAATGACTTATCCAAGCAAGCTAGCACTATCCTAAGCAATGCAACCCCCAGTTAACCTTTATTAGGGTCAACTATAGTAACCCACACCTCCATAGGCAACTGAAAAGCAGGCTACACCACTCAACCTGAAGTATATAACAAATGCAATATCACCAGATCACCCTTATGCATCCTGCTTTCCTATCAGTTCAGCGCGCGCTGCAACCTATAAACTTAATGGTCACTCTTACTATGGATTTTTCACAAAAACGGTTTTAGATTATGGCAGCCCAAAATGTTGCAGCTCAGCCATTCTGGGTATCTACCTCCAATGTTGAGTCAGATTTTTCAGCCAACTATTTTTTGCTAACGCCAAGCCTCTGGTTTCCACATAAGGAGTTATGCCCAGCTACCTGTCTCTTAAACCATTGGCTTTGAATTAGACTATCATCCAAATGGTTCACTAAATACTGAGTTTGGTCAATCTACATCTCTCAATGGGGGTTCTGATGGTTTGGGCTTTAATGCTTTACACCAATCACATCCTTTTTCAACCATTTCAAATTCAAAAAAAGCACTTTCTAAGTTAGCACTTTCTCATCAAGTGCTGAAAATGACTAAAGCACTAATAATCCCGCGAGATTTTGCCATTCTATCTTAGAAAATCTTTAGTTGAGTTTGCAACCTTATATTGGTCAAGGGACAAATATACCATCATACCAATTTGCTAAATTTATCATCAATCTTAATGGTCCTCTTATGACAACAAAACCCGCTATTCTGCACCAATGCCAGCCAGCACCGCAACTTATAGAAACACCAGCAGAAGTGGAACATCACAAAAATGACTAAGACAACAAGTCATGTAACACCCACAAAAGCTGTTCAAAGCAAGCCTAAATGAAATAAAGGATTCACTGATGATAGAAAACATTAGAGCCTACCCTGCCTAAAGACGACCCACGTAAGGTGGAATTAATTTGCTGATTTAAAAAAGAATGGTCTAAAACCAGAGCACAAGAAGCTTCACCACACTAAATCTTTAATTATAAAATCCTTCTTTACTACAGGCATAACCCCATTATAAATCTATAGAGGATTACCTGTCTTACTTTGTGGCAAATGCAGTAACATTCATTGCAGTAAAAACCATCATCCATGATACAGTAGATCAATATTGATGTGGGCTTCACTATGACTTAGCAGACCATGCCGCCACCCTCCAGGTAACTATATCACGTGGAACTCTAAGCACATACTTCACATACTACTATTTGGAGAAAATTCCTTGGGTCACATTTCTATCTTTCCGACAACTGTTGATCCTAAACTAATTAAAGTGGTCTTCTATTGCAAGCTAATTTGTTTTAGGTCCTTATTCTCAGTGGACTTACCATCTTCTCTTACTATGCCTTCACAAAAAGAGCTTTCATGCAAGGGCATCATTCGCCCCTCTCCCTATGTAGCCTGCAATATTAAGGCCATCCCTAAATTGGAGGTCGTTGGAGAATACCATGAAATCTTATTATTTGCCCTAACCAGGTGCACCCTCATTGTTTGTGACTATCTCCCTTGGTCAACTTTTAATAGTGGCTTCACAGCCTGCAAGCAGCTCTTCTCAGCCACCACTCAGGTTGCAAAACTAGGCTAGAAACATCTATGCATGGCAGCAGCAGCAATTATACAACCTAAGCTATGAGTTCCCATAAGATCTTACTCCTGTAGAGTTACACTGAGAAAATGAGACTGATAAGCCTACTTTTAATATGGGATACTTTCACGTTTAGCACCCTTATAGTGGGTACATCATCCAATCTCCTGTAGTTAGCGCCTTCTCTCACCAAGCGCTAGGCATCTCCAAAAAGGCATCCCTTATTAACATCCCAACCTAGTGCTCCACTACACCCCTAGAGTCAATAAGCGCTCTATTGCTTCAGACCTCAGCTCCCAATGGAGTTCAGACCACAGCACTGACTAGTAACCTGCTCCCTGTGTTTACGTGGCACATCAAAAAGTTTTTCAAACCCCTACACCACAATTCATGTAGCTCCTTTTCAGTTTCAAAGGAGATAAGTATGAAAATGGAAATGTCTAATGAGGACCACACCGAGTCCACTGTTGTTAACTCTCTAACTCTCTGCACCATAGAAGGAGCAGCGTCCTGTATTGTCTCAACAGGTATGTTGGCGCTTATATTGAGTAAAGGTCCAAATATTCTAGAAATGGATTGGCAAACCGACTAATCTGCCCTCTTTTAGAATTAAGCTCTTGGGAATCAGATGGAATGTCATTAAATATGCCTCTTCCCTTTAACGGGCAACAATTAATTGAGGGGTTTAAAAAAACTTCTCTTGATGCAATTACATTCCTGTATCCAGGATTGCAACATGAAAGCTCAAGAAGAATGGGAAGACTACAATCTTGAAGCCAACCCATAGAGATGATAATGGCTTGACCTCCTTATTAAATTAGGAGCAAAGATTCTGATCAAGTATGACTCAGATGCCTTATTTGCCACAAGGCACCAAGCCATCATATTGTGATGGTCAAGACGCTGCCTGACCGCCACATAGCCCCAACCTCCCCTAAGGCGGGGATCATGGCTAACAGTGTCACACTTGATTTACATAAAAGCTTAGGGCTTGAGGGCAATGACTCTCGAAAAAATGGCATTCTGATAAATTAGATGATACAAAACCAACAAAACCTCAAGGCAAAGGTGGCAAAAGTCGATGTAAATGTCGACTGGGCCAATCAGAGGCTGCCAACCCAAATTCTGAGGTCCCATGTGTAGAAATTGGTGATGGTCAAGAGCAGCCCGGCGAATCAGGGGCTGCCAAGCTAAATTATGCTAAAAACAGAAGTGGCATGAATCACAGCATTGGGCAGCTCAGTGAATCAGGAGCTGCCATGCCAAATAACACCAAAAGAGGAAACGTCAGCATCTGGCAGCTTGATGAATCAGGAGCTGCTAAGCTGAATAACACCAGAAAAGGAAATGACAGCATCAGGCAGCTCAACGAATCAGGAGCCGCCAAGCCAAATCTGCCACTCAATCAGAATTATTGAGAGCCATGGCGAAGGGCAGCCCAACAAATCAGGGGCTGCTGGGCCGAATTATCACAAAGGTGGAAATTTTGGTGATAAGGTTGAGATGAGTTCTGATTCATCCTTGACGAATGGAAATACATGCAAAAAAGTTTTTGTAACGCCATGGGTACTCAACGAATGGTCTAGAATGGGCCTAGATGAGAATATCGGAGGATGAGATTCTCAAAATAGGCCCACAGATAGTCTAACACCCGCGGACTCCGTGGGGTCTAATTTCCCCATATCCCCCATTCCCTAATATAAAATCAAACCAAGCGAAGTTGTCTTAAACACTTTCATCTTCTAATATATACAATAAAAACCTTAAAAATCAAAAATAAAGTTTTTGAAATTTTGAAATCATTTATTTGAGATTCAAAGGAAAATCGTGGATTTGAGTGAATCAACATGGACCATTCCTCAGATTTTGACAGAGCTTTCGCCTCTCTGTATGCTCTCTCTGGAGGCCAAACTTCCCTCCTCAGTGTGAGCATCATCCTTACAGTATTCCAAGGATATCTAAATCGCTCAACAAGCCAACGAACATGGAACCTCACCACAGCGGCCCTCTCTTGCCTATGGGCCCTCACATGGGCCCTCTTGCCCAACTGCTTTGTGGCAATGTGGAGAGACCCCGTTTGTCACATTAGATGAAGTTCATTCAACCTCAACTCCCTTTTATGGGATGGGATGGGAAGATCACATGAAAGAGCCCTACCTGCCTGGTATGAGCACACTAACACTCTCCTGATGGTCATCCTCTCCATCCTGTTCCTGCTGAGGAAAGCCGCACGTCTCCTCCCATCCTGAGGGAATTCAATCGCTTATGTCCAACATGTGGATGCCACGTCCAAGTTTAGACAAGCATTGACCCCAGAGGAGTTGAGTGTTATGCATGACACCTTCTCCCGCGTTAGATTACAGGCCCTCCTTACAGCGGCTTCTGGGGTTACAACGGCCACATCCCTCCATATTGCCCAGGTGATAGCAGACCTACCGAAGAACCTATCAATCTGGCTTACCAACCTATTGGAAACTCAGCAAGCCCTTCCTGATTCTCTGGAGGACTGCCTCCACCTTGTGGAAAGAGCCGCCACCCCAAATGACTCTCAGGATGCCGCCTGGTCTGCGCTCTTGGCCCTTGGCCAAGGGAAAATGGCCGTCAAGGAGTACACTCAGTTGTTCCAACCCCTAGCCAAAGCTGCTAAAGTGTCTCCTTCCCAGCTCGCACAGATGTTCAGACAGAACCTTCGCCCAGACATCCTCACAGCTATGGCCGCCACCCGCCTGGGGGCAACCTTGGAAGAAGAGGTCACTGTTGCTTCCCAGGTAGAAAACCAGCTAGCTTTGGCCCAGGCCAGGGCCCCTGTGCCTTGGAATCACAGTAGATTTTGTGGACGACGCGCGGAGTCATCGCCCATATCAAGCCATATGAGGCAACAGGAGCAGGGGGACCCCGGGGAGAATGCCCCACGCCTTGCAGCTCCTGCATTCACTGCTCCCAGCGGCTTGGACGGCCCCACTTACAACCTTCTCCCGACCCCTGCCCGCATCTCTTTGCTCAATAAAGGAAATGGTTCCTCCTACCTGTTTATTCCGTTTACTTTGAAGCGAAAGAAGAGAGAGAAAGGGGCCAAGGTAGAGAAACTGTGGGCTTTAGTAGATACTGGGGCCAAAGAAAACTACATGGACCGAGAGCTAGCCAATAAATTGGGAGTAAAAATGCGATAAAAGGGTACCATGACCCTTGCGGACACCTCCAAGTCGTCAGAATGCTGGGAGATTGGGCCCAAGATTAAGCTCCAACAGGGAATCCACCATTTCTGGGAAGACTTTTGTGCCATCCAGAACCTGCCCCACCCCATCGTTCTGGGCATGAAATGGTGGCATAAGTACTCCTTACACTTTGATCTGGAGAAGGGCCAGGTGTTGCTTTACCCCAAGGAGCAAGAGCCCTTGTCATTAGAATTTTTTACCTCTGGCAGAAGCAGTCCTGGTGTGAACTCTGTGCAAAAAGGGACGGAGAGGGAACAAATACCAGAGGAATTCAGAGACTATGAGCACCTGTTCCAGATGAGCGTTGCCGCCCCCTGCGATCCACAGGGCTCCTTTGCATTCTCATACAAGTTCAATGGGAATGCTGAGCTCTTAAAAGGAAGCCCAGTGTACCCCCTGAACCCCAGAGCAAAGGAAGCCCTAGACCTATACGTGAAGGATATGTTGGAGTGAGGGATGATAGTGCCCTCGAAGTCTCCTGTGGTGTCTCCCATCCTCCTGATCCTCAAGTCCAATGGCGAGCTCCACCCCTGTGCGGACTACCGCCACCTAAACGCCATAACGGAAATGGACCACTACCCCATCCCGCTGATGGCGAGCATCTCACAGATGATCTCTGGGAGTCAGGTGTTCTCTAAGTTAGACCTGGTCGACGCTTTCATCCAAGTGCCAGTTGTACCAGAGCACCAACAGTACACGGCATTCAAGTGCCACCTAGGGGTATATGAATACAAGGTTATGCCGTTTGGACTCAAGAACGCCCCTGCCGTTTTCAAGGACCATTGACCATGCTTTGGGTGACTTGATCAGAGGATGCTGCATCGCATACATGGATGACATCTTGGTGTTTTCCAAGTCTCGCGAGAAACACACAGAGGACGTCAAGAGGGTCCTCAGTGCACTGGACAAGGCCAACCTTCGTCTAAAGCCCTCCAAATGTGAGTTTTAAAAGGGTTCAGTGTCTTTCCTAAGAAACGTTGTAACTGAAAAGGGGACAGCCATATGCCTAGACAAGCTGATGGCAGTAAAGGAATGGGCAGCGCCAACGGACAGGACAGGTGTGCGCAGTTTTTTAGGTGTGGTGAATTTCCTGAGGAGATTCACCAAGGACCTCTCAGAAACAGCCATCCTGCTTACCCGGTTGACTTGGCAAGTCCCTTTCAAATAAGGGGAGGAAGAAGGAGGGCGTTCCAGGCCATCAAGGAGGTCCTCCTCACTGCGCCAGTCCTAGCGCACCCAGATGCTGATCGCCCGTTCATTGTAGAGACAGATGCATCAAATTTCGCCATTGGGGCGGTCCTAATGCAAACAGGGAAGGATGGTTTGGACCACCCGGTATGCTACTTCATCAGGAAGATGCTGCTGGCGGAGACCTACTACCCTGTCTATGACAAGGAACTCCTGGCGATTGTCACAGCACTGGATGACTGGCAGCATCATCTGCTGTACGCGCGCCATCTGTCCACGATCCAAACTGACCACAGGGCCTTGGAGTTCTATAAGAGCCCCCATAGGATGAACCAACGACAAGTCCGCTGGCACATGGAGCTATCTTTTTATAATTTCAAGATAGATTATAAGCCTGGGGAGAGCAACCTACTCCCAGACCTACTCAGCTGGGACCCAAAAATGACTTTTACAAAGGAGGAGCTGGATGAGTTCAACACGACTACGATGCTCCCTCCCCAGCTGTTTGCATCAATACAGGAGGAACGCGCTGACCTAAAAGAGAATTTGGACAGCCCAACGATGCACCAAATTCGGAGAAACGGTCAGGAGAGAGCTAGAGGAGGGGACCCCAGTGAAGGCTACAAGAATTTCAAGAAGGAGGGAGGTCTCATCCTGCACCATGACCGCCTATGGGTCCCGACGCTCAAGCTTCAAACTGAGGTAATGGAGCTATGCCATGACCACCCCCTGGCAGGACACCCAGGGGTGGGAAAAATGATCGAGCTAATATGCCAAAACTACTCATGGCTGGGCCTAGTGGGAACGGTGAGAGGGTATACCGCGTGCTGCCTTACCTGCGCCTGATCAAAGCCATCCCAAAACAAACCTGCAGTTTGCATAAGCCACTGCAGATTGCCCTAATGTCGTGGACCTCCCTGAGTGTGGATTTTATCACCGGGCTCCCTAAATTGGAGGGCTACAATGTGGTCATGGTAAGGTGGACTGACTAACAAAGTATGCTGAGTTCTTCCCCTGCATCTCTAAGGTCATGGCGAAGGACATGGCTGAAATCTTCATGAGGGAGGTCTTTTCTTGACATGGACTCCCAGACGAGATCATCTTGGACAGGGGCCCAAAGTTCATCTTCAGGTTTTGGGATCACCTCTGGAAAATTTAAAAATTGAACCTTGCTGTTCCTCCGCCTACCACCCCCAGTTGGATGGCCAGATGGAGAGGGTCAACAAGACCCTAGAACAGTACCTACGGTGCTACCTCACCATGCGACATGATCATTGGATCAAGTGGCTGAGGATCGCACAGTTTGCATACAATAACATGGTACATTCATCGACTGGAAAATACCATTTTTTGTGAACCATGGGTATCACCCTCAGATGATGGAGGGACACACAGGGGGAATGAACCCTGCAGCGGACGAGTTAGTGGCTGGAATAAAGGAAACTTTTGAGATTTTGAGAGCCAACCTGAAGAAGGTGACGGAGGCTCAGAAGAGGAAGGCAGATGCACATCGCTCAGAGGCTCCACCCCCTCAAAGATGGTGACTATGTATTAATAAATGCAAAACACTACACACCCAGGAAAGTGTAGGAAGTTTGGACTGGTCAACCTGGGACCCTACAAGTTCATCCAACAGGTGAATGAGGTGGCGTACAAATTGGAATTCCCAGAAGGATCACGCGCACACCCAGTTTTACATGTTTTGCAGCTTAGGAAGTATGAAAGACCCATACCAACAAAACTGGAGCCAGTCCAGTTGGAAATCCAGGGGAGGCAGAATACGAGGTGGAGGAAATTCTAGACACCAAGATCTCTCACAAAAAGTGATTGTACTTGGTGAAATGGGTCAGCTACCCAATAAGAATCCTCCTGGCAAACAGCCACCAACTGCGCTAACTGTCCCTGGAAGGTGGAGGAATACTGGGGCGCAGGGGCTCTCCTCTGAGTGGGGTGATGTGATGGTCAAGACGCTGCCTGACCACCACATAGCCCTGACCCCCTAAGGTGGGGATCGCGGCTAATAGTGTTGCACTTGATTTACATAAAAGCATAGGGCTCAAGGGCAATGACCCTTGAAAATGGCATTCTGACAAATCAGATGTCACAAAACTGACAAAACCTTAAGGCAAAGGTGGCAAAAGTCAATATAAATGTCGACTGGGCCAATCAGAGGCTGCCAACCTGAATTCCGAGGTCCCATGTGTAGAAATTGGTGACAACAAAGAGCAGCCCAGCAGAAAAGGGGCTGCCAAGGTGAATTATGCCAAAAATTTGGAAGTGACATGAATCACGGCATTGGGCAGCTCAGTGAATCAGGAGTTACCATGCCAAATAACACCAAAAGAGGAAATGTTGGCATCTGGCAGCTCAATGAGTCAGGAGCTGCCAAGCTGAATAACACCAGAAAAGGAAATGATGACCTCAGGGAGCTCAACAAATCAGGAGCTGCCAAGCCAAATCTGTCACTCGTCAAAATTATTGAGAGCCATGGCAAAGGGCAGCCCAGCGAATCAGGGGCTGCCAGGCTGAATTATCCCAAAAATGGGAATTTTGGTTATAAGGTTAATATGAACTCTGATTCATCCTCAACAAACAGAAATATATGTGAAAAAGTTTCC
This sequence comes from Massospora cicadina, assembly GCA_022478985.1. NCBI lineage: Eukaryota > Fungi > Entomophthoromycota > Entomophthoromycetes > Entomophthorales > Entomophthoraceae > Massospora > Massospora cicadina. The sequence goes on from JAKSZP010005255.1 coordinate 149,831, forward strand.
ATAATGCCACGGGTACTCAACGGACGGTCTAGAACAGGCCTATACAAGAATATTGGAGGCTGAGATTCTCAAAATAGGCCCACAGATAGTCTGCCACCCGCGGACTCCATGGAGTCCAATTTCCCCATATCCCCCATTTCCTAATATAAAATCAAACCAAGCGAAGTTGTCTTAAACACCTTCATCTTCTAATATATACAATAAAAACCTTAAAAATCAAAAATAAAATTTTGAAATCATTTATTTGAGATTCAAAGGAAAATCGTGGATTTGAGTGAATCAACATGTTTCATGCCTCACATTTTGACAGAGCTGTCGCCTCTCTGTATGCTCTCTCTGGAGGCCAAACTGCCCTCCTCAGTGTGAGCATCATCCTTACAGTGTTCCAAGGATATCTAAATCGCTCAACAAGCCAACAAACGTGGGACCTCACCACAGTGGCCCTCTCTTGCCTATGGGCCCTCACATGGGTCCTCTTGCCCAACTTCTTTGTGGCAATGTGGAGAGACCCCGTTCATCACACATATAGATAAAAAATGAATTAAAAAATTATCATATTCTCCTCTATTAAATTTATACCTATCTTATGTCCCTTCGCATAGTTACAATAATAAAAATTATAACCTAGGTTAGCTGCCAACAATCAAAACTGCAAAAGAAAAAGTGCCTCACCATTGTCTCTCTACTGACATTCCGCTCTTCAGACATTCTGCTCTTCAGTGCCATCATGAAGAAATTAAAGAATTCCCTACTGCTCTAGTACCAAAGAAATCCAAGATCTGCTATCTCCTTTAAAGAAATCTGAAACGTGGTGCTCACTAGAAAGTGCCTAATGCTATAACTATTGAAAAGATCTATTTAGAAACTGTGGAATATTTAAGTTTATTGCGGGGAAGGCTGACCATGGGACGGACACTTCCGAATATGATTCAGAAGAGACAAAACTTAGTACCAGGGAAGGCACCCCAGAGAATCAATGCTATCTCTTATTGCCAGCGGGAACGCCACTTATGGGGAGGGGGAGGGAACATGTGGAGGGGCCGTAGCCACAACTGAAAACGTGTGGAGGAACGGGTCTGATTTGATGAACCAGACTGGGAACCAGGAGGAGACCAGCTGTTGGCGACGCGGTGGGAGGTATTCAAACATCCACGCTTGAAAGTGGTCCACCAAATGAGACCAGAATCTGTGGACAGCTTCTGGGAGGGTGGGGATGGAGCCAGCGATGGCATCCAAGACAATCGTGTGGATGGTCCACGTGGCGATTGCAACCACCAAAGCACGGAGGGAGGGTGGAAGGGAGGAGACATTGATAGAGCAAACATATCTCTTGACAGGCTGAAGGGATGCGTTTGATCCTGGCCCAGCAGACGTTGGACTTCGCGCCATATCACTTTAGAGGTAAGCACTTCTCCAGGCGGTGGAACAGCGTTCCATACTGGCCACACATGACACAGGATGAGTGTAAAGCGTTAGAGCGCTCAGCTGTATGATACACCTGCCTCAGGCAGCGCCACACATGGGAGCGGACTTGAGGCTGCAACAGAGGATGGTGTACGTATTTCCAGATAGTTTTTTGGGTCTCAATGGAGTAAGGGATGTCCATCATGTCCAGGTAGTCCACCCTGGATAGGACTTGGGGTCGAATGGGGATCACGCCATCATGGATGGGTAGCCCCTGTACCTCTTGTGTGAACTGAGGAGAGGGGCGGCCTCTTTGGGTTGTATGTCCACTAATATGAATTCTCCATCCTGCGCTTCGCATGGAGAGTAGGATTCGTTTGTAGTGGGTTTTAGTCCCGTGAGGACCTGTGGCCGATGTGTGTGATGCGAGGTATTTCATCAGGGAGTGAGGGTTCGATGGATTGTTGAGGCCCAAGGCGCAGGAGAAGTTGGAGTGGGCTGCGCGGGACCAGTGTTGGGAGGGAAGTGTAGGGGTGGTGACAGCCGCAATCCAGGTGCCCAGGATCTTGGCAGCATGGTCTTTAAGTCAAATAGGCCCATGCCACCATGATGATGAGGGCCAAACATGACCTCAAGCCGTACTGGTGGAGGGCGGCCTGACCAAAGCCACCCTTGCAGCAAGGCATACAGGGATTTGAAGAAACTTGGGGAGAAGGGGATGGCGTGGGCTCCAAACCAGACTTTGGAGAGGAGCATAGAGCTAGCTAAAACAACCCTGCCAGTAAGGGAAGTAGGGTGGGCTCTGAGAGAGGCGATTCACTTCGTCATATTGTCCAGAATATGGCACTCCATTACTGCTGATGCGTTTCCGCCTGCCCCCATCCACACGCCCAGATGGCGTACCGGTCCTATGGTAGGACGTGGCGCAAAGGGGAGCACCAGTGGGGCGGTGTGTGTTGAGTTAGTAGGGCGAGGACATGGGCGAGCAGATGGGCCAGGTTGTGAACTAATTGCTGGGGTCCAGCAGTTCTGAAACCGCCCAAGGAGGATGATTTCGGTTTTGGAAGTGTTCAGTGCCGCGTTGCTTACCCGGGAATACTCCTGGATGAGAACTTCAAGCGCGCGTGCATCTTGATTATTAGACACCCCAACCACACAATCATCTGCGAATGCCATCATCTTGACTGGGGCTTGGCCTGGCACATGGACCCCGGTGAGTTGGGCATTCACATTTCGCAGTAGTGGGTCAAGGCTGAAGTTGTATAGGAGTGGGCTGAGGGGGTCCCCTTGTCGCAAGCCCCTTTGAGGGCGGACTACTTCCGTTAGGAAGCCAGGGCCACGTACTGCCATTGTTGCAGATTCCGTGAGCAGCATCACCCAGTTGATGAAGCGAGGGGGTAGGCGGAATTGATGGAGGCAGGCCCAGAGGTATTCCCAGTTTACTCCATCATAGGCCTTCTGTTGGTCCAATAATACAAGTGCCCCAGAGGCTGTGGATTTACATACATTAGCCACAGAGTGCACGTTATCCCAAATTGACCTTCTGGGTATGAAACCAAATTGTTCTGGGGAGATGGTGGCAGATGCTACATTCCCTAAACAGTTAGCTATGATTTTTGTTAAAATTTTGGTGTCTGTGTTTGTTAGAGAAATGGGGCGCCAGTTGGCTAAGTCTAGCTTATCCCCTTTCTTGAAGAGTGTGATGGTAAAGGCCTCATGTCCTCCTAGTAGGAGGTGCGTTTCCAACAAGCTTTGGTTAAGTGAGGCGAGCAGCAATGGGGATATATATTTGAAATACTTTTTGTAGAACTCATATGGAATGCCATCTGGGCCTGGGCATTTTTGGGTTGGTGCACCGCGAATGGCTGTCCATAATTCGGTCAGAGTAATCAAATTCATTATTTCTGGGTATCAGAAAATGGTGCAGATATGAGCTCAGTCGAGAAATTCCGCCATTTCAGCCGGCTGAATTGGTTCAGATTGGTACAAATTGGAGTAATACTTTTTAGTTTTGATTGCCACTTTGGCTGGCATATCCACAATGGAATCATCCGATCTTTGCACCTGTGTGCAGGCCACACTCTGGCGTGGTGAAAATTTTTTTTAAAGAAATAAGCGGTGCACTTGTCACCTTTTGTGATGCGTGTGGCCCTGTACTGAACACAAACCCAGTTTTTGTGTTGCCTTTTGAGTGCGTTGAGGTGGGCGGCTGCCTCCGCCTACTTCCAGCCCCATGCAGAGCTGTATCCTGTAGCTGGAATGTTGAACTCCAGGTGTGCCAACTCTGCCAAAGTGCATGAAATGACCGCTGATGGCTCGTGAGCATCTGGAGGAGAGATGGCGAGAGTGGTGGATGGTGTCATCTTTGAAAGTTGCCCATGTGGAAATGGGGTCCACACAAAACGGTGCAATAAACTTTTTTGCCAAAGTTGCCGCTTCCACCCACATGGAAAATCCTGGTGATGCGAGCTTGGAGGGGCGGATTTTGCACCAATGTGGGGCCTTAGCAGCTGTGACAGGTAGGTGGTAGGTTAGCGAGACCAGTCGATGGTCAGAGAATTCCATTTTTGTTGTTTTGAAGTGGGAGATGTGGGGTTGGAATTTCGCCAGTGTTAGGACGAGGTCGATGTGGGTCATGGACTTAGTTGGCCATTGTGGACGTGGGGATGCATCATGTTTTTGAGCAGCGGGGCATGTTGTAGCAGCGCATCCATTAACCTGAGGGTGGCCTTTAGAACTCGCAGTTTTACATGACCCTGGGGGGCGTGGGGTGAGGAAGGCCACTGGTCCGTTGGTGTGTTTAGCCAACAGTTCATGTCGCTGACTAGGAAAGAGTCTGGGGGTAGCGGGAGGGATTTGACTGACAAGAAAAATTCCCAATGCTCGCGTGCACCATTTGGGGCATAGATGTTGACAATTGCGTGCACTACGTCAGCCTGCGAGAAAGTGACAATGAGAACTCGGCCATTTAGGAATGTTTCTGAAGATAAAAATTTGAAAAAAATTATTTTTCCAAATTAGCACCCCACAGTGCTTCAACCAAAAGGATAGGGATGGGAGTAGCATTGTTTTCCAAGCTTCCTCAAGACCTCGTGGACAGTGGGACTTCTGGATGGCCAGGATATCCATGGGTAAATTGTGTTGCAAAAAACTTAGATTCCTAGCCTGGAACAGGGAGGCCTTGAGTCCGGCGATATTCAGCATCCCTAGAGTGAAGGTTTCTCCCAACGCACCTTAGGTGCGAGGGGATGGGCATCTGGGCCCACCAGCCTCCTCTAGATCCCTTAGGCCTTCACAGCAGCGTGGGTGTTATTGGCAATGCTATTGGGGCTTTTCTTAATTTTTGTGGAAAGAGTTGCATTGGCTTTAGCCTTCACTTTTTGTTTTCCCGACGTCGGACAAATTTTTTGTGGTGCAGATGAGTTTGGTGCACCAATGAGTGGGTCAAAAAAATTTTCAGTTGGGATGGGTCCCAAGTTGGTTTTGACTGGAGCTTGGGTGCAACGATTGGGTGAGATCAAATCCCCCATCAGATCCTTGGATTGAGTGGCCCACTCATCATGGGCTTCCCAATCTGATTGGTTGATGGATTCCCAAGTTGCTTCTGCCATGAAGGTTTCCATGTCCTCCTGGCGTTGTGAGTGTGAGATAGCGGTTGTGGCTTTGGCTGCTTCCTTGGCCGCGGCCCTGTGGGCCTGCTTTGCCTTCTTCCGCTCTTGTGGGGAGATAGGCTTTACCAGTAGGTAGCAGCCTTGTTCTCCCCACGGGAAATCCTCTTTGGTGCTTGAGGTTGGTTTGTAGTGCGCCTCTCCACTGGCCATGGCCGCCGAGGGGTGCTCTTGGAATGTGACGCCCTCCTTTGTGGGGCATGCGTGTGCCTTATGGCTGAACGCATCACAGTGGGTGCAAATGGGGGGCGCGCTGTCCACGGTCACCCAGAATGGGTGGGTGGTATGCCCTGTGATATCAATAAAAGTGGAGTGTGAGATCTGGGTTAGGTCCTTCACGATCTCCTCAGTTGGGGTCAGGACTGCGATAGCTTTACCAGTGCACAGGTGTGGCATCAGCATGAAGCGTTGCATCTTGAAAGATTGAATTTTACTGTATACAGCAAGACCATCTTTCAGGTGTTGTTCCAAAATGTCACGTTTTACTGTAGTAGGCAAAAAGTCAAACGTGAGGAAAATTTGGTTTGATTTTGTCCATCTGATGCGTTTGGTTTCAATGACCCATTGCCCTTCGGGGAGGTTGACCACTATGCGCACCGCTGCAGCCTCGTCTGCTGCCTCTTTGCTTTTGAAACCTAGGTCCAGCCAACCGCGTGACATGAAGTGAGGTGCAACATACACCGCGGTCGGGAAAATTGTTTGCACATCTTCACAAAATTTTTCCCATAAGGCCATTTGTTGGATGTCCAAAAACACGCGGACTCCAAATTCCACTGACAAAAGTGGCTGGGAGTGTGGCGTGTTGATGCACTGGTTACATCGTGCTTGCCATGCGAGTCTCTCTGGGGGAAATAGTGACCGCCAGTTTTTTAAAATTTTATCTATTCCACCAGTTTCTCTGGGGCGTTTTCAAACGTTGGAGGCCGCGGGCCTTCCACCTGCTACTCTTACCTTGCTTGCCCAACTGCTCCCTGACATGGGCGCAGACTAATTTCCTCTGTGAGATTATCAAACTAGATTCAGTCTTGAATTGAATAGGTTGAAAAAGTGATTGCAACGAGAAAGAAAAGTTGAAACCATAGAATATTAATCTAGTAATTATCCCCTCCTATAAATGGGAGAGGTTCATTACCCAATGAATTAGTGTTCTTGTTTAGATATATCCTTTAAAACCAGAGAGTCTAGAAGTTTGAGCTACTTTTAATTAAATCTACCTGGACTGAATTTGTAGTCAGTTCTATCTCTGAGATAACAGTGTAGCTGAAAGCCATTTGAAAACTTTTTAGTATAATCTTTTTCCACTAAGAGTTGATCCAGCGCTTATGTGCTATCAATGTCCCCTCTTACATGTGGTGACTCTACAGTTCAGTAACCTTGTCAAGCAATGAGCTGGTCAGTGGGGGAACAATACCCCGTCAGTTTTTACATTATGCCTTCATCATCTCCTTCAAGTAGTAGGGCTACACCACCATGAAATGTTATGCCAATTAGATTTAATGAAGCGCCTCAATTCCAATTTTTATTATTTTAAAGCTACAACTGCTTACATTAAATATAGTTGTAAAGCAATTCAGAATAATTGTCATCTTATCAATGATACTCAAAATTAAATTGCCTTGCTGGAATCTGAAAGTTCTGGTTTTATGGAGACTCAGCTCAAGCTATGACTACAAATTGTGATATCTGAAGTATGTGGAAATTAATAGCACACCTTTCCAGAAGCTGCTGCCCAGACTCAGGCTTTGGAGCCAGCATTATTTAAAAGATTAAATTAAGGATAAGCTTTCTTGACGAATTGCAGTGCAGGACGCGATTATTGTTTAAGACCTGAAGGGCCACATGGTCCCACTGAAACTGATGGTTTCGAGGGTCCTCAAGGCCCTGAGAGTCCTAAAGGATTCAGAGGTCCTGAAAGGGTTGAAGGGCAACCGGGTTCCTGAGGGACACCTGGACCCCTTGGGTATGATGCCCCCTTAACTGAAGGATCAGAAGCTTTCATTTAAGGTGAGATTCTTGGAAACTTGGAACCTTTTAAAACCAAATCAAAGAAAATCACAAGGATTTGTTTTTCCCTGAAATTAGCCCAAGCAATACTTAAATTAGCTTGGGAGCTTTAGACTATGAAAAGGAGAATTTGCAAGCATTTATGAAATTTACCAATAAATCGTCCAGCGAGATGGATCATAAATAAGATAACCTACAGACTTGGGCCAGCCATTGTGAGTCCAGGGTTAAAAACCCTAGAATTTAAATAAACCAGAAAGCTAACCCTAACGCTCTCAACCAAAGCTGGAACAAATTACAGTGTAATTTAGAAAAAATACAAAGACAAATGGACCAAAAGTTCTAAAGATATGCCAGATTAGTGTCTATTGAATCTAGCTCATCATCAAGGTTGACATCAGTATTCTCTCCACACTATCAGGCTCCCCCTTTAAAACTAGTTTCAAGGAGTAAATTGTTCCCAGTCAAGGGCGAATTGCGTTGTTCCATCATCAATATGAGAGCACTATGGAAGAAGCCACCCATTACCAAAAATGAAGCATATTCACTACTTCCTTTGTGAGCAAGCCTGAGAAACTATGACCAACCATCTATAAATATGTCAAAACTTGTCCTAGGTTAAGATCGAATTATTAAATGGAGTTTGGCAGTGGACAGACACTACTAATCAAAATCAAGTCTTTATGGCCATTTGCGTCAACAAATTAAAAAAGCCTCTCAAGTTTCTTGATTTGTTTTATGCTAGAACCCAGATTCTAGTTACTAATAATTAACTAATTTAGATGACTACATCACCACAAATCTATTTTCACTCAAGTCATGTATAAAGTTCATCTCCAGTTGATAGGCCTTAAAAACCACTATATGTATCCGCAAAATAAAGGAGGCTCTGAATGAGATCCCAGTGCCACCTTGAACAAGTACCAGTCGCTCTGGGCCCCTCCTAGATCTAGAGTTCACGCCCTGGAGATCAAAATGGAAAATTTTATTATGTTCTTCTACACCAAGGGCCGTTGGCATACCAAAGAGGATTTTTACAAGAAATATAGAAGAAGTGGAATATATGTTCTAAAAAAATGGAGGTCAGAATGAAAAAAGAGTCTCTTTATGTTGACGGTCCCCCTACTATGCCTCTACACATATCTGAATTTCCTGATGAGGTTTCTATTGGAGAACCATGGTACAATAAGCTAGATAATTTTAATAATTGCACTATTTTACCGCTTGTTATTCTGATGAGATGCCCTATATCTCTCTACTTACTCCTCAATTAATGGTCTCATTACTTAGGCTGTGGTCAAGGTCAATAAGATCCCTGTACTTGCAGTAATCAATTGTGGGTCTCCAGTGAATGTCATCTCTTCAAATTAAAAGAATTTTAATAAAATCGCGCTTGATCTATCTCATTACATTATATATGATACTGCTGGGTCTCAGTTAGCCAGATCCATAGGGGCCTACTTTACGTTCCCCCTCAAATTTTTAAAGGTTTTTAATACATCGATTATAGCCCTAGAAAACCCTAGTTATGACTACTATTGGATACCCAATCCCTCTAGATTATAATTCCATTATTCATATTTGGCGGGATGCTCATCCCTACTTGGTACTCACATTCCCTTGGAGTTTATATGGCAAGGATAGTAAAGATCATATAAAGGCTTGTACCTTTTTATATAAAAATATAGAATTAAAATCTCTCAGCTTGGCTACCATGATCAAGGTTTACATATAAGAATACTGCCTCATGAAGTTGATGGTGCCAAGTGGATGCCTGTGTATTTACCAGTGCCTAAAGTGATTCACCCAGGTTTCAATTTATAGTAGACACTCAAGACCATGTAGATATTTTTCCAAAAAGCTTGCAAAAGATCCAAAGGGTTTAAGTTTCTTCCAAAAAGAGATTTAACTTGCCCGGTATCCTTGACCCTGCATACAAAGGCTCAGTTTCTATATTTCTGGTCAACTAAACTCTGAAAGCTCTCACAGTTGGACCCTATACTCCAATAGATTACTTACTATAATGCCCACTAATATCAGTTGTGTCCATGAGTTTGGAAGCCTTTGTGACTTTGGGTTAAAAGAGGATTCTACTATGCACTAGTCAAAACTCTGATTTGAGAAAGCCTCACAACAGAAAAAAGAAAGGAGTTTGATGAGCTCTTAGAGAAGTACTCTAATCTATTATCAAATCCTATATATGAATTTAGCAAAATGAAAGGAGCCATACACAATGTAGAGACAGGAGACGCTTCCCCTTATATGCTCCTGACCTTATTGAGGAAGCAAGGTAGAAAAGGCCAAGTTACTACCAAGATTAATGAGTTGCTAACTTCAGGATTTATGGTGCCTTCTTTAAGTCCAAGGCGTCCCTCTTATACTTGTTTGAAAAAATAAGATCCATATGTCATTATGGATTACCGTAAGCTTATTGCAGCTACCCAGAAGGATAGTTATCCTTTTCCATGAATCAACAATTCTCTATGGCTATTGGCTGATCCTAGAAAGTTCTCAGTAATTTATCTTTTCAGAAAGTACTGGCAGATAATATTAGCATCTTAAAGATCAGGCCAAGTGCACCCTGATTGCAAAAAAGGCTATTTAAAATAAACTGCATGCTGCAGGGGATATGTAATGCCCTGTCACATCCCAACGTGCTATGTACAGACTCCTTGGTGACATAGTTATCCTGCGTCCTGGTATGCCTCACTATAATACAGTCATCTTTAAACTTTAAATGGGCATCTAGAGCAACTTAATGAGGTTCCTATCAACTTTGGGAGGCATTTATGAACTCAAGCCCTCCAAGTGCTCATTCTTTTTTTATTTAACTGAGGTAAGCTGACCAGGGGACGGACATTACTGAATATATGTAAAACTAAGGAAATAAATGAAAAACATAAAAGTAGGCACCCCAGGGCATTCAAGTTACCTCTGTTGCCAGCGGGACTGCCAGATATGGGAGGTTGGTGCACTATTCAGAGGGGGTTTCCCCTGCTATGGAACAGGTGTGAAGGAAAGGGTCTGTGTGGAGGAACCAGAGTGGAAACCATGATTCTATGAGCGCTTTTTTCCTTGGTCTCATATATCCATAGAGCCAGGCTTGTAAGTGCTCCAGTAAGTGAACATGGAATCTGTTAATAACCTCATGAATGGTTGGGACCGTGCCCTTGAACGTATCTAATGCAATTGTGTGGAAAGTCCACATTGCAATGGGTATTAGGTAACGGAGGGTAGATGGGATCAGTGACTCGATCTGGAGCGCAAAGATGCTCTTTGATATCAAGAATTCTTGTTCGTTTTGGATCTTAAGCAGGCGTGCGACTTCATGCCATATAGCTTTGGTTGGGGGGCATGTTTCTAGGCGGTGATGTAGGGATCCCTCCCCCTCCACATACTGCACATGTTTTGTGGAGGGAGTTGAAACGGTCCGCCGTCCTATAGGTCCTTCTCAGACAGCGCCAAGAGTTTGCTCTTATCCTTGGCTGTAGGAGTGGGTGGTGAGTCATTTTCCACATTGCCTTCTGTGTGGTTAAATCATAGGGAATGTCCAACATATCTAGGTATTCTATCCTAGCTATGCTTGGGGTTGTTGCGAGCATATCTCTCTGGGGGTGGTTTTCTGGGTTTCTTAATTTTAATTGGGGGCTGGGTCGTCCCCTTCCCTGTATAGTACCCATGTTCTCTATGGTCCATCCCATATGGCGGATAGTTCGGAGGATATGTTTGAAATGAGGGGAGGTTCCATGTGGACTCGTTGCAGTAGGGTGCTTGGAAAGGTATGAAAGTAGTCTGGGTGGACTATGTGAGTTAGTTGATTTGAGCGCCTGTGCAAAGTTAGTCCTTGCTGCTCTGTACCAATGTTGTTGCAGGAGGTCTGGAGCAAGGATTTCCTTTATCCAGGTACCTAGGATGTGATTGGCGTGGCTCTCAAAATCTATTAGTCTCATGCCTCCACTTGGCGTGGGCCAAATAGTGTTTCCATCCGTATAGGAGGGTGAGAGCCAGGCCACAGCCAGCCCTTGATAAGCGCACGGATTGAGGTTATAAAGGTAGGCGAGAAGGCTATAGCGTGGGCCTGGTACCACAGTATTGGGAGGATGAGCGAGTTAGCAACTGCAACTCGTCCTGTTAGTCCTGGGGTTCTTCCCTTGAGGGAGGCAACGCGTTTGGATACCCGTTGTAACAGGTTGCTTTCCATTGTTCCATTATCATATCCCCCTGATTCTAGACAGATTCCAGGGTCGGACAGGAGTGGTGGTGGGAGGTGTTGCAAAGGAAAATGATTGGGTTTTTTCTTCGTGTGTTAGTATGAGGTTCTGATGTTGTGGCCCGATTGTTTGTGTATTTGCCTAAGAAGATGATTTATGTCTTCTTTTTTGTTGAGCGATGCATTGCTCACCTTGGAGTATTCCTCTAGATTGCGTTCCAGCTGTTGGGCATCTTCATTGTTTGCTATACCTGCTACGCAGCCATCCGCAAAGGCCAGTATCTTGACTGTTGGTTGTCCTTGTGCGGTTATCCCCCGAGATGTGATTCAGTTACTCAGAGGAGTGGGTCAAAGCTAAAATTGTATAGCAGTGGGCTGAGGGGATCCCCTTGTTTGAGCCCTCTGTGTGGTTTAATCTTGTTTGTTAGGAATCCAGGGCCACATACAGCCATGGTTGCAGATTTGGTTAGGAGCATCGCCCATTTTATGAATCTTAGTGGGAGATTGAAGGCATGTAGACATTCTTTTAGGTATGGCCAGCTAAACGGTCATACGCCTTTTCCTAAACCAAGAAGACCAGAACACCAGTTGCTTTGGATTGGCAAATGTTTGCAACAGGGTGTATGTTGTTCCAGATTGAACGCCCTGGTATAAACCCAAACTGGTTGGGTGATAGGGCGTCAGATGCAATTGCGCCTAATCTAGCTGCTAAAATTTTGTTATAATTTTTGTGTCAGTGTTGGAGAGTGCAATTGGGCGCCAGTTGGCCAGGTCCAACTTGTCACCCTTTTATACAAGGTTATAACGTAGGATTCATGGCCTCCTGGTAATAGGCGTGTTTCTAATAAGATCTGGTTCATAGACGCCAATAGGAGGGGGGCAATTTGTTGAAAATATTTTTTGTAAAATTCGTAGGGTATCCCATCAGGCCCTGGGCATTTCCTATGTGGTGCACCGCGAATTGTCTCCCAAAGCTCCTCCTTTGTAATAAGGGATATTATATTGTAATTCAGTGGTGTACTTTGTATCTCAGCAGTTTGTATAAATTCTTTGATTTTTGTGAATCTGTTGGTGTTTCATGATATAATTTGGTGTAGTAGCGGTGTACTTCCGCCTTGACCTCCTCAGGGTCAGTTGCCATGGTGCTGTTGGTATTTCGGACCTGTGTGCATGTGGGCTGGTTTCCGCGGGAGTGGAATTGGTGGAAAAAGCATGTCAAACAGGTTTCGCCTTCCTTTATGAACTTACCTTTGTTCAATACTTTGATTATGTGTTGGTGTTCGAAGATGATGTTTTTAAGTTGGGCAGAAATTTCTGCCCATTTGTGTCCCCAGTTAGGGCTATAGCCAGATCTCGGAGTATTTATTTCCAGGTAGTCTAGTTCCGCCAAGGTACGCTTGATTGTGGCTGTGTCCGCGGTGTACTTGCGTGATGCAATATGTCAGGTTTTGTTGATTAAATCCTTTTTGAAATTTTCCCATGTTCTGATGGGATCCGAAGTGAATGGGATTGTGAATTCTGGGTTTGTAGCCCTGTTTTCAACCCAATCAGATATCTCAGGCAATTTTATATTTTCTGGGTGAAGCTTTCTCCAAGGCGACACCTGTGTGTGGGATTGGGTTGGCGTTAACTGCACCATAACTAATTGGTGGTCAGAAAAATTGATCTTTTTTTATAAATTTGGAGATTCTTGAGCGGTGGGATTGTGAGATGAGGATGTGGTCAATGCGACTCATCAATATGAGCGCTCCCTCACATATGTTGGGCTGCATCATGTGGGGAAGAAATGGTGAATTAGGGGGAAGAGCATCCTGTAAGCCAAGAGATGCCTTCATTGTGCGGAATTCAATGTGTCCAGGTTGGTATCCCCTGGGATTAGGCTATCAATCCATATTGGGGTTATCCCAGCAGTTGAAATCGCCTAACATAATGGTATCTGGTGGGAGGGTGAGAGTAAAAATGTTTTCAAAAAAATTTCTTTCAGTTGCAGTGCACGGCGCATAGACACATGTATCGAATTTATATCCTCTTGGCACATAATTGTTGCTACCAAGACTCAACCATGCAAGTGTGACGACGAATTTGTAATTTTTAAAATTTTTGTTGTTTTGGATGATCACCCCACAGTGAGACGTCCATACTGATTGTGATGGTGCGACCCTGGTTGACCAGGATTCTTCTTCCCCTTGTAGACAAAGGGTTTCTTGGATAGCCAAGATGTCTACAAGGGGTTTTCGCAGGAATGCCAGCTTTTTGGCTTGGGATGTATGAGCCCTGGCTCCTGCCATGTTTAGCATCCCTATTGACACTGAGGTGCCCGTGGCGCCTCAGGAGCGGTTGGGAGGGCCCTCTGGCCCTATCCCACCACAGCTCATTTTAGCCATGCTCCGCATCTGTAATCCAATTCTTTCACTGCCATTGTTGGTTCCTTTGATCTGACCCAATGATTCAATGGAATTGCATTTTTTTGCATTTTCATCAAATTTCCCTGCACAGGTCTCATGTTGATTTGATGCGGATTGTTGTTTGAATTTTGTATTATTGAGGTTCAACTTTGGTAAATTGTGCACTGCATTTTCGCCCAAATTGCGGTTGCATTGTTCCTCAATATTTGCATGACTGATGTCGCTTTGTGACTCATTCAGTTTACTGTGAAAATTTTCGACCTGGGCATATTGTTCTGATTGGCTGGTTTGGTCAATATCCAAAATATCCTCCCAAATTTGTCCGGGGTTAATGGCAGACTCCGCGTGTGCCGCCACTTCAGCTGCTGCTCACTTGCGGGCTTTTTGTGCTTCTTTACGTTTTTTGCTTGTAACTGGGTCCACGATGGAGTATAGTCCATCTTCACCCCAACAGAATGGGTGGTTACCATCAGTCATTTTGCCAAAGTTTTTGTTATCTTTGTCCATTGTTTCCTCACAATAGTCGTTTTCCTTCAAGCCCTCTTTCACAGGGCATGCATGTTCCTTGTGGCCCAGTGAGCAACAGTGGTTGCAAATGGGTGGTGCGCTCCGGTGTAACTCAGAACGCGGCTGACTGGCCCCCATCTTTAAAGTGAAATTCTGCTGTGCGAGGAATTCTGGATAAGTCCATTTCCACTCCTGGGAAGGAATTGATTACAGCGATAGCTTTGCCTGTGCACAAGTTGGGCATCAGGCGAAATTGCTGTAAATTAAGTTGCTGAATTTCTTCATAGGCCACAAGACCTTTGTGGAGCTCCTCCTCAATTACCTTACGAGGAAGGTTGGTGGGGAGCGAGTCAAAAGAGATGAACAAAGTTTTCACTTTGTTCCATTTGGTGCGCGCGGTGCACACAATTTTTTTGCCCTTGGGGAGGGCAATTTCCACATAGACTTTTGCTGCGGCATCGGCTTCATCAGCTGTTTCAAAACTAATATCAATCCAGCTGCAGCCCATGTTGTTGGTGGCTACGTACACCGCGTGAGGGAAAAGTGAGGGCTGTGCCTCACATGTTTTCTCCTACAGGGTCGGTGACTCATCCCCTAGGAAGAGTCTGATCCCATGTTCCACCTTTGATAAGGGTTGGTTGAACTGAATATACATATATTGCGCGTGCTTTACAGGTAATACCATAAACCCAGACAGTGTCTGAGTTTGCAATTTCTTTGCATATTGGGTTCCTGGTCCCCCTCCAGGGCGTTTCTTGCCCTTAGTTGCACTTTTAAGTGCACCGCTCACCGTGATGCTCGCCCATGTTGTATTATTTTTATTGATAGAGTCGCCCATCTTTCCTATGTGTGATTATCCAAATTTGATGTTCAAATTGAATTTTAGTAACTAAAGTGATTGTTACAAGAAAGAAAATCAAATTTCCCAAGTGCTCATTCTTTCATCTAAAGATTTAATTCTTGGGGCACAAGGCCATCAAACAGGAAATCCAAACTTTAACCATCTAAGTCTTTGCAGTAGAGAAGATGACACAGATACAAATTCCTATAGTCATACAGGTGTTCCTAGATATGGTGAGGTTATAGACAATATATACCACGATTAGTTGACCGTGATGAACCTCTTGTGTATCTTCTGCTTAAGGACGTCCTTTCTAAAGCAAACCCAGAGCAGGACCTAGCTTTTAATCTCTTTTGGAAGGCCCTAGTCACCCAGCCTGTTTTGGTTCATCTAAATTTCGATCAACATTATACTATTTTCTGATTTCAGTGACATGGTCGTGGGGCTATTCTGGCCCAACTAGACGAGCAGCAAGTATATGGGTCTTTTTCTTACTTTAGAAAATCTCTATTGAAGTAAATGGAACTACAGTGTCACCAAGTGAGAGTTTTGGCTGTACTACTTGCAATTAAGCACTTTCTTCCCTATTTATATTGTAACCACTTTACCATTGTAATAACCACGCATCATTAAAATGGCTTCAACTAATGAAGGATCATAACAGTCAAATATATAAATGGGCTCTCCTGCTTCAAAGTAAGACCTCACTAATATACACCATGATTATATGTTCTATCAAAACATGGATAATTTATTGAGGTTGCCAACCTTGGCAGTATTAGTTACCATAGAAGTATGCTTATATGATTAAACTGGCCAACTGGATTACTAGAAATTATAAACCCCAGAAACCTTAAAGATACTATTAACAATGTCTGAGAACGCATAGATACAAAATGTCATGCTGTACAAACTAATCAACGGAAATTAGCATCTTAATGCAGCTCTCTTCTCAACCTGAAATTCTTGAAAGCACTCAAGCATAGGACTTGGAGCAGTTAATAAAATCTACAACTAATTGAGGAACAGGGCTTTTGGGCCACGTGTTTTAAACTATACAGGAATTATTGGACTCAGGTCTAACGTGCAGGCCCCATTATTAGCTGAGCCCTTGCTATCAGCATGAGGTTGTAAGTTTTCTGTGCCATTTTAGTGTTGTGAGTGTAGACGTCACAGGGCCCCTACCCATGAGCTTTTAAGGTCATTGCTATATTCTTCTTTCTTATTGATCATCTCACCAAACGAGAAAAAACCATATTTGTTCCTGCTGCTGCCACTAAACCCACCTTTTTATTTCTGATTCAATCCATTTTCACCCAACAAACGTGCCCAAGAGTTTTGCTCTTGGGCAATAGGTTGAGCTTTATGTCCTGATCTGACAAAGAGCTAACCTCCTTAATTAATATAAACTAACGCTTCTCTGCTAACTATAACCCTTTCTACTAATGGTGCAGTTGAACCTTACAAATGGGTTTTTAGTTTCTACTCTATGTTTTATGGCCACCTTGGACCTCATGTAATGGAACAATTATATGCCATCACCCTTACTAGGATTAACATATAAGCTATCACTTGATAATTTAAAAATCCTGATTCCAGGCTCTGTTAAGAAGAGAACCCTGAAGGTCTAGTAGTGCCCAGCCCTTATTGGACTTCGCTGCTTCTGAGACTGCCATGCTAACTATGAGGGTGCTAGCCAAGAAATAAAACGGCTACAAGTAATTGCCGCTTGAGATATCGTTTTGACAACCTTGCTCAGGCCATGCGATCTAATGCTAGTTGAAAAGCACATTCCACGTTTGATATTGGGATCACATGCTGTTCTACCATCGACGCCTGATGGATGTTGTGATTTTCCTCACACTTCCAGCTTCTTAGGTTAGATAATCTGCTGGTTTGCTAGGGGATAAATCCCGCTAGCAGAAAATTTTGATATCAGATGATTTTGATATCCAGTTAATAAAGACAGCAGATTTTGGGGTAATTTGTCAGGTTCATATCTGCTGGGTAAACCATGTGAATGCCTAAGATTTCGTTAAGCAGAGTTGCTGACGAAAACAAACACCCTGAAAGTTAGTATTGATTAACTAATATATCAATTAAGATCATTCAGGTTTTATCCCTGACTGATTGGGGATTATAGGAGTTATGAGGCGAGTGATACCGCCTGCAGGTAATTATTGACCAGATGGTTTGTGACCTGCCATAATGGGTAAAGAGTCCAATTACCTAAGCAGGTCGCTAGCCATATGTGGTTGGTTTGCTGTGATTGAGCAATGACGTTAGGGACACGTTCTCTTTCTCTTTCTAATTATGTTTATGGGATTTCTAATGGAGGAAGCCTTGGCTCAATAGAGAAGTCCATCGCTGGAAGAGACCTTGAAGGGAAACTCAACAGCAACGGCTGCTGTATCATTAATGAGACGCCAATCAAGGTGTTGGCGCCAAATTACCTAAAAAATTTCTGGTTTTTATAACAATAAAGCAGTTATAAGTTCTAGTTCTATTCATTTTCAGTTTATTATTGATTTAATAGATTAAGAGTTGAATCTTTTGTGTGATTAATAGTAAGGATTGGATATCCTTATAAAAAGCAGAATCAGATCTCCGAGACTCAGCGTGATGGGAATCAAGACTGAGAACCTCTGGATCTAGAGTTGGATTAAGTTCATCTGGAAGAGGGAAGAAGTCCCTAATTGTCAGCATAATCAGCATTATGTGAAGCATTTCAAGTTTAACGTTGGACCACTCATCACCCTAGTTTATCTATATTCAGGTACAGATAATATTCTCCATACTATTATCAATTATATATCTACATTAAAATCAATTTATGAGAAAATGCACATAATATACAAACCTGTGAAGTTAGTCTCTGGGGACTAGTATTAACGGACCCAGATTTCAACAGTAGTAACCCATCAGGTTGGGCACCTCATGTTTAGGGAACTATTGTGTACTATATAGGGCTGACTATAAATATTCTATCACTAGGTATTCCAAGGCATGGTAGTTAATTGCAAGCATTATAAGTTCATGTGCCCTATTTCCCTATGACAGGTTCTTGGGAGGGGCAATGTTGGCATTTATACCAAAGAACGGTCCTGAAATCTTAGAAATTGGACTGCAAACCCGTTCAAACATCCTACTTCATAATTGAGCCTTTAGGAATTTTATGGATTGTCACCTAATATACCTCTGCATTTAAATGGGCAAGAATTAATGAGGGGTTTGAGACTCACGTCCAGTTTAAGCTCCATCCTTTTTTAAGAATTCTAATCTATCTCTCAAACAATAGAAGGATAACAAACCAAATATATCTTTATAGATGACTGTAGCTTAATATCTTTAATGGCTGAGGAGTGAAATTCCTGAATGTGGAGGACCAGGAGCCCTATCCACAACAGGGCATGAAGTTATCTTACATATATCAAACTTTTACTAATGCTATAATTTAGTTTTTTTGAATTATACTTATTTTACATCACTTCCAAAAAAGCAATAATTTATTTGTTTTTAACTCAGGACTGTTGCCAACAATCGAACCCTGCAGAAGTGAAAGTGCCTCACTATTGCCTTTCTAAACCCATTTTAATCTTCAATGCCATCCCAAAAACTTCAATAATTCATTCCCTAAATCTCTGGGCACCCAAAAAATTATGATACATATTTCTCCAAATGAAAAAGCCAAAAAATCACCTTACAATTAAATTACATTTTTACCTACTACTAGGGATGAGTAAACACTAGAGTAAGGTGGAGAAATAAATATCTTAACTTCTGGAAGAAAAAACCTGTGCTGTAATTAGAAGAGAGGCAAATGATTTACACTTGTACTCTATAAAGACCCAACTCTCATCCCTGATATAGTATCTTAGGTTTTTAGTACTAGTTTTGTTTTCTAGTAATTTTATTACTATACAATTAGCTACGGTTGCCTTAGTAACAGTAGAAAAATTATTTTCCTTTTAGCTTAGCCAATTCTTCTCTCAGATCGCGCTTTGAGTCATCAACAATGAAGCATCTTCTTCATAAATAACCCATGAGCATGAGTTGTTTTCAGTTGTTGACATATAACAATCTAATGCCCACATATTTACTTGACAAAATGCAACGTAAAGCCCACATTTGCCCTCTAAGTCTATCATTTACAAATCGCAATTCAGGAAAGTTCTCATGGGAGTTTTTTGTTACTCCAGGTTTAAGAGCAAAAGTCTGACCACTCTCTAGATGTACCACCCTGGGATGTCTATACCTTCAGGACCTTAACCTAATTATAATGTCCAAGATCAGGTCACCTTTAATTAATAAAGGTAGGTATGTGGAGGTTTTTTTTGTGATAAAAAGCCAACTGATAAATAGGGTGGCCAGAATTTGAGTTTAATAAAGATATCAAATATAATTAACCCAAAAAGTATTAATGGGAATAGGGGTGTGGGGGTTTTGAACTGCTTTAAGCCACATTAGTGAAAGTTGAATCACAAAATGAATATTTGTATGGCATATGTCAGATTAAGATTAAAATCAAGTTGATGATAATTAAAATAAAGCTAATATAAAACTGGAGATACAGTTTCTTGAGTTGGATCAAACCACTCATTAAGTGGAAAATGCTTCGCTCACTGCTCAAATCCTCAATTGGACAGAGTGCTCACAGAATATTAGTTAGTAAATTTGTATTCTTATTTTATAGCAATCTTTCCAATTCTGCAGTAGTTCAATTACTAAAAATTAGATGATCCAACTAGTTTTTCATATTTATAATAATATATATTAAATTTTACACATCCGCTTGCCAATAGATTGGCATCCCAATTAGTGATATATAGAATAAAGTTTATTTATCCATTCAGCACTGATAGTACTCTTCAGACAAACCCAAACCTTGTACTGCAAGACCTTTTTAATAAAGGCATTTGAGGCCATATTCCTGGGTGAGAGAGACCTAATCTCTGACTCAATTCAAAGTCAATGCTGAGCTTGATCCCTAGCTAAGGCTGACCTCAACTAAAATGAAAATCAAACAATAATTCTGACATAATGGCCAAGCTAAAGCTTAGCTTTTAAATTTTTGGGATACAAGTGAGACTATTTTGGTGGCCATCTTAAGGGTCATTATAATTAACCATCACAGCTTGGTGGCGCCAGTGCATAAGTGGCCTATAGCAATGTGAGCATTTTGATGTTGTCTCAGACTTCCTCTGGGAAGTTTTATGGGCTAGTTTGGATACTGAACTTGTTGATGAGAAGCTCAATGGACGCATGGAGGGATAGGTGGTTGGGAATGTTGGTGGGGGCGTTGGATGCTTTAACAGAAATCTGGAATTAGGTCTGGTATGTTAGAATCCTTAGTGAGGGTGAAAATGTTATGGAAGATAGGTATTGGAATGCTGAAAAACTATGGTCAATTAAACTTGGTCACATAGAAAAAAATTCATCAGTATCCTCAATAACCATTTTAAAATTATAAAAAGATTTGGAAATATAAACTTGTTATAGCCCCAGATCTAATTGCTGTAGTCCAGAGATGATGACCTTCAAACCTCAGTCATTAATAATTTGACTGGAACAGGAATAACAATTATATTCTGCACATTGATTGAAGAATTTGCATAATTGGCTGACACAGGAGGAGCTTATAACACAAAAGTTGAGGGATGGGTTAAGGATCAATTTCCACTCAAAAAAATTTCATCATAATAGAAAGGGGGCTAACACCAGAAGGATGAGGTGCTGAGGCCGCTGTGGCAATGAAAAAGGGCATTGACGCTCCTAGTGGTCCAACCCAAAGCACATGGGGAAGACGATGTGGCCATTTTTTGACATGAACCCAGAAAAGGTTGCTTATAATTGGATCAAGGTGCTGGGAGGATGGCCATGTGGGTTTCCAGTGGAATGGGTGAATTGTCACAAAGCCTAAGTCCATATTAGTCAGTTGTCTTTTCCTACGCCTAGGGTTGTTTTATTTATTTAACCTTATAGTTCTTTTTATATATTTAGGTAGCAGCTTCAACACAATTAGATTTCTACCCTCTGCCACGTTGCCTTTTAATTAGACTTACCTATATTCTTCAATGTAGATACTTGTTAACTTTAGTTTTGCAAAAATATTATAGTTTACTTACAGCGCTGGTTCAAATAAAGGAACCCTAATTACTGTTGTTTACTTTAGTAGTATGTATGCAACTCCAGAGACCCCAAAGGTGAAGAGTTCAGCTTGGCCGAAAGTACCTCTGCCAAGTTGTTAAAACTTAAGATCAGTTTAATCTTTCAGGGTAATAGCTCGCTTCAGATCCCATGATTAACTGCACAGGTTCATTATATGTGCTGTTTATAAATTGTTAATAATTAAATGAGTAGGGAGTTATTAGTAATAGGACTATTACTCTAGTTGTATTTCTAATAACCAGGGTGTTTATTAGGTCCAACGTTAAAAACTTTTGCTTGTCCTAATCTTGGATTCTTCAGGAATATTGGTAGGAACTCTTCCCTCTTCTGATAGAACTTAAACTAGAATTAGGTTCAGTGTTCTTTCTTCCTTCTCATCACGCAGAATCCCTGAAGATAACAATAAAATAGACAAAGTATCTCTTATCCTTCTAACTCTGGTCTCAAGAGCAAAGCAGTAAAAGTATAAAATTATTTGTGAATATTTTTATCTGTAACTATCTGCTTTATATAGAAAATGCAAGAAAATTTATAAGAAAATTTGGGGCCAACTTTTCTGTTGGCGCCCCAATTAGAAATGGAAGACGTCACTGATGACTTAGCCCTCCAGGGTCGTTCCAAAAGATGATCTTCTTCATCAGTTTAGTTGTATTCCTCCACCAACTATCAATGTGACTTCTTCTGGTGTGAAACAAATATTTTGTCTAGAACGCTTTTGCTCAACCCCAAGCGTGTCACCCTTATTAGATTTACAACTTGCTTAGGTAATTGGACTTAAAGTATATAATTAGCAGGTTGCAATCTTTTTAAAAGGTTACCTTATAAGTTGCTTATCACAAACGGCATCACTTGACCCAGCAACTTATAAGCCCCTTAGTAAATTAATGACAAAACCTGATCAACTCCTACAATTTAATTAAATTATTAATATTACAATTTACAACATAATCATATGTTTCATTTGTAATCTTTATGACGAAACATTAGTGTTCCAACAGCTAAGAGCCCAGCTAATTTTAATATACATATAGAATAATTCTCCCAATAATAGTTATCATAGTAATTAATAGCACTCACATCCGCTAGCGAGATGATCTCCCTAGTGGATAAACAGATGTATTATAATTAATTTTGTGGCTTTAATGTGGGCATATTAAAATTAAATCATATCCCCCGCTTGACCAGATTATCCAGCTGAGAAGAAATTCTAATCATATGCCAATAAAATCCTGACTGAGTCTACCTGCATGGTTTAAATTTGAGATCTCTTAGTCCATTTCCTTTCCTTGATCAATGAATCTCTATGTACTCATTCTTTTAGAATGTTTCCATTCTGTGTCTTCCTCGCTGATGCCTCCACAAAGCACAGTTCTCAGGGCATCATGCCATGCCAGCCTAGTTCAGGTGTTGTTAGTAATATAAGGTCTGGAAAGCCTACTTTCCCCAGGTTGGTGTTATACAACACTTTGTCATTTATAGGATCTTCTCATGCAGCTTCCCCGATTTCTTAGTCCCTGTATTCCCATGGACGGGCTTCATTTCCTGGGGATTCTTTCTGGAAGATTGAGTTTCAACCGTCCTGATCCTGCCAAGAAGCTTGTTCACTCCAGTGCCTTGTAACTTTTCAGGGAGGACCAAGTTTCTACATAAGTTGGTCCTACCAATAACATAAGGGAACACCACCAGATAATTTATGATTTAAAAATGAAAGTTATTTATAGTTTGCATTTTTATCTTTTTATATTTTTTATAATTTTTTATCTTATATATTTTTTGTTTTTTTCTTATGTTTTTTTTTCTTTTTTAACAATAGGACTAAAACTAAAGTTGGTTAAGAGGTCCATCTTTTTCCCCTTATCTGGTTCAGTGGTTCGTTTTTTGAACTTAACCAGCTAACATGGTTCAGATGTTTATTTTAAGACTTAACTGATATCATGGTTCAGCAGTCACCACTTGTGGCTTGACCAATACACCAGGACTTGTCCTATTTTTAGTAAGTTCAGTGGTCCCGTGGGAACATTGCAACTTATTAATCCCCTAGATCCAATACTTTATAAATTTTGTATGGACCTAGTTCACTATATGACCATCCATGAGGTTCTTAATTGTATAGGCTTCAGTCACTGGCTTGGCAATCAACTCAAACGTTCACAACTATAAATCATCAAGCTTACGTTTTTTTCCAAAATCATGGGTGTCGCAAAAGGCTACCCTATCCCCACATGGTACTCTTTTATTGCACATCAGTTCTTGTGATCCGTCATCATCATTTTATTTCTTTCCTCAAAGTGGTATCATATGCCTGTGTTTGCAGTTTAATAATAAACTGACCAGTCAGTTCAGGTATTGATTGAACTCATCCTCAATGATGGTTCTACATCAGAATACAAAATTGGCGGTAGTGCAGCCCTTTATCCGTATATGAGTTCAAACTGCGTTTTCACTGTCACCATATGATGACTGATATTGTAGGTGAAGATAGCCAAATTTAGATAAGTTCCTCAAGCAGAAATATTCCCCACAACCAATTTTTTAGTGTAGCGGCTATCATTTCATTGACTCTTTCTACCATTCCATTTGATTCTGGCTGATATGGAACAGACACTACTCATCAGATTCCCATCAGTTCATCTATCCTTAGGATCACATAGGCAGTAAAATTGGTTCTATTGTCGCTCAACAAAACTTGAAGGCCTCCATGCTGATACACCATTTGGTCCACGATGTAACTCGCCATGCATGTAGCATCCATTTTGCTCATGGCTTTCATAACTAACCATCTAATCAGATTGTCTACTAACACTATGATGTAAATTACTCACCCCCAGTACTGACACTCAGGGGTCTTATCACATCTATTGACATCATGTGCAAGAAAACCCAGGGCATACTAGCTGCTATTTTGTTATATTCTTATGCAGCTTGTGGAGTTGGTATTCCGTACAACAGGCCAGATAGTCACCGACATCAAAGTTGATTGATTCCAAGTAGATATGCTGATGAATATGGTACATGGTTTCTCTTGAGCTACCATGGCTGACAACTTTGTGTGCGGCTCAGATAAATTCCGCCTGTTATAATCACTGTTCGATTTTAGGCTGTAGAAGATGCTCGCTGGTGCACGTTACCTTAAATAAAGCAGTATATATAGGGAGTTCTGCTCTCACCACATAAAAGAAAATACTAAAAATAATAAAAATACTAAAAAAGTTGTTTTTATTGATTTTAATAATGGCTGCGCAGGGGTAAAAGAGAACTAACTTAATAAAGCTGATATTACTATCTAAACTGTTGAGGCTCAAAGTTTGGATAGCTTAGTAAAGTCTGATTTAGATAATATGAGCCATCAACCTATCAGATTTCTCAAACATGGCTCGTTTGGGCAGAATGGCTAATTGAGGTTTGGGAGCATGAAGGACAAGTCCATGAGGCAATGCTTTTATATATTTGACTCAACCAATGGGCTGGGAAAATTTTTGCACTTGGTTGGACCCCTTCTGACCCTATAAAAGGGGCAGGTTTCTGTGGCGTAACCTGTACTAAACTAGACGAGGCCGAGGGAGGAGCCTCTGATGAGCTCCCCCAAATTGGGCTGACGGTTTGGTGCAATCCTTTTGCCTGAACTCAATTTTTTACCCAATCATTTTCAAAAGTGTTACCCAATTTGCGAGGTTCCACTGGTACTTAACCAGGGTCTTTTAGCCGATATTTAGATCATTTCCTCCTAACCACTCTTATCCATATATTGGACTTGTAATTGTCCAACATTACGCCTTTTAAGAGTGGTAGGGGGAGAATTAGGGCGTAAAAACTAGCCATGGACTTGGTTGATGGTGACTCCAAAAGCAAGGGATTTGATATAATACTCATCCCCTCGCTTGTTTGTGACTGAAAAAATGGCCCTTCCCAGATGGAACGGAGCTTCTCACTTCTAGTAGTGATGTAGTTAAGATATAAAATACTAAGTCAGCTACTTGGAAGGAATGGAGAGAGTTATGGGACTCATTAGCTGCTTCACCTTCTTTTGTGACTGTATTGGGCAAGTTAGTCATAGCTTCCGCTTTTAAATGGATGATGTGTTGGGCCAACATTTTCATGGCTTTCTCTGACTGTCCTGTCAGTGAAAATATCATTTGCTAGATAAGCTGGTACCCCAGGTTCTAGGCATTTAACACGCGGAAAGGGGACATCTTTAGGATGCGATGGTAACTAATTCAGTAGGCCATGAGGGCACTGGGAAAGTAAAGATCCCAGTGAAAAGGGTATACATTGGGCATTTTGCGGAGTATTGAGACCAGAGTTCCGTTTAATCTTTCTACAGCACCATTTGTGAATTGTTTATAAGGGCAGAGAAGAATTGTTGCGCTCCCATGGAGGAGGCAAGGAGCTTCACCACTTGGGGGGTAATATTTTTTCATTATCACATAGGAGGACCTGGGGGCACCCATGCCAGGTGAAGATGTATTGGTGTATGAAGGTGGCTGTGGCTTTAGCAGTATGAGCGAGGATAGCTACAGCTTCAACCCATTTGGTGAAATGATCAATACCAACTAAAATTTAGTGATTTCCACCTGTGTTCTTAGGGAGAGGACCTACTACATCCAAACTTATGGTGTGGAAAGGTTGTTGAGGCGTCATAGGTCGATGCTAATATTGGGGCTTGAATCCGGATTGTTTTTTGCGGTCAGACATGCATCCAGAACTTCAGATATTGCCTCCATGATGCCCTCCGAGTAATATCAATCTTCAGCCCACTCATATGTTTTCCGTACTCCGCCATTCCCCATGATAGTGTGAGACTCCAAGATGACAGGAACTCTCTCTGATGGCTGGAGATAGGAAAACAATTTT
Source organism: Massospora cicadina (assembly GCA_022478985.1). Classification (NCBI taxonomy): domain Eukaryota; kingdom Fungi; phylum Entomophthoromycota; class Entomophthoromycetes; order Entomophthorales; family Entomophthoraceae; genus Massospora; species Massospora cicadina. The sequence goes on from JAKSZP010005255.1 coordinate 175,889, forward strand.
CTCCTAATTTCTTATATAGTTTCCCATTTTCCACCTTGGTATTGCGGGAGTGATGAGCTAGCATTTTTATACTGGTTTTTATTCATCAGCCAATGCATCTGGAGTCATGAGGAGACCATGTAGCCTCTCAGCTTCACAATTGTCTAAGTGAAGAATGATCAGCCGTGTTACCCCATCTACACTCATGTGGCGCGTTACTTCCTCGTGCTCAATAGTCTTATCATAATTCTGGAGATTCAGAGCCCAGTAAGTCAACCACCTCGTGGGGTCCTTAATATTCTACAAAAAATTTAGAGAGGCGTGGTCTGTGATAACTTTGAGGGGAGTTCCATATAGGAATGTGCGTTAGTATTTGACACCAAGCAGGACAGCCAAGCATTCTTTCTCAGTGATGCTAAAGTTACGCTCAGCTTTTAAAAGCATTTTTTAAAGTAAGGCACGGAATTATTGACTTTATGCTCATCACTGCTCCAATATAGCTCTAACAGCATAGTCAGAGGTATTTGTGAGCAACATGAAGGGTTTGCTGTAGTAAGGGTGGCGGAGTATCAGCCTTTTCCTAAAATAGCTTCTTCATAGTCTCAAATGCGGCCTTTTGTTCAGCACCCCAATGGAAGGGGGTATTCTTATCTATGAGGCGGACAAGGGGCTCGCTGAGCTGGGCAAATTTTGGATTAAATTGATGGTATTACCCCATCATGCCCAAGAATACCTGGATGTTGCAAAGGGTATTGGGCGCTGGCAGCTTGGATATTGCTTCAACTTTATCTTGTAGTGGTTGTATTCCAGCTTGAGATGGAGTGTCTGAGGAAATCCAGCTTCTTCTAGAAGAAAGTACACTTGGAGGGCTTCAGTTTGATATTGGATGCCCACAGGCGTTGAAACTCCTCTTTTAAATGTGCGAGGTGTTTATTGAAAGACTTGGAGAAAACTGTGATGTCATGGAAATATACAATCACACAGCTCAGTTTGATATCTTGGAGAATGTGATCCATCATCCGTTGAAAATTGCCAGGCGCGTTACACAACCTCTAGGGTAGTCGGGTAGGTTGAAAGAGACCCACACTGCTATAAGAGCACATTTCTCCTTGTCATGTGAATAAAGGTCCATTTGCCAATAAAGGTATCCAGGTTTATGGCTGAAAAGAATTTGGATCCAGAGAGTTGGGCCAGAGCTTCATCAATGCGAGGGATAGGGTAACTATTCTTTGTGAGGTTGATTAATTTTTGGTAGTCCATCACTACCCAATGATCTCCATTTTCTTATTTATTAATAGAAGCAGGGATGACCAAGGGCTTTGTGACGGTACCAGAAATCCAGCATCCAGCAGCTGTTTGATCTCCGTCCGCATCTGTAGCTCCTCAACCTTTGATTTGCGGTAGGATTTGGAGCTAATGCGTTGAGCATCCCCAACGCCAATAGTATGTTTTCAACCCTTCATGTGCCCATAGTCATTGTCAGATTTGGAGAAAATGTCACTGTAGGCCTTGAGCAGGGTGTGGACTTTATCCAGATCAGCTGGAGTTAGTTCATCGGTTATATGAACAGTAGGCAATGTATATTGATTGGTCGTTGAGTAAACTCATATCAGCCATAGACCCAATACAGTGGACTTGCTTGATGTCCTCAATTGGTATCAGCAGGCCGCTTACGATCTCCTGGTGCTTTTTTACCACCATATCCTTCTTGGTGAGATTCCCTAGTAGGAGGTTAATAGGCCGATGATAGGCGGGGTCTATCACGCCTGGTAAAACTCTGGGCTCTAAAGGAATAACTCCTTCAATGCTAATGCGGTGCAGTAGGCAGTTGTGAGGAATTTGCATGGTAATCTTCTTTTCAACTACCCTTTGTTCCTCAGCATTGATGACCACCTCTTCAGAAGCACAGAAAGGGATACCCTCCAGGGCGTCCACTGATTGAGGCAATATTTTTGTATGCCTGCCGTGGATTAATGTAGGGATAAAGCGGAGGAGGAATAAACAACTTGTTCAAACATAACCTTTTTATTGAGCTCATCATTAGTCAGAATCAGAGGGACCTCATAGATGAGTAGGGAGAGATAGCCCTGCTTTAAGCTAATAATACCTTCATATTCGAGCATAAATTGGGTTCCAATGAGTAAATCGTAGGTATTATTAGCCAAAGCTACTGCTTGAGCTGACAAGAGAAGTTTCTAAAACGAATGGGCAAAAAATTGTATGCCCCAATGGCGCGTGTGTTGTTTGGGACCATAGTTCTAAACTCTTGAGTGTAGTCGATGTCATAGGCCAGCTTAATTTTTTTAATGAGCTTGGTTGTCACAACGTTCACCGGGGACCCATTGTCAAGGATATCTTTTCCCACACGTCAATTACAATGACCTTCACTTTAGTTAAAGTACAACCCAAAGTGGGGGAAGAGCATGGACCTCTTTTAGATGGAACGTGGAGGCAAGTTGTTTGGCAGTTTCAGGGTATTTCTCCTGGATAGTCTGTAGGTTATGAACACAGTGGGTAGATTGGAGAGATGTGGTAATGAGCTGGTCAGAGTCACTGGCAGTTTCAATAATCTTGAGACCCCTCACCACTTGCTGAAGATAAGTTTGATGAGGGACCTTAGCCCAATTCACTCTCTCCAGTCTCAAGCGGTCAGGTACCTCCACTTCACCTGAGGCTCCTAAAACATAATGATTAATATTTTCATCACCCTCTTCAGACTCGTCATCATAGGGGTTATCAATTCATGTGAGTGAGCCCATAAGGGTTGAGGTAAGTTCAATGCTTCCCTTATGGCATGATAGGTCCTGGGGTTGCTCTTCCACCTTATTACCTTTTGAGGGAGGCGTTGAAATTGACACAGCTTTATTGTCAACCCTCATAGTAGGGGTTTTTTGCTGCCTCACTAAGACAGGTTTCAGACTAAAGTTAGCTGAATAAGAAGTTAAGGGGATAATGCCGTGGATGTGGATACTTTAACTTCAACAGCTTTAAGTCGTTCAGTGGCTGTGTGCTTCTGTGAAACACGCGGTTTAGCATTTGTGATCTGGTCATTTAACCTATTGTTAGTGGGAGCGATTGGGACTCGAAAAAGGGGTTTAGGCTTAGGAGTCAATTTTGGGACCACTTGGGAAGACCGCTCTGAAGAAGAAGATGGGCAAGGTAAAGGGACGACTGCTTTCAACTTTTTAGTATTAAACTAAACTTTAAGGGGACACTGCCTCATCACCACCATTACCATCTGCCTATCTTTATGGGAAGAAGAAGAATTATGTGATGGCAACTCCGTAGGAACAGGTTTCCAGAGGGAAACAGCCTTAGTAGATGCTAAATTGGTCGGAATATATGCTTGGCTCATAAATCCTTATGTAGGGTCAAGTTCATAGAAATCAGCAACGCTAGTAAGGCCTCCTTGATATCTTGTACAGTATTGAAAGTGAGCTTTACATATGAGAGATGCATTGCCAAGGAGGGATGGGACGCCAAGACAGCCAAGTTAGCCGCAATAACATTGTCAAGAGTAAGCATTTGGGCAAGCAATAAAGGTTGAGCTTTATTATAGAAGCGCTCTACAAAGAGGTGATTGATTCTCCCTCTTGCAAACTAAGGCATATAAAAGCCTGTTTTTGTCGCTGCAACCTTTTTTTGGAAACAAATTTTTCAAGCAGCGCTTGCTTAACCTCTGCCAAAGTGCTGAGGTTGACCATGGTGGAGACCATTCTTTCTTGAGCTATTCAATTCAAGCAGGGAATAATGTACTGGATGTTTTGTGGTCAGTTGCTCCTTTCATCACAGATTCATAAACATAGGAGCAGGAGTCAATACTGCTCTCACCAGGTATGAATTTGTCTCAAAAAGGGGTTTTTATAACAGATCATTGTAGTGAGTGCTGTTCGAGCCTTTTAAGGCGAGACAAAGCACTGATAGCTGTTGTTCCATAATAGATAGCTTAGGGTTATTAACACCAAAAGGCTTGAGGGTTACCACCCCCAATAGCTTCCAATTTTTTACGTTTTTTGTGGTGTACAGGTGCGCCTGTAGTGAGCATTAATTGTTGGACTTTGGGGTGTAGAAGATGCTCTCTGGTGCACGTTACCTTAAATCAAAAATGTATTTTGTGGTTCTGCTCTCACCAATTATTATAAGATAAAATACTAAAAATACTAAAAAATTTGTTTTTCTAGATTTCATTAATGGCTGCACGAGGGTAAAAGAGAATACGCTTAATAAAGTTGATAGTAATATTTAAACCATTGAGGCTTGAATTTTGGATAGCTTAGTAAAGTCTGATTTAGGTAATATGAGCCATCGACCTATCAGATTTTTCAAACTTGGATCGTTTGGGAAGAATGGCCAATTGAGGTTTGGGAGCAGGAAGTACTAATCCATGAGGTAATGCTTCTATGAATTTGACCCAATCAATGGGCTGGAAATTTTTTTCATTTTGGTTGGACCCCTTCCAACTCTATAAAAGGGGCTGGTTTTTGCGTTGTAACCTATAGTAAACTAGATGAGGCCAAGGGAGGAGCCTCCAATGAACTCTTCAAATTTGGCCAACATTTCAGTGCAATCTGACCGCCTGAACTCAATTTGTTTGCCCTTTATCATTAGAAGTTTTACCATAATTTGTGGGGTTCCGCCCAGAATCAACCAGTGTTTTTTTGCCTGATATTTGTATCATTTCCTTCAAACCAACCTTATCCATATATCAGACTTTTCATTGTCCAATTTTTGCTTTGGAATCTAAACTTTTTCATCAATTGATTTATACAATTGTTGATGATTCAATTTAATGTTTTCGTCATTTGCTTTTGTGCATCTTGATGCTCTATGGGTTTTTCTTCAGTATTGACTTCATTCATTCTCTGTAATAGCTCATTACTTGATGATAGACAAATTGAATGGCAGGCATAATAGTAATCCATCAGCATACTTATTTGCTGCTCCATCTTGGTATAATATAACAAAGTAGTAGCATTGTAATTTTAAAACCTATTGGGCCAATCACCCCTCTGGTTCCTTCTGTTATGGAGCCAGCATAGAGATGAGTGGTCGTTCACCATTTAAAATATCTCCCTTGGATTTCATTCATAATTGCTTGCATGCATAAATCACTGTAAGGCATTCATGCTCATCACAGCTTAGTTTCCTTCCACTGGCATTAGTGTTCTGCTCACATAGGCCATTGTAAATTCTTCCCTGTTGTCATCCACTTGACTCAAGAAGGTACACATTGCCATAATTAAGCATCAGTTTGTATGATCATTTCAATTGGAATTTAAGCCTTTCAAGACTGGACTGGTCATCAAATAACATCATAACACATCAAATGATTCTTGGGCCTTGTCGTTTCACATATCCTTTTTTGAATCATTTAATAAATGGAATAATGGTCCAGTAATTCTGATAACTTTATAAATTGGCAATTGAAGCGACCATCCCATGAAATACTTGTATATAATAAACGCTCTTTAGGATCAATATCCGTTTAATATATTTAATATTTTGCAGTTGGGGTTGCAGCCCGATGATGTTTATCACAAATCCCAAGTATTCCAGCTCTTTTAAAATAAACGACATCCTCTCATCTTGGTCTTCTATTTTAGCGTCACCAGGCACTTTAACAATTCTATAAAGTGCTCTAAACGGTTTGTGAAGGTCCTGCTGATACACTAATATTGTCCATGTATACTAAGATGCAGGATAACTTCAAATTAAAGATGATAGAATCCATTCTATCTTGATATGTTGCCGGCATGTTGCACAATCACTGGGGCCTTCTGGTTGGCTAATACTGTCCTGTGCAGTAATTATGCACAGTTTCATGATCCTCTTTGGCAAATTTATTTGACTATATTTATAAATCATGTCCATTCTTAAAAGTACTTGGTATCCCCTTAGGCGTTTAAATGCGTCATTAATCCTTGGCAGTGAATAGGAATCCATTTTAGTGATTTTAAATATTGGTGATAATCAATCACCACAAAATTTGATCCATCCTTTTTTACAAGTAGGAGACCTGCCCATGGACATACAAACGGAATTAGAAACTCATGCTCTACTAGCTTACTGATTTATTCATTGACCACAGCTACAGAATCCCTAGACTGACATACTGGTCACATTCTTACTAGCGGATATCTAATTGTCAGCCTAATGGATTACGTTTTTCACGCTTCCAAAGTTGTGGTCATCTTGGGCAAATATCACCTAATATTTTACTAATAATCAGAGCACATCTTTTTGCTGTTGCTATGAATAAATCTGCAAGCTGCTCTTGGTCAGCCAAAATGTTAACACTTCCAGCAGCATCCACCAGTAAACCCATCTCAGTTAACATTTCAGTGTCTTGGAAGTTACTGATTTCTGACATCAATATTAAGTGTAGAAACGCAATGACTTGATTTTATCTATCTTCATCAGTTCTTCTACTAGTATCATCCAGTAGCACACTATTTTCTCGGTGTCCTGCATAATAATACCCAGTGCTACCCATGGCTCAATCCTTTTTTCCTCCATGGGCTGATAACTTCTCCATACAAAATGTCTCCTGATTTTGAGAGGTAACCCTGTATATGATTATTTGCATTCCCAGAAAAATGATATTCGTCATTTTCATCCTCAAGGGTAGCTCAAAACTTCTAGGATATCCTTCAGCATTTACCTTCATTTCCCATCCAACCAACTTGTACTGGATGGGAACGGTGCCATCATTGTAAATCAAATTTTACAAAATTGCTCTTCTTTGTCAGTGGCGGTTCTCCTTTCCAATGACATACCAAGAAAAGGGTTTTCCAAAAAATTTCAAAAATATATTTCTCAAAATCACATCTAACCTCATACTTTCTTAGGAATTCCCTCTTGATAAGTATCTCATAATTCTGATTAGCCAAAACTATGGAAGGAGATGATACCACAAGCGATCAACTTAAGATGGCAGCACTCTGTAGGATCCACAAAATATTGTAATATCTGATCTTGTATTCATATTCCTTCTGGTGCTCTAGATCTGCCAAAATCTTCATCCATTTCACCAATTTGTTCAAAAGAATATTGATAGGCGCTCCACTATTGATTATCCCTATACTCTCACTCAATAGGCTATGATATCCACATAGTTACACTCAGATTATCGTAATAGGGTATTTACTGAGTGAATAATGACATCAATTGCCAAATTGAGAGTATGAATTAATTGTGTGGATAATTTAGGGAAAATTCCATGATCACGTTAATTAAGAGATATATTATCCATATATAGTCTTGTCTTGAGCAATTCTTACGTGCTTTCAGCAGATCTAATCTTGTCTGCTGGTAGATGAGCTTACAGCTGAGCAAAATATCACATGATTTCATGGTCTATCCTTTGCTTTTTCTTAGTAATGGCTTTCACATCTAAATTAACTTTCTAAAAGAGTTAGTCAGGTGTTTTTTAATCTACAAATAGATTTGAAATATATATGTTGCCGTTTAATATATCAGGAGGAACAGGTTTGACTGCAGTGCAAAATTGTTCCTTGTCTAGACCTTTGGTCCCTTTCCTGACTCTCGACTAATTTCATTTTCTTTCACCTGGATTAGAGTAAATTGCTCCTTGGGTTTTTTATTCAACTGTGAGCGGCGACATGTTCAGGTTTCCCACATTAGTGGCAGTAGTCTGCATCTTGTCCACTTGTTTTTGTCCTTCAGGCTTGTTTCCTGTCATGACCCCAATCCTGTTGCTCTTTGATAGGCTTTGAAAATTTCACTGTACTTTGTTTTAACATGAATAGCCTTTAAAGCTTGATTGGGGCTTTGAAGATAGTTCCTAACCTCTTTAGATAATCCACCATCTGGGATGTGGACATCTGTGTCACTAGCATTGAAGCCATTATTGATGAAAATATCTGTAGGACTAAAACGTTGCTTTAATTACTATTTGTGCGTTGAAATCTGAAGTAATTTTTCTCTGAGAATGATTTGTGTTTCCTGGTAGAATTAGTCACAAAAGATGCCAGAGTCTCGTCCTATTAGGAGAAAAACCCATAAATTCCTGCTTACTATAAGGCACCGTGTAGGGCTTCTGGCTCTATCATAATGGCTTATTTAGCCTCATTATAAGTCCTATTGTCCCCGTTCAGATGGGGCAACACCAGATTCTGGCAATTGGTTCCCATGCAGTTCATTACAATCACTGCCTTTTGTCAGTCTTTAAATCCAAATATTGTCATTTTGAGTAGTCGAAAAAATGCAGGGGCGTTGTCCCAGAGAATTTTGGGTAATTTTGATGTACTCATAAATTCATCCATGGTTCCGCTGGCAGGGGATTCCTGCCTGATGATTCAATTAACCATAGGATTAACTTTGGGAGTCAATTTTGAAAATGCTCTGAATTACCCAAACATATGTCTGGGTAATTAAAATTTTTTAACTGGAGTTTTATGCATATTGTTGTCAGCTATGTCCGCCTCTATTTGATCATAATCACAATGTGATTCTCCAGCTCCTCTATGAGCTTCAGCTGTTGCTCCATATCTTCATTATAAATCATAAATTAAACTTAATCCTCAACTTTCTTAGCCTTCTGAAATAAACCTTCATTAATCAATTTGCCCTTCTTTAATCTTTATTGGGATTCCTCCTTTGATGGGACAAGCCTCGATTAGGAGTTGCGACTCACATATGGTCAAGTACCATATTGGGCTCCCCATTAACTTGAGTTGATCCTGATCCAAAGTATCAGGGATTGGCCCTGATAATATTTAATTAAATACTAATATGATACTGGCAATGAGTCTGGGGATGTCAAACAATTGGGTTGTGGCGATTTCCTATTTCAACTCTTGCACACAATCAAATAACCCTTTCAGGATTCACTGGCAATGAATTCTGAGTATAAACCCAATCCCTTTTGTATTAATTAGTTATTTATATTTTCTCTTGCCGTTGGCAATTAATGCTGAGGCTCTCCCTATCCCAAATCCTCCTCTTCCCAATCTCAATTTTAGCCTTGAGGCCCTATGAATACCTTGAAGCTTTATTCCATAAACTTATATTTCTTGAAATCTCTTTTCCTATTTTAGCTTACCTTGGCCTTTAAGGCCTATTAACTCTCTGGGGTCTTTGAGGCCCTAATTTAGAAATAAGCCATTTAGGAGTTGCTCCACATGTCCCAACACTTCTCACAAAGGTGACCTTTCCAAAGAGATCGTTATTGATTTTCTTTCTTGCTTGACCATTTAATTGGTTTTCATCACCCATTATTCCAATGTAGTGAAGTTGGTCTGTGACGATGAGCTGTGTGCTTTCTTATTGACAGTCTCCAGTTCCGTACAAAGCTTTTGTAATTTGTTCTTGTAAGACATGGCTTATATGGTCTTCTTATTTAATCTGGCTTAAAAGTCAACTATCCCTTGTAGTGAGCACTGTCAAGTGAGTGTCTGTAAATCTCTCATTCCTAGAGAGGTGATGCGGGATGCACAACCACACCTCCAGGGAACTATCTGTTAGCCTGATGGGAAACAGGGCACCATGGAGAGTGCCAGATCATAAGGGACCCATGGCAAGGGTATACAACGCGGTATACATGATAAGATAACCAATAAATAACAGATTTTTGGTAGAGCCCTAAGGGAGTCAATAACCAAGTGTAGATTGGTGCTAGGGGTCTTGGGTACCTGAATCTGAAGGGGACCAGGGCAGCAAAAAGTGCACCAAAAATTTTAGTTTATTGGGATAAGATAAAAAAGTTAACGCTGTTGGAGACCTCTTTTGGAGAGGTCTGCACACGGGTTCGCCCAAGGAATCATATTTTTAAAAGGCGTAAATTAATGGGAAATCTTTTATTGGGAGAAAGTCAACAACGAGGAGGTTGGTCTTGAGGAAACATATTTAAACAATGGATGGGATCTCCTTTGGCTGAAGTGGTACTAAGCCTAAGTGAACCAATAAGCGCACACTTCCATTGTCCCAGCTACAATATCTTAAGATTGACCAAACTCGAGTGATTGATTGTAAACAAGGCTGATCCAATTTTGAAGTCTCAAAAATTGAACAGGTTTTTGGAACCCCTTTTGCCAATTAACTGAACTGAACTGCAACCTTATTACTGTAGCTAGTTTGGCTTAACGCTCTTTCCTTCACAAAAGGATGAGCATCATGCACATATGATAGACTGACCTGGGCTTATCTGGCATGAACCCAGCGCTGGTCTAAGGTATGTATGAGGTCAGGAAGGCCTGCCAACTTCACCTTTTAGGCCTCTGATGATTAGCTTTATCAATCATTTAGTGCCCTCAATTGTGTCATCAGGCCATGACAAGCACCTAATGTTATGTAGGGAGTTGTTTACTTTTTAAGTACTGTAGCTCACTTCAGCTCTCTTGTTTAACTGCACAGGTTCCTTTTATGTGCGTTGTATAAATTGTTGATAACTAATTGAATATGGAAGTAATAGTAAGAATACAACTTCTCTAATTTAAACTAATGGCCAGGGTAAGTATTAGTTCTAACGCTAAGCTATTGCTTGCTCATATTTGATTTTTTTTTCTAGAAAAATGGTAGAGACTTCTTCCACCTTCTGATAGAACCTAACCTGGGATTAGGTTCAGTGATTATTCTTCCCTCTCATCATGCAGAGTCAGCGGATATAACAATAAAATATACAAAGGATCTCTTATCCTTTCAACTTTATTCTAAAGAGGAAAGCAGTCTAATTTTTAAAGTATTTGAGAATATCTTTATCAGTAACTATCTGCTTATTTAGAAAAATGTAAGGGTATTTATAATAGAATTTGGCTCCCAACTCTTCTAATGGTGCCCAATTGGAAATGGAAGCCGTCACTGATGAATTAACCCTCCAGAGTCACCCCAAATGATGATATTTCTCATTAGTTTAGTCAGATTCCTCCGCTGAATATTAATGTGACCTCATCTGGGTTGAAATGAAGAACGTGTCCCTACGCCTTAGCTCAACTGCAGAGTGACAGCCTTATTAGGTTAACAACCTGCTTGGGTAATAGGGCTTATACCCATAAATATCGGGTTGCAATCTATAAAATGTTAGCTCACAAGTTGCTTATTGTTAAACAATCACTAGTCTGATGTATATATAGTTATTTGGTTTCAATTTAAATGAATTGTCCAAAAAGACCCGGCCAATTCTTGGTGGAACCCTCTGATTTGAAGCAATACTTTTGATATAATTTGGCTAAAAAGCTCAACTTTTGGGTAGCAGGGATATTCTGAATCATTGTTGGAACCAAGGGAGCCATTTGGAGGTCCCTCCCTGTTGTATAACTTCTCTTATTCAAGTTACACTGTGAAGGCTGGCCCCTTTTATAGGGTTAAAGAGGGTCCAACAAAGTGAAAATATTTTCCCGCCTTCTGATTGGACTAAATATATAAAGTCCCTTTCTCACGGGTACATTTTCCCATTTGTTGCTTCCACATCTGCCCTTGTATTGAAGTGAGGCGAGTTTTTGACCGATTTGATAGGTCAAATCCCAATATTTCCAAATTTGGACGTTACTAGGTAATCCAAACTTTGAGCCTCAACATTTATATATTAGCATTGACTTATTGGAAGGTTTGCTTTTTATCCCCTCGCTTACACTTATAAAAATTATAAATTCAACCTTTTAGTATTAACTTCTAAAGTTTTATTAGTCTAACTAGTGGTAGAAAACCCCCTTTACGTTACTCTGACAGTAGAGATTTAATTTCTCCTGAAATCTTGTTGAAATCTGTGGCAAATTAGAACCAGTGAGCATACACCCTTCCCCCATTCCAACACTTATCACAGGCGGCATCATTTATCTAGCAACACATAAACCCCTTAATAAATTGGTGACAAAACATGATCAGTTCAAACGAGCAAACTAGATTATCAGTATTACAATTGACAGCTAATCGCATGTTATTTTAAGGATCTTTCCTGATGAAACATTAATAATCCAGAGGATCAAAAATTTTGAATTATAAATATCCATTCAGGATGATGGTCCAAACAATAGTTATCATAGGTATTCAATAACACCCACATCCACTAGCTTAAGAATCCCCTAGTGGACAAGCAGATATATTATAATCAGTTAAGTGGATTTATAGTGGGCATATCAAAATCCCAACACAAGTGGACCATCAGAGTTGTCCATGCACTTCAAGGGATTGCAACTTTAAATCAAGCGGGATTATTTCTTAAATACTAAGACACCTAAGTTTTTTATTTGATAATAATACTCTTTGGTAGAGGGCTAGCTTTACTAAAGCAACATTTTGGAGCTTGGTTTAACCTAAGCGTTACTATAATTCCCCAATACTATATCTTTCAGCCCCAATGCTATATTGGCAGCAACCAAGGCGAGTATTCCAAAAGTTGCTTATAATTGTGACAAAGCCCAATTGATTGCAGCTTTCACCAGAGTCAAGAGGGATAAAGACATAATTGTCCAACTCAAGTGCAGGATTCAGGCCTTCTCCCTTCAGATTCCTGGATAGCTGGAAACTCTCTTAAGAAGCCCTCCGCCCAAAACTCACACTAATGAAGTTTGGGCAGTTATCTTCACGTAATCTCACTACTATTCCCAGTGGGATTTTTGGATTTTGGGTTTGTTGAGGCTTACTTGGTGCTTAATCCCCCAAAATTTAACAATGGGGGTTTGATACCACAAGAATAATAAAATATTTTAAACTTAAAAACTTAATAAAATATGGGATTTTTAAATTTTATTGGTTCCATGCGGGGTAAAAGAGAGTTGATCCCTCTCAATATCTGACTGATCAGTATTTAAACTGTTTCAAGATTTGGGGGGAATTCGAAGATAATAAAGAATAGCTTAGATGCATTTTGAATTAGGAAATATGGGATATGCTCCTATCAGATTTAAAAAATTTTGAGGCTTTTTTGGCGACATGAGATTTGGGATGGGGTTTTAAGGCAGAATGTACCCATGTGGTGATGTTCTGATGTATTTCAACCATTCACCGCTCAACAAAATACTTTCACCTTGGGGGACCTCCACCACGCCTATAAAAGAGGGTGGTCCCCATGTAGGTGCTTGGAAGGACCTGATTGTGATTGGGTACATGCCTTCCAATGATCACCCCACAGTCCATTGCGTGGTCAGAGTAATCCAACTGCTAGGTTTTACTAGTTGCCCATGCAGGTTTTAAAATGGTGTTACCCCAATATATAGGGTTCCACCAAGAATCAGCCAGGGTCTTTTAGCTGATATCCAAGAAATCATCATTATTTTTATTTAGATAGCTTTTTGGTTTATTGCAAGCTTTTAAATGGCTGACATTTCCCTATGTAGGCTGATTTTGACCCAAGACATTTTTCCTATGCAGCTGAGAGGACAAATGTATGACAGGGATATATAAACCAACTTCTTTTATAAAAAGAAAAATTTCAGTCAACAGTGCTGAAGTTTTACACTAAAAATATGAACCACTACCACAATAGATAAATAATTAATCATACAAGAGCTATATTACTTCTCTTCTAGTATTAATCACAATGACCAGATGGACCTACCAGAAGGCCAAGTCTTCCTGTGGTGGATGCCAGCGCCATCCACTGACCCAGGGGCTGACAAAGCTCTCCTGGACCCAGTCTCCTATCAGGATGATATTAAGATCATCCTTCTGGCCCCATAACTTAAAGTCCATGGCCTCAAAGGCATAGCATTGAGGGGCACCTTCTGTAACCAGCGGTGATAGACAAAATCCTCCACAACCTTCTTGTGGCACACTAGAATGTGGCGAGGCCCTTCCCACCTCTAGAGACTCAATCATCAAACTTGTTCATAAAAAGTCAGACCACAGTACCTAGTCAGATGGCGTCACTTATACATTCTCAAAGCGGACCACAAGATCCTTATGAAGCAGGTAGCCAAATTGCATCATTAAATTGGGTGTTACCTTGCCTCAATTTTTACTAGCATGTTTTACCCTGGGAGGTTGCTATGGGATCACTATAAAAACCTCCCTACAACTTTTACAGTTTAATCCCACAAGACAAATGGCTTTTTGGTTCTCCTGAATATAGAGAAGTCTTATGATTGGGTTTCTTGGAATTACATTAATGCTTCCCTACCCATTATACCTCCCCCTTGCGGATCATTGCTGGATTATGACGCTCTATAACCCATTCCACATTAGATTCATGGCATCAAAAAGTTTTGCAGCAACAGTTTCGGTCATAAAAGGTCTTGGGTAAGAGGACCCCTTGATTTAGTCCTATTTAACATCACCATTGACCACTTGGCCCTTTATAGGATATGCAAACAGGGTTTTGATCTTAAGTTAATCCTCATCCACACCGTAACATTCATTAATGACACTGTCAGCACGTTTTGCTGCCTTATGATCTCATCCTCACCTCTTTGACCCTTGAGAAGTATAACAAGGCGTCCAGAATAGAGGTCAAAATTTCCAAGACAATATTAAAGGTTGACCTCCCCACCTACCCCGCCCTTCAGACTATAATCCAGATGCAATACCTTCCATCATCTGGATGTTCTGACCAATAACTAGGGATTCGCGCTTAAAAAATTATAACGTGATTCTGAAGGTCTTGAAATCCAGAAATGAAGCTGGAACTGGCGGAAAATATCCTTCATGGTCAATTTCTGGGGGCCAGCATGTTTCTTTTTTCCAAAGTCTGGTTCTTCATGCACATATGCCTATTCATAGACATATTTATATGCGGCAAAATGCACTTCTCAGCTGTTAAATCTGGGCTCTAATAACTCATTTGCACAATTGTCTACAATTACCTGACCCTACATGAAGGGTGCCGTGAGTTTATGGATACGCGCTCACATAATATCACAGTATACTTTAAAATCTTTTGGCAGATTGTCTGCTGGGACGCGACCCCTATTTTCAATGTGTGCCCACCCTCCACCAAGCTGCATTGGCATCTCTGCGTATTCCTAGAAAGTCTCTGATCTCTTTAAGTGAGTGGTTTACAAACTACTCAGGCCATCTCTTAAACCACCTAGTATTTAGATTAAACAGGCCCTCCTTTCCCTGAAATAGTTAGGTTCAGATATATCACACTATTGTGCTTAAGTGATATCTCTGGCCTTATATTACATTGCCATATAATGTGCACGATAGATATGTTTTAACAAACTATTTTAACGCCAACTCATATCTCACATCCGCCCATTTATTCTCAAACGCTTCCCACCCACTGTGAGCTTTGACCTAAAGAGGCACTGGATGGACGTGTAACAACCCATTCTGTCAGCAAAGGTGTATAACACTTTATGGAGTGAGCTCTACTTTCTTTCCAAGACAGAAGATTGCACTTTTCATACACCATCACTAAAGCTTCCCTGGCTGCTTTTAGTAATTAACTCTAGCCTTTCTCACTTTTTCACCTGTCCAGGTTTGCCATATTATGGCCAAAATTCCGAGTACTCCAAGCTCAGCCCTGGTCTGGATAACCTACAAAAACACTGTTTAAGTTCTACCTGGATTCTACTGACTCATCTAAGTCATTGCCTATTCCACAGTATTTCCTCAGCGGCCTTTGACTTGAAGTTGTGGACCCTAACATATATTATCACTCACGTTCTGGTACACTTTTAGATGTCCCTAGAGGTCTCTACCATATCATCAAACCTCTCCCGCTCAGTCTCCATTACAGCACTGCTTTGGCGCGCCAAACCCCCTAATATCTAGATGTCTCCTACTTCCACTTCCCCCGCCTCAGGCTCTTAAGAGCCTGGGCGTAATTTAGAAACATTGGTAAGTCTCTCCTTGGGTTAGGACTATCTAGTATTAAAAAGAATGAGGCCTCAAATATCAATTATGATTTTAAAATTATCTCTGGCTTTTCTATAAAAGTTATAACTGTACAGCTACTATCTAATTCAGCAAGGAGTTTTATTTAAAATTTTTACATCAGTCTTTCACTTATTTATAGCACTTTTACTATGAATAACCAAAAGTCAACTGTGTTTTTACAAAAGAACTTTTGTGTGTCAAATTAGTGATTTTTAGAAAAAGATCTTATTAAAGTAAGTACCAAAATAAAATTATTTATAAAGTAATACAGTACACCTTAATATGCTCTTTTTAATATAGATATAGCTAAAAGGATCATGTCTCATTTTTACTGCTTTTATATACTGTAAAAATCATATAGGTTTTTTTGATTAGTAATACTCAATAAAAATGATAATCTAACAATTTTATGTTGATACCCTAAAATCTTTATATGGCCTTAATACTTTAGTGCTATTATACGAGAAAATGAAACTAAAATTTATATGTTCTTATGTATTAGGATACAGGGTGATTATACACAGACTTAGTCATTTAATGAGCTTCTTAAACTGCAATTTCATATTCTAATAGTGATAGAAAGCTTTAACTTTACTTAATAACAAAAATAGAGGTTATAAAGATGGTATGTTTTTATAAAAACTAGTGAAAATGATTATATGGGCTTTAAAAAGTTCATAGTATAATGGAACCTTTTCAGTAGATTATAGATTTTGTCAGTCATCTGACGTGCCAAGGAAATAATTAGCTTCCATTGGGGATACTCAATTACCCACATTAGAATCCAGATCCCACAAATTACAGCCATTCTGATGATGTGGGAACAAGACCTGTGGGGAAAAAGGTAGGGAAGTACTGATCAATGAACATCATCCTAGCATCAAACACTAATCTAAGACAGGAATCAAACAATTTTACGTTTCCATACATGGGCGTTAGTTTTTTTTATAGAGTGGCTCTTGTGCTGAATGATGTGATATAACTCTAAATCACTATTTATTTAAAAGTCTCTTTGACCTTGTGACATAGAGGTGCTCTATTTAAATTTTTGTTTATATTTTTTACAAGTCACTCTTGGCCTCTATGACACTAAAAACTCTTCTTTTAAAGTATTAGTGAATGTGTTTAAGTGGTTGAGTCTATAGTCATTTTTATCATACTCTTGATGAGAGATTGAGTTTGTCCATGTTTGGTTTTTGAAAAGGAAACCCCTCTTGAAACTCTTGAGTACCACCATTAATGGTAGATAATATGGTGACTAACAGAGACAGCCATTACAACCACCAATAAAACAAAAGTGGTCCCTCCATAGGCCTAATAATGGTTGTTGAAAAAGATAAAACTGCTTAAAGAATGTTATTTTAAAAGCATAGAGTTAGCTCTAATGTTTTTATTAAAGTAAATATTTTAACCCAGCACTTTCTACTGTCAGGGCAATGAGTATATACACGTTTGTCTGAGTCAGAAGGGATTTGGTAATGTAAAAATTTTTAGTTTTTGCAGCGCCAATTCATCTAAGCACCATGGTCAAACCATAACTATTCTTGGGGAATTAATGTTCAATCCAAGCTATTATATTAAGCTATAATTACCTCATCAATTGATGGCCCAATTTTTAGCCCTTTATGTACTGTTCCAACTAATAAAAAGTAAAAGGTCAAACTGTGTCATTTGGTGATGCCTCAAGACAGATGAACCATTTGTAACAAGATACTTCGTTTAAATCTGAAAGCTGACTCATCTACACTGAGGTACCTCGTTTGACCTTTTACTTTTTATTAATCCTCATAGCCCAATCCTAATAATTTTAATTTGAATTAAGACTTTTTAGCTTTTTCTGTGATAATTAATATTTTGGGGTAATTGATTGTTCATGGTTGTGGGGGACAAACATGTGAGGCCACGGCCCATTGCTCACAAGGATATGTCATAAGTTCTCAACTTTGGGTAGCAGTAATTCTCAAAGACTAATACTATTCTTAGACCAAAAAAGTGTACTGTTTTAGTAAATTTTTGACCACAACTAAGAGCTTTAAGTTTTCTCCACACTTAAAAGGTTTTTAGAATAGAGAATCTCTATCCTATATGTTATGGTTCAATATCAAGTTGTTAACAGTATAAATAAACAACCTCCCCATTTGACCTTAGTAAATAAGAAAATGCTAGATCATAGTGACTCATGACTTTCAATTAACTAAGCAAATTACAGAACTCAATATGTAGATAATTGCCTATCACCTGTAAAAGCCACTAAATCTCCCCTTCAATGGTTGAGAAAAGAAAACAAGGAAAATAGGCCCCTATTAATAAGAAAGATCCTATTAGAAGACACTACTTTCGCTTACAAAGGCTATATTTCTAGATCCATCTATAAATACAATTAATTTCTGCTTGGATTGAATATCATGTTTCTAATAGTTTTTTCTGTTTAGTACATATTTTCATTTTTACATTCTTGGTAATTATGTATACTGATTTTAAGAGTATTTTAACTCGCTCTATCCATGGCAGCTCACTATCCTTCAGTTGGTCCCATTTTTACTAAAAAATGTGAGTTACTCGTCATTTTGGCAGTCAAAACCTTTTAATGAACAAAGTAACAAGTCTCTAGTGTAACTTTAAAATTGTCAAATTAAAAGACAAGACTATGAATCTGGCTCTCATGGATGGGAACGCTTTGATTTATACATATAATAGTTATCAAGTGAATCTAGAATCTTCCCAATCGTCAGATTTAAAAAGTATAAAACTTTGGGATAACAACTTGTTTTTAAAGTTCCTAATATCCGGTTCTAGTTATACTTCAAGCAAACTAGATGCCTTTTTTCCATAGTGGATAAGGCCAGATATTGGTTTCATCATCACATTATTGTTTCCCACAGGACAACAGATTTTTAATAGAGCTTAATTTCTGGGATTTTCAAAACATTTTGTACAATTTCCAACCCACATATATAATTATTATATGTTTCTTCTAGCATATCCCAATAAAAAAGTAGCAATAATGGCTGACTGCCATTTACGTTTTTTGTACAATTGTCTATTTACGCTCTAGTGCAGATGCTGGGACACCACCATAATTAAATTTTATACACCTCAGCTTAAATCATTCTTTAGGAAATATGTTTAACTTCTAAAATAAGTGGCTTCTAATTCCATCAATTGTAAAAGTTTATAATTATAACTCAATTTCTTGATTAACATCTTATTCCCCCGTTGGCCTAAATCAAATTTTGAGTGACTAATTACTTACGCAATAAAATGGGTGTATGACCTTGAGATGTAAGGAGTCCTTGAATACCCAGTACCAGGCAACTGTGGAGCTTTTTGTTATGTATTGTCTGATATTGAAAATAGATGGGCTCACCAGCTTTCTTTTTAAAAAAATACTTAAAGAAATATATATTCACATGAAAGTAGTTAGTCCTTGCTGTTAAGAAAAAGCTTTAGGAATTCTGAAAACTTATCTTAACCCATGGCTTTAACTGGACTGGAAAGCTCTTTAGGGTTTTAAGACCTATTAGGATCAAAAGGGTTCCCTAACCTGAGGGTCCTTCTGGTTCTAGAGGACCTATTGGCCCTAAAGATTACTTGTACCCATTGCCTTCAGGACCCATTGAGCCTCCTAGAATTATAGGAGAGCTTTACAATGGCAATAGATGCCTTTCTTATTCAATTTAAATTATGTCTATTGTCTGATAATCTTCAATTTTTACTTAGGTATGTGGGTTGCAATGGATAGAGTGCAAATAATTTCAATTGCGTTTTAAAGCTCTCTATGATGCAATTGATAATCTATTCAACCTGCGTACTTTTTTGATACATGACAATAGATAAAAGTAAATAAGAAAATACTACTGATAGTAATGAAGATCCTTTTTTTAGTACTAGATGGTCATAATGAAGATCCTTAGTCATTACAAAGATATAAATGCTCTCTAATACAAGACATCTTATTGAAGCTCTACAGAGATGTATATGCGTCAGTGGTAAACCTTGAAAGAAGACATTAATCAATTGTGCCGTGATTTAACCATTGACAAGCATTTTAGTTTTTTAATAGAACTCATTCTAAGCTATCTTCTAAGTATGTAGTTCGTTTTTATCAGCTCTGAATAATCTTAACTACATGTCAGTTTCTAAGGAGAATACACCCCAAGTGAAGGAAGTATTTTCACCTATTTATTTAAATGCTGTAAAAACCGCTGAGTCTTACTGATCACAGATTCGCTTAACTTGTTCTGGAATAAAATATAGGCATAATGGTTTTATGAATAAAACTAAACTAGTCAAGTCTTCAATACTAAATAAATTTGGCTCTACTCTGGTGGATAGTAAGACAAATGACTTCAGACTCACTCTATTAATTAATATGGATAAAAAGTGAATTCAGACTAACTTCTGGAAGTTGGCACTTAGAAAGGAGATTAACTTCTTTACAATTTAAGCTGAAGTAAGCAAAAAACAATTAGTAATAATCAAATATTCATGATAATAAGGTGTTTATAATTAAAGAAAATGATGAATATAAATTGGTAAAAGCATTGGATGACATGTGGTAGGGTGATTGTGGCAACCACAATGATTTTGGCATTCTTAGCTGATAAAAAAGATATTCGTTTTGATTTTGAAAAGTCAGGCTGATTTTCATGATGAATAGCATATTTAAATCACTATTGTAATTAGCCATCATTTCAGCTACTTAACCTGACAATTTCCCACGAATACTTGCTCTATCTGAGCCGTTTTACTCATATTCACAATGTGAGCAACAAACCCTGACAAGATAGTAATTGTAGCTATCAACTTTATGAATCCTCTGTAAATTACAATAAACTATTTTATTGGTTACTATTGATAAACAGATGAAATGATTAAATTATCATCTCGAAGCAAACTCAATAATCTAAATTAAAAAAAATGAACCAGTAATCATGTAGTTAAAGCTTAAATAGTCCAAAGCTGGATAATATGGTCATTTAAAATTCCCACACATCCCCCTGCTTGGACATATTATTTAAAAAAATATCTGCTTTCTTCAATAATTCTTGCTATCAGTAATGATTGGCTAGTATATTTGAAATGGATGCCAACCTTTTTTGAGTGATTCCATGGCCCGCTCAAAGAGGTATAATTTATGGTTCCACTAGAACCAGTACTCTGGGTCAATCAAATTAAGTGATCCTTTCTCAGCTTTTCCAAAAACGGTGCCTTTCTCTGAAGAGGAAACAGGGGTGGCCTTCACTTTAACTTACTATCAAACATTATTTCCTCTTTCACCCATCATTGAACTTGATTTCAAGTTGCTGTTAGATTCAGCTCTATCTATGCTTAATTAGCAACAACCTTCAAGCCAAATGTGTTGATACTCCCCAATTTGGACCAGTTGTTCCTTTTTAAATCAGATCTACTACCCAAGTTTCTCTACTAGATTGGGAAGTTTACAAGCCATCGATTTTGTCAACTGAACTGACAATTGGGAATGACGAACATGTAAAGCTCTTATTTTGAACAACAGGGAGAATTAATCAAGGCTCTTGGTATCTCATTCGACCCTTACAATCTTAATTGTATTTTGGATTGAGATACTGCAGCATATGCACTTTGCTTTTCAGGAAATGACCTTTGCATACAAGTTCCCAAACTCCCTGTGTCACCAAATTTTCCAATTTCTTCTCATATCGCTTTCAGGAGGAATGCAGTTGCCTCCTACAAGATGCAGTTTGTTGCCTGCATGACTACCTTGTGGCTGGGACAATTTGGCAATATATATCCACTCATGCCAATAATTAGGGGTATGGTCTGACAACCACCCACAAATCTTCCTTGTTTGTTGTTTTCTAACATGGCTAGTGTACTTAATGAATCTAATCACCAAGCACCCCAGGCACAGCTCCTGGCACCCATGCCCTCTAGGTATTGCACGAATTTTTTTGCCAATTGTGTCTTACTGTATTTTTGTTCTCCCCACAATCTGGTGTTTCATATCTCAAAAATTGGATGTTTGCTTTTGTCTTAATTATCTCTTATTCTCAGAATTATCCTTTTGTTCAAAAAGCATGGTTTTGTATGGCTCTAAAACTTTCACATGCCTGATCTCTGATCAAATTTAGTGGCTCTTTTCCATAATTGTTATTCAACCTCCCTCTCCCCAGAGACATTGAAGGAGGGCTCACGCCGCACAACCCAAGGCTAGTGTATAAAAAATAATAAATAGGTAATTAAAAATTTGCTTTTTCTCTCTTTTTTCCAAATATATTTTTTATATATATTTTAAATTTTGTTATATATTTTTATCTATATATTTTTTAATTTATTATTTTTCTTTTTTATCTTTTAAGTCCAATTATTTTAGGAATTTGTTATGTACACTATTTATCATACGACCATCTGTACCATTTTTAATTGTGTAGGCATCAGTTGTCAATATTGTAATAATTTTGATGGTCCTGACCATAAAACATTTAGCTTGTTTCAGCGAGCAGACCCAAGTGTCACAATAGGCAACTCATTCTCCAACAGAAAGTTCCCCAGGCTAGGTCAAACCTTATCATATTTATTCTCAGCATTAACGCTCATTTTTATTGTCATATTGTAAGCGCAAGATTGGAGGTCCACTATATGTTTACAAGCCAATACAGGTATTTATCCGCGCTCATTCCTAAGATCAGTTCCACCACCTAATAGAGAATAGGCAGCAATGCTGACCTTTGACCATACAATAATTTAATTGGCATTTTTCCATTTCTAAATGGAAGCTGATGTTGCACGCAAAGGTCACCAAAAATAGATAAGGCGACCAGGATGACGCCTTACCCAAGACCAGTTTCCTTAGCATAGTTACTAATGTTTCATTAGCTAATTTTCAACTTTATGTATTCACAGCTGATATGATGCAGATACCATCCCTTTAATCCCCATCAGGTCATTCAGGAGGGGAATTATGAAGGAGGTAAATTCATCCTATTATTTCTCAATAGCACCTGGGAACACCCATGCCTTACACCACCTGTTCTAGGATGAATTCCGTGATACTTAGTGCATCCACTCAGTTTAATGCTCATATTTGACCCACCTCATAAGGTGGTCAATCACAACTATGATCTAACATACTCCACCCATTCTCACGTTCAATCGTCCCATTACATCACTTTATACCATGTGCCACAAAAAACCTGGTTTCACTAATTGGTAACCTATCATGTTCCTGTGCAGTTTAGGAGTTGATACTCCACACAACTGGCAATGAAATTAGCAACGTCAAAATTCAATATTTTCCCAATAATAGTATAGTCAAATGTGTTCTAACGTTTTTTTTAATCACATGGACATCAGCATTGTGCATAATCCAGATTATATCTGCTTGTTATAAATGCTTCAGAAAAAAAAACTCTTGTCACCCATTATATTGAAGAGTTAACCATTGATTATTTCAATTTTCTCCATTGCTTTTTTTGTAGTCTGAATTTTAATTGGCTCATCATCTAGCTCTCTTTAAACTATACATTCAAATAGGTCATCATCCTGATTTTGCAAAGCAAGAATGTCTGGTAACCTAGATAACCCATCGGCATTCTGATTCTTATCTCATGCTTGATGCTCTATCTCAAAGTCGTAGGCTTGTAACTTCAAAGCCCATCATTCTAATCTCCCATTTGGTTCCTTGAGATTATGAAGCCACCAGAGAGAGGCGTGGTTGGTCATGACTTTTAAGTGCGTTTCATGAATGTAGTTCTAAACTGCTTGAAGTCATAGATTCCTGCAAGACATCATAACTCCACAACCATAAAATTTTCTACAGCCTTCAACAAAGTATGTCTAATGTAAGCCACAGTATGTTCTTCCCTATTTTCTTTGACTAGAAAGAGGATGGCTCCTATCGCCATCAACAACCCATCTTACTGGATAAAACAAATTTCAAAATCTGAAAAACATAGTTGTACTTGACATCAGATATCTCCTCAGTTCATCAAATGCATACTGCGCTTCATCATTCCATATGAACCCTTTCTTGTATCCTTCAAGAGGTGGAAAAGCAGATCAGCCTTTTTCACAAAATCTTTAATTAATTGGCGAAAACATCTGACCATTTAAGGAAAGCTTGAACTTCTCAAATGCTTATATGGTTTGCCATCTTTTTGATTGCTTCAACCTTCTGGATTCGAGGTTTGAGCTCATCCATGTTAATCATCAATCCCAAGTGTTCTAACACTTCTTTAAGAAATAACATTTTGTGGTTTAATCTTGATATTGTGGAAGCCAGTCTAAACACCTCTTAAAGCTGATGTAAATGATCCGCGAAAGGTTCAGCTAAAAACTTTACTATTATTCAGATAAATTAGGACATAAGACAACATCAGATCCGATAAAATTATGTCCATTGCCCGCTGGAACGTTGTGGGGCATTTCATAAGCCTCAAGTCATCCTCATCGGCTGGTAATACCACTGTGCTTTGATAATGACACACTTCTTGATCCTCTGGTGGCATTTTTATTATATAATAGTAGGAGATCAAATCCAAGGATTAGAAAAATTTTGGATCCTCTCAATTGATCTAGCACATCATCAATTCTAGTCAAGAGATACAAAGCCTTATTTTGTGATTTTGTTCGATTAATGATAATCAATCATGACTCAATTTGATCTGTCGTTTTTCTTAACTATCCTTATAAGGCTCTCCCATGGGCTGGACGATGGTACAAGCATCCATGATCTAATAGCTTCTCAATTTTCTTCAGCAAAAACTGCCTCTGCTGCCAAATACTTCTGAATAACTTTCAGCCAAATCAGTCCATCCTCTCCTGTTTCTACTCGATGAAATAATCCTTTGTGCACCCCAAATCTTGGTCACTTGTGCAAAAATAACTTAGTACTTTTCAAACAAGGCCAAAACTTCATCCTTATGGCCTTGATCAATATAGTTAACCAATCGAGTTTGATTAACATCTGAATATTCCCAGCAGATTCTTTAAGTAGTCATAGCTCATATAAATCTCCAAAATCGTGGAGTGAACAAATTTTTGTTACCAGATTTAACTGGGTGAATGCAACCACCTGGTGCCGTTTGACCACCATCGGAGTATTTCCTAGATTAGCCAACAGGATATAGATCTCTTCATGGGCGGTGGAATAAAATCCTGGGGCTACCCAAGATTAAATCCTCTTCCGTTGCAAGGAGCTTTGATCTCCATATATAGCTGCTCTAGGATCTCCAATAATAGCCCAGTTTACACGACTTGCTGCATTCCTGCTAAATTGTAACATTCTCCTTCATCTGAAGAAGAATCTCACAATTTTCATTCATGTATTTGGGTAACTTTTGTACCCTTTTTCTGATTAATTTGTATCTGACAGGTAATATTCTGTCCTTATATACCAGATTGGTGAAACTATTCCTCTTGCTGAGGGGCGCCTTCACTTCTCATTGATAAATCAGCGGCAGCGTCTGCCCCAGTATTAACAAGGTATCTTCCTCAAAGTTACATCTGACCATATACTTCTTTATGAAGTAATTGCTAATGAGAATATTGTAATTCTGGCTGGCCAGTACAATCTTATGGCAGCTGATACAACCAATAATCCAAACCATAGCGGCAGAGTTCTATAGGCCATGAAAGAAGTGGTATAGTCAGGACCAGCTGCCCCGTGATGCTTCCTATGCTCTAAATTCGGTTTGGTCCTCAATATTTTGAATGATTTGGTCGAGACAATATTAATTGGCAATCCACTATTGATGATTGCCCTGACAGGGACTCAGTTCACCAAAATATCTGTATATGTGCACTCAGAAATATAAAGATAGACTATTTTTTACTGCATGTTGATAATTGTTTGCTTGTATCTTGGGTGTGAATCTATTGAGCTGGAATATTATGAAACTTCTCTGATTGTACCAATCAGAATTGATATATTGACTTCATCTAATTAGGCGTTTCATAGGTTGGTTTCATCTTTGGTGTTTTGGACCTCCTCACCATCTGTCAGTCATACAGGCAAGCTACCTCCTTTACTAATTCAGGGGCAATCTCTTTAAAATCAATATAGTTATCGCGTTTATATTTTGGTAAACTGCTTGATAAGAGGGTCTAACAATAATTCATCCGATAATAGCTCTGACTTGTCCAAATCATAATGTTTATAAGGGGAGACTTGGTCTCCTGCAGTTCTAGAATGTCCCACTTCTAGACTGCATAGTCTTTTCCCTGCCCTTCAGAAGTTTCCTTTTTCTTCTTAGCTGAATTGGGTAAACTTGATCCTTAGGCTTTCACTGTTTACAATTGTTGACGAAATGTCCAGTCTGTCCACACTTATTGCAAGTCAAACTTGTCTTTTTAGGGGGTTAGATTCTTTAAAATGTTTGTCTATATCCCCTAAATTATTGTAATCTCTGGATTTATCAGGGAATGGTCCCAAAATCTTATAAGTATTTGACTGATTGTTAAGTTTAAAGTTCTTATTTAGTGCGTCAAAAGTCACTGAGAATACCTTCAAATACTTTTTTATTTGGGAAATGGTATATCAACTAATAAGAGATGACTCCAACGCATGGTACAATTCTCAGTAAGGGAGCAACGCGTTTTTAATAGAAATTCTTTAATCAAAATTGCTCATCACAATGGATCCACTAACGAATGAGCTTCCTCATAAAAACAATTGGTAAATGTACCCACCATTTTATCTTTCTTAAACTAGATTATCATGAATTTTACTTCTGAGATGAAATTTTTAGGCTCCTGCATTCCTTCATAATTCCTTCCTCACTCTTTATAGATCCAACTTTTTCCCGCAAAGATAGTGCAAAACTAGATTTTGATGCGAGGTATTGAGTAAATTTATGACGGTGACAGCTTTCTGATGGTCGCTGTAACCATACATGGTCATCTCAAATAACTGGAAAAGTAGGAGCGTTGCCATGATGGAAAATGCATAACTTATGATTATTATAAATCTTCAACAATAATTAGTGTGGAACCTCTATGTGAACTGACGCTAGTGTAGTTTTGGGAGTTACTTTCAGAAGGGCCACAATAGTCAGGGCATCTCTTATACAGATTGAATCATGCTTTTGGTGCAATTTTCTATTTTGATAGACACAAATTCTTCCTCAAATAACTCTGCCTCTTAATGCTCATCTCAAGTGCAAGTACGCTTAGAATCTATGAGGTCATCAAATCAATTAGGGATTTTTCCCTCCAAAGGCAGAATTTCTGTTCATTTTCCTGAAGTTAACGAGTTTTCTCTACTATCCCTTCCATAGTCATTTACAAGGTTTTGACTTCTTTCCAAATTGAAGCCTCTCTTTTTTGCACTTCAAATAAAAGGCTGTATAACTCACAAGTTTCCATTTTTATTTAAACATTCCATCATCTATCTTAATGAATTTAAACTTCAGCGAGTCCAATTTGAATTGAGTGCCAACTCTAAAGCATTTTTAATGATCTCTACTTTCTGTGTGAAGTTTATTAATTTTGGCTCTCATCTCCTCTTTAAGCTTCTTAAATTGTTCCTCCATATCTTTGACGGTGTTATTAATTTCCCATATCCTATTGACCAAATCATGAATAATTGTGTGGGTTTTGGTGTTGGAAGCAATCACTAGCTCCGTTGCAGCCTGAACTTAGAGCAAATCGTGGTAAAGTCTCTTGCCAATTGGCAGAGTTTATCCATATCATGTTCTCATTAATGATTGAACCCAAGCTGGTTATTGTTTTCTTCAACAATCCCTCGAAGTTTTTTATCTAGCTTGGCCATCAGATTCTTAATTGTGTATCTGAATGCTGAACACACTGTGATATAAAGTCCAAGCCAGCGCAGATCTGATGTTTCTAGCGTCCAATTGTCATATTAAAGCCTGCTGTTAGACACTACTATTCTGAGTGTATGTGACCAGATCAGCGTTCACCACCTGATGTCAGTCTTTAATCATCCTCATATATTGGGTAGTCAGTTGCACATATTTGATAGCATAATTACTGATGTTATCAATAGAACGTAAATACTTGAGAGAGTTGAAGTATTCATATGCAGAAAATGAAAAACAAATTATTTTTGCTCATTCTGATTCGTGGTAAAATAACCCACAGCTCATATTCAGGTTACGAGTAGAAAAGACTAAAACCTTCTTATTATATTCTCACTAGCTTTGGTCAGATTGTCTCAGATTTGATCTGAGGGTGGTTTTAAGATGTTTACTGTATTTTTATTCACTCCAATAGTCAATAGTTGAATATATTGGGGATTTACCAGCATACCCACTTTTAATTAAACATTATTCTGGTGGGCTGCTGACAAACCCTTTTCCTAGTTTCTCATGTAATACATATTATTGGAATATTTCCAATTATTAATTTCAGAAAAAAATTACTATAACCCTATAGTGAGCACTAAGTGGAAAACCCGATAGGTCTTCACTAATGCACAGTTTACTTAACTAGTGATCATGGAATAAAATATAGGCATGCTGGTTGTATGAAGAAAACTAGCTTAGTCAAGTTTTGAAATTAAAAAAATTGGCTCTACTCTGGTGGATAGTAAGAAAAATGACTTCAGCCTCACTCTAGAAATTAATAAGGATACATTTGACTTCAGCCTCACTTCTGGCAGTTGGTACTTAGAAAAGAGATTAACAAATACAACTTCAAGATGAAGTAAACAATAAACAATTGATAATAATAAAGTTTTACATCTATGTTATTTTGTATTTAAAGAAATTAAGGAATATATTTAGGTGATAGCATTGAAGGACATGTGGTAAGGTAATTGTGGCAACCACAATGATCTCAGTATGCCTAGCTGACAAAAAAGATATTAGTACAATATTGGGAAAAACTCCAGCTGATTTTCACAATAAATAGCATATTTGAATCACCACTCAATTCTGCCATCATGTCAGCTACTAAACCTGACAACTTCCCATGAGTAATTTCTCTATCTGAGACAGATTACCCATATCCACAATGTTAACAATAATTTCTGACTAAATAGTAATTGTAACTTTCATCATATAAAAATCCTCTGTAATTTACAATTAACAATTTGTTTGGTTTTTATTTCTGGACATATGACATAAAGTAAATTACTGTTTCAAAGCTTATTATATAATCTAAAATAAATAAATTAACCAGTATATAAGTAAATTAACGTTTAAATAAACGCAAGCTGGATAATGGGGTTTTATAAAATTAACACAAAAGCACAATAGTGAAACTGCCATGGTTGTTTGTCTTACTAACAAGTTTTATTGTACATGTAATAAATAATAGTATCATAGTTATATTTCATAATCTTTGATCTTTGCCTTTGTGGATTAAAAAAAATTCAGGTTTTCTTATCTTGAGTCCCTATTGATGATATAAATCTGGCAAAATCCATTTTTACTCATCCTCAATAATAGTTTCCATTAAAATAAAGAACCTGAACTTATACACATTTTTGTTAGGTTTATTTTGTTTTTCATAATATTCTTGAGAGTAACCCTGTAAAGGTGAGTCCAAATTTTCTTACAATATTGAATACGGCTCCTTTTCTTGCTAAGGCCTACCTATAAGTTGGGGCCAAGTAGGGCGTTCTAAGAGCCCACCTAAGATGCCAACATCCTTGAGATAGAGTGTTGGAAGTCTATAAATATGTGCATAAGGGAGCTATTACTAGGTGGATGAGATCTGCTGCTATATCCCATTCCCTAAATCCTTTGACAACCTTGCCAGCAGCAAGGGTTGTGCGCCTGTGTTCAGGATATATATGCAACTTCTCCCATCCCTTGTTTGCGCAGGGTAGATAGTTACTAGATTGCTTCTTTCTGTGATGCTTTGCGCTAAGGGCCATGGACCCTCACCATTAATACCCCTTCTCAATAGATAAGAAAAAATGATGTCATGGAAACTACTGAGTATATTATGAAATAATTTCTTACCCTTTGAAATGAAACCTACCTGTATAACAACACCTCAAGGTTTACAAATGCAGGATAAAAATACAGATAATTGAAATGAAATCCCGTTTATGGATGATGACGGCTTAATAAAATTACCAGTTGGTTGAGATGAAGTTACATACATTAATTTGACACTTTCTGGATGAAGAGGTTTTCAATGTGAAGATGACGCTGCCAATGATGATTATGAAACTGACCCCCTTTTAGCCTTTGGGGCTAAAATAATCCATAATCAACTGGTGAAAAAGTAATTTCATTTGAAATGGACAATGTCAAAGAAATGACTGAAATAACCTTGTGAACCAAGTTACTTTGACGGCTGTGATAGAACATTCCATCTGAATATTACACAAAAAGGCAATAAATTAATATTGAAGGTATGTCAAAAACCCTAAAGCAAAGCACATCTGAACTGCATCATTTTATAGTTTCTAATGCAATCAGCATATTGCTAAATTGGGAGAAGAAGTAATAAGTAGAATTAGTATTGCATCCCCCTAACCCAGAAGTATGTATGGAGCAAGGGGCTACCAAAAGTCCTTCTTCAAGGGATGTCCACCATGAGATGGAGCTCACAGATACAAGTATCAAGCCAAATAGATGCCGCCACCAAATCTTTAATCAAGAAGAGAAGGACCCAGGTATCATATTGCCACTACTTAATCGCAATACCCCATTTTCAATATACTATCAATTTACATTTACTTCATATATTGATTTTATGCCTGAAATATAAAACATTTTGATTCTAACAGAATTGCAAAAGCCTTATACCACAAACACTTCAAGATCTATACTTTGTTTTCCGTTTATATGGTTTAAGTTAAGAGATCGCCAGTAACATTATTGGGATTGAAGAAGAAGACACTCATTATAAGGATAGCTTTGTTGTTGATAACTCTAAGGGAGAGGTTGATTAATTTTTCCGTTGAGTCTTTTGTTAAGCCAATGTACTGAAGGTATGTAAAAATAGTGCCATTAAGAATACCACCAGCAGGGTGATGAACAGCAGATCAGTCATCAATGATTCATTGGGTAGCATCAAAAGAAGATTTATTAAATGAGAATTATCTATGCACCTTCAGAAGGTCGCCTAAAAGTCTAATCTTTGTTCAACATAACTCCTCTATAGCAAGTAAGCCAACCAAGCTAAGCGAGTAAAAGTTTTTGAGATGACTGTTGCTCACTACAGGGGTGAAACTAACATACTAAAATAAAGGAACTATGATTTCTTAAGAACTGATTGACTTTAAAGATATGGAGGCCTATCATATAGAAGAATTCTTTGGACTTCTGGAGAGAGAGAGTAAAATTATATAAGATTCCAAGCATTAGAACTAGAAGCATCGGATTTACAAAACCAACTTGAGTGTGTCAAGTTGAACACTAGAAGAGCCCATGTCGCCGTCATACCAATTGTGAGTGGATCTTAAGCTGTAAAGTAGATTAAACCTACCATAAAAGATTTAGTATAGACTGTTATTCCTAAAATTAAGAATGGAATGAACATCTGAACTTTAAATGTTTATAAAGATCATTTAGACCAACACAATCCAAAATTATAACTTGGAGAAGATTCCAGATGAGGTGAAAGCTAAACTTCTGGATGTACTAAAATTAGAAATCACCTTATCTCTAGCAGCTACCCGGTTAGAGACACTGATATTAGCTACTCAATGGAATACCATGCTAATGTTCCTGGTGCGCGTCAAACCTGTTAAGGAGGACCCAAACTTCAAGCCCTACATCAGACCATGCATACTTCAGGAGAGGTAACCATTACAATTTACCTACAGGTGTATGAAAACAGTATGGATGGCATTGAACATTGCCAGAAGGCTCGCCATGTATAAAGATACATGAGTTATAAGGCTCATGAGATTCTCATTGCTTTTTTAAGCCCTGGATTAACCTGTACTTTAGTGAAGAACATTTCTTGTCAAAGTTTGGAAGTAATCAAGAAGTCCTGAATATGAAGCAAGACTTCCTTCTCATGAAGATAGAAAAGAAAGATTCAGTATTTAATTATGCCGCTTGTTACTATATCAAGGCTCAGCAACTATATACAAAGGATCCTTAGATCTAATGACTGTAAAAATGGTGCTACTGAGTTCCATAGTGATGCATCCCACTTTAAAGATGAATAAGACCTTGGCTCTCAAGTCCGTAATGTCGCTAAAAACCATCAAAAAGCCTTACTTAATGTCCAAAAATTTTATATAAAAGGGATAAAAGAGATCAGGACAAAACTTCAAAGAAGAAAATAAGGTTTACGTCGCTCAAAATAATAATGAAAAAACTTGAGATAGGGCACGTAAACCAGTGGAGCGATAGCCTCAGAGAACTCACTTAAAACAGGAGCATAAACCTGGACACTTCTGACGCTCATTTATGATGGACTCCACTGAGAAGAAAGATGTACCCCATAACAATAATGCCACCAATGCGTGAACTGGATGGATTTAGGTACCAAGGGGGAAATCATGAAAAAGTGGATGTAGTTAATGCAGGACACCACGTTCTAGGAGCACCTAGTGCAGTGGATGTACCTGCTTTAATAAAAGTGAATGGAAATGATGAGATTGGATTTAACAATACCACTTAGCACAGACCACCCACCTTACTAGGATCATCAACACCGTCAAAGAAGGAGAGCATCTTGTGCTTTTTACCTTCAAGAGCATAAAACCAGATACAAAAAAAAACTCTATAGCCACATCTAACAGAGAAGCTCTGAAGCAGTCTGAAGAGTCAGCCACTGACGTTTTGATGACAGGGAACCCATTTGGAAAGAGCGTTAAAACAGTTGAAGTGATGACTCAGAAGGTTTTATTCTTTTCTGTGCTAGATACTAGAGAGCCTATCAATATCTATGTCCTCCAAGCTGATGAATAATGTGGTCATCCAAATATAGACTATAGCGTCAAGTATCAAACTTCTAGGCCAGATGTCACGCGCGTCTTAGGAGCATATTCAGCATTGTTATGTTTTTGGGCGCCTTATTCTGAAGGCTACCAATGGTTCTAGACTATGGAAACTACGATTTTTAAACTACCCAGTTTTTACTCAAGTTAGGTACAAAGATGGACGTCACCACCTATAAAATGAGCATACTCAGTTAAAATGCCACTGTTGCTCAAGGATGAAGATGCCAAGTCATGAAACCAGAGGACATTGTTGGTGGAAACTGATCAGTCAACATACCCAATCCACTAAACTTTTTTGGAGAAGGGAGTTAAACAACTACCAGCCACAGTTACTACGGAAGAAGGACTACCACTGAGAGCTAGTGAGATCCTGAAGACCAGACTTGGTGAACAACGCCAGGTCTTACTATTATTATGAAGATACATTTGGACTTAATACTTAAGTTTACAGTTGCAATGGGATCATAGATTAGGAGCCAAGTGTTCTTGAGTTCTAAGAAAAAATTACACCAGAGAAATGACTGTCATATTTTAGGAACATGACTACCTAGCCTTTACACATAAAAAAGGACAAGTCGCTCAAGACATAATGACAAGCTGCGACGCCTTTAAGTCAGTGCACGCTGGTGGATATTGATGGAACTGTAAAATAGAAGGTCTGGGAGAGGGAACCAGCTTTAAAGATGCTCAGAGTTGGACTGAGTTATCATCAACAAATACAGAAAGGCGCCAGAGCCTTTGGTATGACCAAGGCTTGCTAAGTAACCTCAATAATGTTTAAAAATAAGTAGCTTATAAAAAAATATAAGCGAAAAACAATAAATTTACTTTTTAAAGGTTGGGATAATTTATGGTGATAGGGTTTGTCACGCTAAGCTGTTCCCTTTTGTACTAATGATTAGGTTCTCTTTTTAAATTCAGGAAGAGGCGCGTGATGAGACATCTTCCTTGTGTCATGGTTTTCCTGGAATTAATAAAGTAGCCTCTTTGTCACCTTGGTTTTAAGTGCATCTGGATCTTTTCTTTCTCTGTTGATAGTTCAGGGGATAATGCCTTTGTTAACTCAGGGTCTGTGAATCAAATTATCAGTAGGCGTAGGAGATTATATTTTGACCTTATCTAATTTGTCTTTGTCTGCGGTTTGAGTTCCTAACATGACCCTTGAGATCCTGTTAAAGGTGTTTGAAAATTCAGAAAAATCGCACATGTACCCAGTTGATGACCACACCCTTATCAACTTTGATAATAAAAATTTCTGACCACATCTATCAAGGACTTTATATGGATCAGAACAAAATGTCAAGAGTTTGATGGTTGTTTCTCTAAGGTTTAGTGATAGAACACTACAAAGCTTTTGGTTGGTCCACCAGCAAAGAGTGTCATTGTTAATTGCTTTGTCTCATCTCCTTTGTCTTAATGTGCACCAAAGCGTCATGACCATGGACTGAAGTCAGATAAACTCATCATTTAAGTATTTCAGAGTGATTTCAGAAGTTTTGGGAGTTTTTGACTTCAGCATGGGTTGTAAACTAGTTGGTTATAATGTTTACCTGTCATAAAATGCTTTAAAGGGGGGACATCTTTATTAACCTGTTGTAGATGACCTGATAAGCGAGTATAGAACTTGGTAGTAATGATTTAAACGCAGCGGGTTAGTAGAAGCCATCTCTTAAATAAAGATAAAGGTGCCATTAGCCCCTTCTACAACCCCATTGGTGGAGGGGCTATAGGGTGCTGCAAAAGCCTGGCGAGTGTTGAATAGGGAAGTCAATTTCTGGATCACCGCTGAGGTAAAATTTAGACCATTATTATATAGAAGCACCCTTGGGCTACCATGCTGCGAAGAGTTTCCATTACATTAATATAACAGTTGCTCAAGCAGTGGCCACAAGGATATACAGCCTTAAACTCTTTATTAATGTAGTCCACAGCAAAAAAATTATACATCGGTGATTGTGGACACCTATAGGCAGAGGACCTATGTTGTCAGTGCTTACTATTCGGAAAGGGGCCAATGGAGCAACTACCTAATGTTGGAACTTTAGTGTCAGAAAAATTTCCATATTGATTCCTCCCAATAATATCAGAATTAGGGGTGTCAGTATTCGGGCATGATTGCTGGGTAATCACCTAAATCAATTATTATTTAATGCTATAGTAATACTAAGTGATTAGTTTGGTATCTCCTAGTTTGACACCAACTGCAAAATTGTGGGTAAAGTGGAAATTTCTGGTGGAAAAATGAATTATTTGTTATCAACAACCTGACAATGATTTCGCTATCTCAAATCTGAGTTTGGCGATATCTTAGCTTGACATCAACTACCATGTTAAGCTAATTGTGGGATTTTCTGGCAGAAAGTTGAAGTATTTGTTATCAATCATCTGATTATGATTTTGCTTCCTAATTTGGAGTACTGGCAACTTATGCTGAGGATGCTCAAAGTATTTTTATTATAATAATTTAATATGGCTGACTGGCGACTTGTGACAAGGATGAGTCGACCTAATAAACAGTGATTAGGATGAGTAGAATGGGAGGGAATCACTACCACGGATGGCTGCAATTGGTTGAGGTTCCAGCTTGGATGGCTAAGGGGTTTTCATAGGCGCAGTAGCCTAAAAATGATTAGTCTTCCTTCCCTCCAAATAAACATCTCTCTTTCGCCCACTTTCCTATTTATTTAAAGTAGCAAGATCCACTAAAATAAGTTGGGGTTGGATTGGAAATCTCCAAAGTAAGTACAGGGTGATGCTCTGTAGTGGCCGGTGCTGCCAGCTCCCATACCTCAGCCCTATGAGGAATTGACGGGAACCTGGTCAACTGGCCACCAATGATGATGTGATGATGGCCATCAGCCATGAGGGTAGTGCAGTGCGGGAGTGACATAGTGTTGCTATTTAGGGGCTTTGCTGCTTGTTAATAGATATTAAACCCTAAATTAATAACTTTCACAAGATCAGTCTGTGCACCCTTTGCATTGTATGATGATATATGATATAAAATTGATATTATTATGAAGACTATTACTCATAGTTGAATGAATAACCAGTGTTATTCCAACGCTTGACTTTATTCCTCCTCAAAATGCTCTGAATGTCCTCAATAAGAATTTATAATCTTATCTGACTAACTTGATCCACACTCAGATCCTAGTTTACAGCCTATTTTCTCTTTTGCGGAGTCTCATGGAGCTCACAGTAATTCCCTTTCCAAGATCAGCTTTCCTTATAAGGATCCTCAATCTTTACTCTTTATCCTTTTTAAAGGGTCCCCAAATAAAGCACACAGCAATAACTTCCTAAAGATTAATAGAACTAAAACTAATAATGAATTCTGCTAAAGTCTGGTTTTTTATTAAGTGAATTATTAGGGGAATTTATAGATGAATTTTGGCACCCATCCCTCTGTTAGCGCCTCAGCCTTGAATGGCAGCCGTTGTCATTAATTACCCTTTGTTGTCTCATTAGCAATGGTCTTCCCCATCCTGGTTATGATTACTTCATCAGAAATCCTTGAGACCTAAAATGAAAAGAATCTGAAATGTGTCCCTAACATTTTTTACTTAATCCCAGAGAACCAACCATATTTAGCGAGCGACCTGCTTAGTTAATGGATTTTGTTACCCATTATGGCAAGTTGCAAACCAACTGATTAATTCACTAGTTGTAGGAGACATTACTCACCTTGCAAAATACTCCTTATATACAATTGGTCAGTGATTAAACCCAACCAATCCTTATTGGTACACTTGATAGCTAATCATTGATCAACTAGACCATCTAGTACTAAAAAAAATCATTGATCAACTATCACATGCCCCATTTCATTAACAACTCTGCCCAACGAGATCTTAAGCATTGCCCTGATCAATCCCTGAAGGATCTGAACAAGGCAATTTCCTAAAGTCCCCCTGAACAATGTTAACATTAAATTGGTGTCAACTGATATCCAATTTACTTGCTATAGGGAATTATTTTAGCAATCAATGGCAGTCTAGATGGCGGAGAAGGTGGCAAAATCCCAACACATTCCCCTCTTGCCTAGATTTCCAGCAAGAATAGGATTGGGACAGGAGAGTATCACCTCAGACACCAGGTCAAATACTTTTTGGGTTCTAGCAGAGGACAGCCGATCTGTACCCAACTCTGCACAGGACAACCTTTGGCGTGTGGTTCTCTTCCTTTTCCTCCTCAATACCTCCTAATCAGAGCGTGGTCCCCATGACCTTCTATCATGCTAGGCTGATCAATTTACTCAGGACAATACTGATCCTGGGATCCGGTTCCCCCCCATCAGGGCAAATGACCTGCTGTTATATTCATGATTCTTGGTCTACATCGTCAATTTCCTGATTTTCCTCTTTGTCCTTGACAGGAGATTCTTGCTTTCAATGTTTGTTTTGTGGCACAATTATGAATGCTCATTTATATTTGCTCATGCTATTTTATCATAATAACTTCTTGGCTCATATCATTCTTAATTCTTTTCTGGAGAGCTTATCTCATTAAATTTGAGATTGACTTCTCCAAATTAAAGCTTAGTTGATTTTAATGCCATAATGTCAACTATCATAAAATTCCGATATCACCCCTCTCTCCAGATCATATGTTTCTTTTGGAGTCTCAATATCAACAACTGCTCAACATCATGTCTAGAAAAGATGTTTGGCTCTTTCAACTGATGAGTCAATCTGCGCAATGGGACCTCTTTTATGGTCCTCCAGGACTAAAACTCCAAGTGAAGTACCCATGGCCAGTCCTTCTGTGTAATTACCAAAACCAGTATCTAACCCCAATGAAACCAGGTTAGTAATCATTTAAACGACTTGCAACCATTCCTCTCCCAGTTGTCAATTCCTCAGTTAGATTTTTAAAATCTCCTGGATTTGTCTCCATTTGCAGATAATCTTACAATCATTGTTGAACCTTCTGAAGCAATGCCCTCCACACTCAATTGATTGTTCCTCGCAAGATTGGACTTGCTTCCAGAGTTCCTTTTCTGACTTAGCTAGTTTTACAAACCAGCTGTTCTATCAATGAACTAGCCATTAGAAACTGTAACTTTTGAACTTCCCTACTTAGAATTGAGGAATTGATTAATCAAGGCTCTATCCATAGCTCTGAACCCTTATAATCTTGAAAAACGTTCTAGATCGAGATGTTGCAGCCTATGTTTTTTACTTTGCTGGTCAAATTTTTGAAGTTGGGCCACAAAGCTTCCAGCCTCTCCTGGCTTCCATCGCTCATTCTGCTTTTGCTTTCAAGAAGCTTGTAGCTTTTGTATGCAGGATTCCATTCACTCTCTGCATGACTATCTCATTTCTGGTGCATCTCATTGGTACCTTCCCCTAATGGCTGTGATTGTGCATGATTTGGCAACCCCCATCTAGTATACCTTGCTCAATGCCAGCCCATATATCCAATGTTCTTGATGAAGCCCTTTAGCACACACAAGATCAATCTTCCAGCTCTGGTGCCTTATCAGGATTACTCAGGGTTATTTGCCAATTGCCTCTTCTTAATCTGATGCTTCCCTCCCCAATCCATGTATCAAGTTTGGCAAGTGTAAAAATTTACTTAAGTGTTGATTATTGGTCATCAACCCAGTAACCTTTTTACTGCACAGATTTTATTTCCTCATGCACTTTGCGTTGTATAGAATGTATTATATGATAATAGTATGGAGACTATTATCCAGAGTTGAGTTTGAACTATTATTAGTCCCAACGCTTCAGTCAGTACTTCTGATTATATACTCTATAAATCATACTTGTAGGGATTCATTCCTATATTCCTGTCCACCCAATCTTCATCCAGATACCCCGGTGACAGTCTCTTTCAGCCCAACACACAGTCAGCATCTATCCCTGATTGTGGTTCCCTTCATCTCTAGATCCCCACTTGGATCTCTACTCTTCTCTCTGAGAGTCTTCCAATTATTGCCTTCTGCAATAATATCCTTGAGATGGAACTTCACAATGGATGATGATAGTCTAGCTATACACCAAATTGACAATATTACTAATAATACTAATAATAATACTGTTTTCCTAAAATTCTGGTTTCATTATAGTGAATCCTAGGAAATTATATAGTAGAGGATTTAGCCATCTAACCCTCAATTGACACCTCTTTGATGAAATGGCAGCCATTGCCATTGAATCACCCTTCCTCTTCTTGGCAGCGATGGTCTTCCCTATCATGGCTAGGTTTCTGTCATTAGACATCCTCAAGACCTCAAATGGAAAGAGTCAGAAAATGTGTCCCTAACTTTTTCCTCTCGATCCAAGCAAACCAACCATAATTGGCTAGCGACCTGCTTAGGTAATGAGACTTATTACCCATTATGGCAGATCACTTCACCAACTGATCAATTCACTAGTTGCAGATGGCATCACTCACCTCAAAACTCACTATTCATTCCCAATCAGTCATTGATGAACTTGACCGATCCCAATCAGTACACCTGATAGTTAATCACTATCAGATGCCCCTATTTCGTCAGCCACTCCGCCTGATGAGATCTCAGGTATTCATCCGTATTAATCCCCAATGGATATGACCAGGTGAATATCCCAAAATCCACCGAACATAGTTCCTCCAAAACTTGGGCCAACCAATTTCTGATTCACTTTGACTTAGGGAATTTTTCCCTAGCGACGCCAGGTAATCTAGCAGGCTGGGAATATGGAAAAAATTATAACAGCAAGTACTGGCATTTTCATCTCCCTTCCCCTAGTTGCATCCTCACAGGGATCAGCCTCCACTCAACAAAATTGACTTTGAGTAGGTCTAGCCCTTGCTATCATCTGATTGCACATAAGTTTGATGGTTTTTACTCCTACTGCAATACATCCTCTCTCCCCAAGAGGTGACATAGGCAGAATCATCCCTATGTCAATTATAAACTATAAAAAATTATAAAAATATTTTTTATATGCATTTTAATATTTAAATTTTTTTCTATGTATTTATCAATCTTTTTTTTTCTTCTTTATATGGTACATGGCCTTCACCCAGTTCAGCGGTCCATCTTTTATTTATTTCCCCAACCTGGTTCTGAGGTATAATTAGACCTACTAGTTTTATGGTTCAGAGGCCTTATTTTTAGGACTTAACCATCTAGTTTAGTTCAGTGGTCCTTTTTTGGACATAATCAAAATCATCAGGACATAAACATCTCAATAGTTCTGCGGTCTTTTGAAAACTCTTTTTTATTATTTTTTATTGATCCACTGCTTCAGATATTTAGCATGGTTTTGATTCACTATCTTTCCATCCAAGAGTTTTTTGATGGAATAGGCGTCCATCGCCATCTTGGTAACAATCACAAATGGACCTAACCACAACGTATCTAACATATTTTTCTCCAAAAACCATGTATATCGTCATTGCTACTCTTTCTCTTATTTGGTATTCTGATAAGGCCGGTCAGTTCTTATCATCCATTATTTTTTTCCTTGATCCTTTTTTAAGGTTGTATCAAATGATTTCAATTGCATCTCAATCAGCATATTTGACAATCAGATTAGGTACTGCTCATAACTCATCCCCAATGTTGGTTCAACCACCAAATATAAAATTGGTGGTAACGTGGCCTTCCTTCCATACAGCAAAACAAGCGGAAACTTTCCCATCGCCATATGATGACTTATGCTGTATTCAAACATCCCCAAACTAAGGTACGTTCCCCTTGTGGAAGTTCTCCCTGCAACCAGATTACTCAGCGTTGTGGCCAACGTTCCATTAACCTGCTCTACCAGTCTGTTAATCTCTGACCGGTAAGGTACAGACATGACTCCTCAGATCCCATTATTTCATTTAAATGCAGGATCACATGAGACATAAAATTCATTCCATTGTCGCTCAACAAGACCTGCGGGCATCCATGTTGATATACTACTTGATCCAGGATAAACCTTACAGTGCTTGTAGCGTCTACTTTCGCCAGGGCCTTCGTTTCACCCATATCATCAGAAGGTCAATTAAATTATGACGTATTTGACTCCCCTGGTACTCATGGTTAATGGTCTCATCATGTCAATAGACTTCATATGTCAGGCAAGTCCAGGGTGGACCAGTCGATATCCAGTAATGTTCTTGTGAGGCTAGTGCAACTGGAACTTCACACAACAATCCATATAATCCGCTACATCATAGTTGATGGACTCCCGGTAATACTTGCAAATGAGATTGGTTGTCTTCCGTAGGCCTCCATGCCCACCACCTTAAGAGTGGCTTGAACAATAGCCGCTCATTCCAACGGCTTTGGAAATAGTAATTGTTCCAACGATCATCCTAAAAACTTGTCCATCCTTAGTCTCAGTTTTTTCCATTGCTTTCAGAAGCACACCTTGGATCTTTCAGGGATTGTTCCCTTTTTCTCCTTTGACCATTATCTGGAATAGCTTACCTGCTTGCTGGTATACCACTTAAACCATTGGTAACCTTGATAAGCCATCTGTATTCTGATGAGAAGCTCCAGCTTGGTGGACTATCCCATAATTGTAAGCCTGTAGCTTTAATGCTCATTGGGCCAGTCGTCCTTATGATTCTCATAAATTTTCTAGCCAACACAACAAGGAGTGGTTCATCACAACCATAAAGTTCATTCCATGAATATATACCTGGACCTGTTTACATGTGTAAATTACCGCAAGGCATTCACTCTCAGTCATGGTGTAATGCCTCTCAGCTGCTGAGAGTGTCCAGCTCACATATGCTACCAGATGTTCATCCCCAAGTTCATCCACTTGACTCAGGATGGCGCCAATCGCCATTAATGAATCACTGGTCTGTATTATAAATTCTCAATCAAAATTCGAATATTTCAGAATTAGAGATTCTATTAAATACCGCTGTAAATCTCAAAAGAACTCTGGGCCTCTTCACTCTAAACAAGATTCTTTTTGGATCCTTCAGTAAATGAAATAGGGGCTCATCAATTCTCACAAAATC
Source organism: Massospora cicadina (assembly GCA_022478985.1). Lineage (NCBI taxonomy): Eukaryota > Fungi > Entomophthoromycota > Entomophthoromycetes > Entomophthorales > Entomophthoraceae > Massospora > Massospora cicadina. The sequence continues at coordinate 217,467 of JAKSZP010005255.1, forward strand.
CAGAATGAATCTTTAATAGTATCTGACCATTTTAAGGAACACTTGGATATCTTGGTCACTTTTTGGCACAGCCATTCATTCTATGGCCTCAATTCTCTGGGCTTTTGGCTGCAGTCCACTAGAGTTGATAATGAAACCCAGATATTTTAACTCTTTCTTGAAGAAGTGGCACTTCCTTGGCTTGATCTTCAGGCTATCTGCGGTTATTCTTTTAGAGACTTCTTCCAAGTTGTGTAAATAGTCAGTAAATATCCTACTGAACACGTGTATATCGTCATAGTACACCAGGACTCATGACAACTTCAGGCCATTCAATATGGCTTCCCTGGCCCTCTGTAACGTTGCAGGCGCATTTCATAGACCTTAGGGGCATCCTCATCAGTTGTTACAGCCCCTGTGCGGTGATAATCGCGCATTTCTCTTGGTCTTCCGTTGTCAAATTGATTTGCCAATATCCAGATATGAGATCCATTGCGGAGAAATACTTTGCTTTTCCCAAATAGATCTAGCACATTGTCAATTTGTGGTAGTGGATATGAATCCTTCTTCGTTATCTTATTAGTTTCCAATGAATGATCACCACCTAATTAGAGCCATCCTTTTTCTTCATAATTAGGATAGGGCTTTCCCAGGGACTTTACAACAGAACTAGAAGCCCATGCTTCACTAATTTACAAATGTTTTCCTCCACTACCGCTTTGGCCGCCTTTGATTGTCAAATTCAGTATAATTCTTATTGTCAAACTTTCCCCAGTGTCAAATTTGTGGATTACATTTCTCACGCATCCCATGTCATGATTGTCCTGGTGAAATACTTCTTATAACTTGTTAAATAATTTGAGCATTTCATCCTGCTGTCTGTCCATCAGATCAGCAAGTTTCTCTTGATTGACCAATAAATTGATGCTTTTGGTCACCCCTGCTGGTAATCCCATTTCATTGATAGTCCTAAAATCGTGTACTTTTCCTCGATCCAGCTGTCAGGATTAGTAAAATAAATGTGATGATCTATTTAATCTCAATCTTCATTGGTATTTTGCTTAAATTCACCAAGAGAACTTAAATTTCTCCATGTCCTGGAATATTTATCCCAGGAGCACCAAGGCTCTACTCTGGACTTCTGCCAGGGGCTTCTTTTACCTAAGCAGCTCTGGTATCTCCAATGTCAACCTCATTTTGACTATGATCTGCAATCCTGGCGGTATGATTCTTGCATTCTTTATCCTCTATAGAATTTTTCAATTTTCCAGGGTTTCTGCCACATTTTTCATCACTTTCAGTCAACTAATTGGTAATGAATTGGGACAATGCTGTCATTGAAGATCAGATTGATGAAGTATTTCTCCATGTCAGTGGAGCTTCCCCATCCTTCTGAAGAAACATATGGTAACGTCTGCCCCAATATGGTCACATATCATCCTCAAAGTTATAATTAACACCGTACTTCCGTAGAAACTTTGTCCCAAACAGAATAACATAACTTTAGTTGGCCAAAACTATTGCTGGTGTGGATAACACTAAGGATCCAAATCGGAGTGGTAGAGTGCTATATTCTCCACAGGAGATGGTGGTATTTGGCCTGGCTGTCCCATATTCTTTCTTGTGTTCTAAATTAACAAGATCCTCATCTTCTTCACCAACTTGGTTGAGACAATATTTATAGGCGCTCTACTGTCAACTATCACCCATACACATACTTGATTAACCAGTATATCTATATATGTACACTTGGAGTAATGTAAAATCATATTTAGTGAGTGTATAATTGCATTATTTGCTGAATTGAGGGTGTGAATTATTTGCACCAATAAATCAGGAAACAATTTCTTGATCACACTAAGGGGATAAAAAGGTTTGCCTCATATAATTTAACCTCAGTCAATTCTTCCATATTCTCCGTGGCTCAAATCTTGTCTGTCAGTTGTTGCACATATGGCTGATCAACTTCCTTGATTAATAGGGGTCATTCCTATTTGCTCCGGATCTGGTTACTGCGTTAACATCCAAATTGACCACTTGAAACAGTTGGTCCTGCTCATCATCATCAATGAACAGATAACTGACATCAATTTCTTCATGTATTATATCAGGGGAAACGGGAGTTTCTGCAGCTCTAGACTGTTCCTCATTTAGACTGTGGGCCCTTTTCTTGACTCCTGTGTGGGCTTGGACTCTTTTGCCTGGATCACATTGATCTGTTCCTTAGACTTCTTACAGTGAACAGTGAAGTTCCTCTTTCTCCACAATGGTAACAACATTATTTTTTCTTATTAATCTCTTAAACTCTTTGGTTTATTTTCAGGAATAGTTTTATTATTGGACTCCTTAGCACCCTCAGTCACTTTCATAAGTTTCAAATTTCATATTGGACTCGGTTTAAAACTTCTATTAAGGGCATCAAATGTAGCTCTTTTATTTTCAAATGAGCCACCATCTGCGAGGTGGTATCTTGGTAGCAAACATGGACGAATCATCTGATGTAAATCTCAATAGGGCCAAAGGGCCGCTTTCAGCATGATCCATGAGTCAAAATCATCCAGCACTTTTGCTCTGACAAAATTCTGCGATTCTTGGTAGAAACAATTGGTAATAGTCACTAAGGCTTCATCCTTCTGATATTGGATTCCCTTGAATTCTTGCTTGTACTTTGACATGCACGTGGGGATTCCAAAATTTTTCATGATGGTCGCATTGGCCTTTGAGTATGACCAGCTGTCCCCCTCTAATAGGGTAGCACTAGGTTCTGACAATCAGTGTCTAAACAGTTCATCACCGTCAAAGCCTTTTGTCAATTGAAGTAACCAACCGTTGTCATGTCAAATAATTAGAAAAACGCAGTGGCGTTATCCCAATGGAATGAAGGTAATTTTGGCATAGCTTTAATCTCCTCCAAAGTTTCTCTAGCCACTTCTCTGTGTTCAGCTACTCGGTTAACATGAGGTGTGATTTTGGGAGTCATCTATGAAATTGCTGTGAATGCGGTCAGCATATTTTGTGGAATAGTCGCCTTCCCAACTGGAGTTCTTGGGGTCCTCACTTTAGCATTGGTCACTGCATAGGGCTCACATACACATTTATGAGTCTTCAACTCCTCAACTTGCTTCATCAGCTGCTCTATATCTGCGCTGAATGCCTGTAATTATACGCAATCTGCTTCACGTTCCATTTTCAAGAATAAAACTCCTTAAACTAAATATCCTTCCTTTTTCTTTAATGACGTTACCTTTCCTATTAACTCATTGCCAAAACTATTGACATATTTTACTTCTTCCTCGATCTTGGTAACTCTCTCCTCCAAGGCAGCAAATTCTTGATGATTCGCAGAATTTAAGGCGTTCTTGTTGACAGTTGCCAACTCTGTCCAAAGTTATCTTACCTCATCCTTGTATGACATCTTATACTATTGTATCCTACTCAACTACAGCCCCTGTAGTGAGCACCAGTTGTTAAAATCTAGGGGCTTCTCTACTTGTTCACAAATACTAACCCCTAAAATAATAACTAGCGTAGGTTCAGTTTGTGAACCCTTTGCATTGTCTGATTATATATGATATAAAATTAATAATAGTATGAAGACTATTATCCATAGTTATTTGAATAACCAGTGTTAGTCCAACGCTTGACTTTATTTCTCCTCAAAATGCTCTAGATGTCCTCAGTAGGAATTTATACCCTTATCCGCCTAACCTGATCCACACTCAAATCCTAGTTTACAGCCTATTCTCTCTTTTGCAGAGTCTCATGGAGTCCACAGCAATTCCCATCCAAACTCAGCTTCTCTTCTAAGGACCCTCAATCCTTACTTTTTATCCTTCTAAAGGGTCCAAAATAAAGCACACATCAATATTTTCCTGAAGATTAATAGAACTAAAACTAATAATGAATTCTGTTAAAGTCTGGTTTTTTATTAAGTGAATTATTAAGGGAATTTATAGAGGGAATTTGGCACCTAGCCCTCGGTTGGCGCTTCAGCCTTGAAACGGCAGCTGTTGCCATTGAATTACCATTTATCTTCTCATTAGCGATGGTCTTTCTTCATCCTGGTTAGTTTTCTTCAGCGGACATCTTTGAGACCAAAAATGGAAAGAGACAGAAAACATTTCCCTAACGTTTTCTACTTGATCCCAGCAAAATAACCATATTTGGCAAGCGACCTGCTTAGGTAATGGGACTTGTTGCCCATTATGGCAGGTTTCAAATTAACTGACTTATTCACTAGTTGCAGGTGGCATCACTCGCCTCACAACTTGTTTTTAAATTCCCAATAGGTTGGTGATGAAACCTGACAATTCCAATTGGTACACCTGATAGTTAATCATCAATCAACTATCAGATGCCCCCATTTTGCCAGCAACTCTGCACGTTGAGATCTTAAGTATTCACCCAGATTGACCTCAATGGATCTGAGCCAGGCGAACTACCTAAAGTTTCCTGAACATTGTTAACCTGAAATTGGGGTCAACCAATATTTAATTCACTTGCTATAGGGAATTATCCCCTAGAGATCCCTGGTAATCTAGATGGCTGGAAAGGTGGGCAAAAATTCCAACACACGGCCTCTCAGGATGGGGATGGATTCTTTGTGGCACACCCAAGAGGGACCGTGGGGCTAATGCGAAGTTGTTGGTCTGCTGGGTGGTGGGATGGGAGTGGACTTGTAGGGGGTTGGTACGCCTATGAAGGCAAAACAGCAAGGGTCATCCAGTCACCATACTGGTTGGCCTGGAACACTAGCGGAGCCCAATGTTCATATAAAACAATTTCCCAATATTGGTGCTCACTACAAGGGCTTTGCTGGTGGGATGCTCAAGTAGTTGGAGGACAGGTTAGGAGGTGTCAAGAGCTACTGGTTCAGACCTGGCGCTCCTTTGAGGGGGCTCTGGGGTGTTCTTGGCCCACCATTGGTGTGGGTTGTGGTGGCGGATACCATCTGGGTAAGTGGGGGGAAATGTCAGAAAAATTAACCAGATGGATTCCTCCCAGTAGTATCAGAAGTATATGTGTCAATTATTCAGGTGTGATTGCTGGCTAATTTCCTAGTTCAATATTATTTAATGCTATGATATTATTAAGTTGTTAGGTTTGGCGGATCCCTAGTTTGGCACCAACGGCTAAAATGTGGATTAAGGGAATTACTTGCGGAAAGCCGGCATATTTGTTATCAACCATCTGACATATTTTTGCTGCCTCAAATCTAAGTTTAGCATAATCTTAGCTCAATGCCAACCGCCATGTGAAGCCAATTGTGGAAGATTCCGGCGAAAAGCCAAAGTATATATATTAATCATCTGATTATGATTTTTCTGCTAATTCATAGTATCAGTGACTTATGCTGAGGATGCTCAAAATATTTATTATAATGTTAAACTATATATGGCTAATCTGCAACTCGTGCTGAGGATGAGTTGACCTAATATTCAGTGATTGGGATGAGTGGAATGGGAGGGAATTACTATTACAGATGACTGCAATTGGTTTTAGTTTTAGGCTTGGATGGCCAAAGGTTTTATATGCGTAGTAGCCTAGGATATAAGTAGTTTTACTTCCCTCCAATTAAACATCTCTCTTTCGCCCACTTTCCTATTTATATGGAGTAGCAAGAGCCACTAAATTAGGCAGGGGTGGGATTGAAAATCTCCAAAGTAGGTACAGTGTGATGCGCTTGGAGTGGCCATTGCTGCCAGCTCCCATACCTCAGCCCTATGATGAACTGATGGGAACCTGGACAACCAGCCACCAATGAAGATATGCTGATGACTGTCAGCCATGAGGGTGGTGCAGCACGGAAGTGCCATAGCCGCCCAGGATGGGGGATGGACTCACTGGGTAACAACCAAGAGGTGCTGGCAATTGTTCATGAGGGTGGTACAGCGTGGGTGTGCTATGGCCACCCAGGATGGGGGATGGACTCTCCGGGGCACATCCAAGAGGGACCATGGAGCTAAGGCGAAGTCTTTGGTCTGCTGGGTTGGTGGGTTGAACGTGGACTTTTAGTGGGTTGGTACTCCTATGAAGGCGAAACAGCAAGGTTCAGCCAGTCTCCATTCTGGTTGGCCTGGCACACTTTTGGAGCCCAATGTTCAGAAAAGCAATTTTTAACACATGGGTTGGACTTATCATGCTGGTAAAAAGTGATATAGGCTTCCCAAATATCTTATTTTAGTTGATCGTTCTGTCCCAGAATTATTGAGATTTTAACCATTGGTGAGTTTTCTGCACCACCTCATGGCTAGTGCTTGTACGCCATCAATAAAATCCTCAGTCCAATCAGAGGGCGGACACAGGAGAACCACTTTTTTTACCAAATTATATATAGCATGCTATTAGTTATCTGAGTATTGGATGCTCGCCATTTTGAGCTCACTTTGTATTCAGGAGTTTCTAAGGATCACAAAATGGAAAAACAAAGGAGGACATATAGGTGGTCCTCCTCAGTGGATAATACAGTCAGGACTGGTAACCGCAAAAGATCATCAGCATTTAGTATATGGCTCTTTATCAATTAACAATTTTTCAGATAATTACCATTCTGATATTGCAATAAGAGTGATTCAGGTTTTTTTATGGATAAAATTTGCTAAAAAACCCCGGTCAAATATCAGTGGAACCCCACAAATTGGGCAATGATTTTGCCCCTAATCCTTGGCTCAATAGCCCCATGGCTAGTAGTAAGGTTACACCAAACCTGCAGCAAAATCAGGGGAGTTGTTCCTAGGGTCTTCATCATCCTCTTTCTAACTTAGTTTAACCACCTATGCCGCAACCCCCTTTTATAATCTTGAAGGGGGTCTCATTAGGTGCAAAACTTTCCCGCCCAATAGTTGGATAAAATATACTAAATCCTTGCCTCATGGGTTTATCACATCTGCTACCAAACTCTATTGGTCATTCCATCGAAGTGAAGTGAGTCTTGAGAGCCTCAATAGGCCAAAACCTAATTTTCTAATATGGTTATCTCTAGCCTAATCCTAATTTCGCGCCCCAACTCACTTTTAAACTCAATAAGTTTGAATACTAAACATTGATATCTTAGTAGGTATAATTCTTGAACCCTAAAAATTACTAATAAAAATTAATATATCCTTTTACTTATTTAGAAGTATTAGTATCTAATTTAGAAGTAATTTAACAACCCCTGTTAATATTTATCATGAAGTAGAGAAACCTACTTCATTGCAAATAATTGTGGTAATTCAGGTGTAAAAAGCACCAGCGAGCAACCCAAAAAGCCTATATTTCCACAAGTTATCCTCACTACATGGGGATAGTACACCACAAAACAACTTTTATCAAAAATGGATGTAGTTGAGGTAATTAACCTCACAACCTCCCCACTGCCTCCAACTCTGGCTAGATGCTTTAGAACAGAAGCTGGTCAGCGCAATATCTTAACTTAAAACACTTGAACAGCGCATATGCCAAGCCTCTCATGAGGCTGCTTTTTTTATCTCCAAACCCCTTTTAGAGACAAAGTCTACCCTAAGTGAGGGTAGCATTGCCTTTTTCCTCTTCGTTTATGTTGTTGTTATGGGAGGGACAACCAATCCCCAAAAAATAAAGCACATCCTTCCTTGTATCAGCCTCTCTGGCCAGGAAGTGATGGTACTTATATGGACACCCTTAAAATGTGGTTAGAGGTTAAGAAAGCGCTCATTGAGGAATTTGGATCCAAACAGAGCTTGCGTAGGAAAAACAGGCGCTTATGTGCCTAAGTCTACTTGAGGGGGAATCAGTTGCCATTATCGTTGACAAGTTTTACAGTGCAGCCCAGCCTTTCCAGCTTACTAAAATGCTACCTTTAGTTGACGCGATTGGTGCCATTCTGTCTGGATTAGCCTAATATACTTCCTTAGCCCACTATATTGCCTCAGTGGAGCGTTCCCTACGAAATGTTCGTGATATAAAAGAGGCATTGTTAGAGATTGCTGATCTCTATGGAGTTACGATTACCCCAGAAATCATATTGACCCCTCAAGTGCTGACTACCCTCCAAAGCCAGTTCCCATGGAGCGCCACAAACTAGAATTCCCTCCTCCATTAGAGGTTGGGTAGAGGGAACCACGGGTAACAAGGTCGGGATCTCTCCCCTCAGCTGCATCCCAAGTCATCCCTATGAAATCAGTTGAGTTCTCATCACATTTGAACTTTCCTTAAGGGGTCCATCACTACGGCTCTACCCTCACGTCACTCAGAGCCATCCTCCGTAACAACCACGGCCTCACCTCTGACCCTGAATCAACAGAACTCTTCTTCTCAAATGGCCTCAAAAGTTGGTGTCGCTATGATGCTCCTTCTAAAAGCCAAAAGGGTAAATGAGCGCCAAAAGGTCATCCTCTGTAAGGAGAACAAGCCAGTTCTTGGCCCCCTCTTAGCAACTCTTTGGCTTCAATTGACAACACTTGTAATGACGAGTCTGAAGGGGTGGTGAAGACGCGGGCTATTATGTACTAGGAGCCCCAATAGAAGTTCAGATATCAAATAGTTGAGGCCTGAAAGAATAGATATGGACATGATACCTGACCATCCTATCTCCAACAGGTGTTGAGGTGTTCAGAAGTGATCTAAACTGTCAGTGATGCTGACCAGCTTATTGGTACAGTGATCCTATCTACCCAGCAGGTTCATACCCTCTAATTTATTAAAGATACATACTCTGCAATTGCTCAATGCCTTGCCTCCTCTCTCTTTTTGAAGGAGGTTCACGCCCTCCCCCTATTTTTTGGTAGCACTATAACTATGGTATAGGTTGTCATTAATTAGGTGCAAGTTCTAGCCATCCTTAATACAGGTTCTCTTGTCATTGAGAGTTCTTCAAAAGCTCATTTGTAAACTTTTGTTGGCGCCTGACCTAGACTATTTTCAAGAGTTTAGAACTGTGGGGCCAATACATCAGCTATTGGAGCCTAATCTTCTCTGTCAATATATATTGGGAAGGTCCTCCTGTCTGCCCCCATTGTGGCATTTAAAATAATGCATATGACCTGCTCATTGGCACTCAATTGGTTATTGAGTATCACGGAATTATCAACAAAGCAAGGATTTCTCTCACTTCTAAATTACAAAGTTCTCCTAGTCTTTACAAATGATGATCCTAAGAAGAAAGAATATAAATGCATAGTTGAGTACTCTGGCTCCGCCCTCTCCTTACCTTATACCATGACGGGACAAAACACAAAAAATTTGCCTGTCTCCGTGGATGCTTCAGAGGCCCTCCATTGTATGCGTCAGAGGAGGTAGTAGTCAAAGCGGGTGAACAAAAGGTGATAGACACCAAGCTTGCTATGCAAATCCCCCATAACTTCCTACTGCACTTAAAAAGCATTGATAGGATATGTCCTTTGGAACCTTGGTATTTCGTATTATCATAGACCCTGTCTACCAGCAACCCATCAATCTTTTGTTGGGGAATCTTACTAAAAAGGACATGGTCTTGAAGAAGCATCAGGAGATTGGAAAAGCCCTGCTGATTCCAATTAAGGACATCTGACAAGTCCATTATATTTTTCTATGTTAAATATGGGACTACCTAATGATCGATTATTGTGCGCTTTGCCCCACCTTCATAATTCTGAGGATCTAACCCTTAAAGAGCTCAAAAAGGTTCATTCTCTCCTGGAGTTATATAGTGACATCTTCTCCAAATCCTGTCAAAAGAGTGTCTGTAACTCTCCTGTTCCCAGAGAGGTGTACGACATGCCAGTCACACCGCCAGGGAACCAGTCATTAGTTTGATGGAGATCATAGCCCTGTGGAGGGTGCTGGAGCTAAATTAACACAGGTCAAGGGTGTACAACGCAGTATATGCAAATTGATAGCAAACAAACAACAAGAATTGGGTGGACCAAAAGTGGGAGTCATATCCAAGCGGAGATTTAGTCTGGAATGCTTGGGTGCCTCGATCTGAAAGGGACCAGGGAGGCCCAGCGGTGCACAATATTTGAAAGCTAATTTTGTGCTAATAAAACGGCTGACGTTGTTAAAGACCTCCCTGGAGATCCGCGCACAGGTTTGCCCAAGTTAACATATTAAAAATGTAAACTAACGGGACTTTATTAATAAGGAAGATAACCAACGATGAAGTTGGTCTTGAGAACCATACTTTAGACAAGGGGGGGCGAGTTGTCAATTGGGAAAAATGATCCCAAGCCTAAATGAAACAATCGATGCACCCCACCATCAGCCAGGGTACTGTAGCTCAAAATCAAACAAAATCTAGTGAATTATTGCAAGCTGAGATGTCCCAATTTGAAAATGCTAAAAATTGAACGTGTTTTGAACCCCCATTTCCCAAGCAACCAAATTAAACCAAACCACCATTGTTAAGAAGATAACTAGTCCGTTTTAGCTCCATTGCTATAACACAGGGCTTGGCATCACGCACCTCACTGGACCAATCTAGGCATATCTTGCCTGCACCCAACGTTGGTCCAAGTATGCCTTAAGTCAGCGAGGTCCTTTAGCTTGACCTTTTTTGGCATTAGACGTCCAGCCTTATCTTGGCAGGTGGTTCCCATATTAATGTCAGGTAACCATGAAAACAAAATGCTGACTATGGGCATGCAAAGTACTGGAGCTAAACCATTGATGTTGGTGATGTCTAGACTATTTAATCCAAGCTTTATTTGAAATCAAAAGTTGAGGAGTTCCAAATGAGGACGTAGCTGAAACAATTTTTGGATTTGGGGCTGCTAGTGCCTTCTCAAAGCCTTTGGTCAGCTCCCTTATTGCTCATAGAAAGAGGTATGGTGGTCATCAGGTAGTTATGGACTACTGCAAACTGAATAACCTCACCAAAAAGGATAGTTACCCTATCCCCCACATTGACAACGCCCTAGCCCAATCCCAGCTCTAACTTCTCTTCTGTCATGGACTTGTCTAGCGGTTATTGGCAAATGGACCTTTTTCCCCAAGACCAAGAAATGTCCTCTTATTTGCAGTGAGGGTCTCTTCCAAACTACCTGACTACCAAAAAGGTTGTGAAACTCGCCCGCCACTTTTCATTGAGACATGGATCATATCTTGCAAAAACTTAAATTAAGTTGTGTCATAGTCTATCTTGATGATATAACGGTGTTTTCCAAGACCTTTAACGAGCATCTTATCCACTTAAAAGTTGTGTTATAACGCCTGAGGGCTTCTAACATTATATTAAAGCCATAAAAATGTACTTTCTTCCAGAAAATCTTGATTCCTTGGACCTTCATCTCTCAAGCTGAGTTTCAATCTTTACAAGATAATGTCACATCTATATCCAAAACGCCGGCGCCCAAAATCCTCCTCAATATCCAGGTAATCTTTAGCATTATGGGATATTACCATCAATTCATCCCCAAGTTCGCCCAGCTTAGTGAGCCCCTCGTCCGCCTCATGGCTAACACTTCATTCCATTGGGGGGCATAACAAAAAGCCACGTTTGAGACCTTGAAGAACTTACTGAAAAAAGGCTGATCCTCCGTCACTATAACTATGGCAAGCCCTTTATACTGTTCACGGATGCCTCTGATTACGCTGTTGGAGCTATCTTGGCTCAGCTGGATGAGCATGGAGTCAATAATCCTGTTTCCTAGTTCAGCGAGTGCTCTCAAAAGCTGAATGCAACTACAGCATCACTGGGAAGGTGTGCCAAGCTGTCTTGCTTACTGTTAAGTGCTACCGCCCTTTCTTATATAGGATTCCTTCGAAGATGTACTGACCACGCATACTTAAAGTAGTTGCAGAATATGAAGGACCCCACGGGGCAGTTGGCTCACTGGGCTTTGAAGCTCCAGTATTAGACATGGCAATTGAGCATTGGGCGGGAATTAACCATATGAACGTTGGTGGGTTGATGCGGCTGCCAGTCCAATACTTAGATGATAGTGAAGCTGAGAGGTTACATGACCTTCTGATGACTCCTGATGCATGGGGGGATGAGGATGAACCTGTACAAAAAGTGTTAGCTCGGCAGTCCCACAACACCAAGGTGAAAGGCGGGAAGTTGTATAAGAAATTAGTGATGAATTGGTTGCCCTATCTCTGACCATCAGAGCGAGTACCTATGATTTTGAAGTTTCATTCTATTTTAGGGCATAGCGGGGTATGTAGGACTTATGAGTGGGTTAGAGAGCGCTATTACTGGGAGGGTGTCATGGAGACCATAACTGAGGTCCTGGACGCCTGTCTGACCTGCAAAAGGCAATCCAACTAAAGATTTGGTATCAATACCAACCCACTACGCCTCAACAACCCTTCCACATCATAAGTTTAGACGTGGTTGGACCTCTACCCCAGACTCATAAGGGAAATCAATATATTTTGATAAGCATAGACCATTTTTAATAGGTTGAAGTTGTGAACCTTCCTGCCCAAACTACCAAAGCTACAGCCACAGCCACTTTCATCCATCAGTATGTTATTTATCAACATGGTTGCCCCAGGTTCTGCTCTGTGACAATGGAATAAACTTTACCTCCAGAGTGGTGAAGATTCTCGCTACCTTCATGGGCACGCAACAGCTCTTTTCTGCACCCTATAGCCCCTCAACCAATGGTACCGTGGAAAGAGCTAATGGGACCCTGTTCTCTTTTTTAGTACTAGTGGTGCCCAACCCAAAAGGGGGAGCCGCCACGTATCTTTATTTGCAAATGGGCCAAACAAAGGGATTATCATAAAATAAAAAAATCCCTGATATAGCCCCTAGGTTATCAGTTTAGGAAGCCATATCAGATGGCGAGGAGGCTTTGGGGAAAATTTTGTCCGGCGCCCACTTTTGCTGGTGGACCATGGTGGACAGCATTGGGGTGAGAGCATCAGCGACATGGGGCATAAGGAGGTATAGTTGGGGGTTTTCTTCATTAGTGAGGCTGGTGGTGCACATCGCCTCAACATATTGAGCAAGTTGATGCTCAGCAAAAATGATGAGAGCTGACACACAAGTAAATGACTTGATGTGCCGGTGGTTTTTGGGATAATTGGGGTTGAAAAGAGAAGTTTTTACTGCATTGATGCAAGCGTGGCTTACACAAAAGCAAGCTCTTAATTTCATACTTCGCATCTTCCTCAAAATCATGGGAAAATTGTGGATAGTAATACCCTCGACAAGGGGCTCCATTGCCCCATGGAGTTGCTGGCGGAGGAGGGTGTTGGCTGGGGCAGCTGCAGCTGCAACTGTTATGGGACCCTGTTCTCTATATTATGAAAAATGGCCACCGCAGACCCTCTTTAATGGGATCTGTACTTGCCAAATGCCCTCATGGCCTACTTTTTAGTTACCAAAAAATCCTCAAAATGTCTACTTTCCATGTGCTGTAAGGGCGGGACCTGTAGTTCTGGAATTATTTTCAAAAGATATACTCTTGGATAGGACTGACCCTTAGAAAGCCATGAAGAAGTTGGCCCAGAACATCATTCAGTTAAATCAGAGGCAATGTCTAATTTGGCCAAAACTGTCAAAAAGAGGGTCAGGCTAATAATAGCTCTGGCCCCCTCTACCTTCTTTCAAGTATCCGACTTGGTGCTATATTATCATAATTGTATCACTATTAGAAGGAAAAGCTTTGGTCTAATTTTGGAAGGAACTTTTTAGTCACTTACAAGTGAGGGGACGAGTACTCCATCAAATCCCTTGCTACATGAGTTACTAACAACCGAGTTCATGGCCAGTTCTTATGGCCTTATTCACCCCCTATCAATCTTGAAGGGGGTGATGTTGGACAATTACCAGTCTGATATTGCAATAAAAGTGATTCAGGTTTTGGTATGGATAAAATTTGGCCAAAAACCCTGGTCAATTCTTAGTTAAAACCTGAAAATTAGTTTGATACTATTGCCCCTAATCATTGGCTCAATAGCCTCAAACCTAGTAGTAAAGTTACGCCTAACCTGCAAAAAAATTAGATGATTGTTCTGAGGGATCTCCTCATTCACTTTCTAAAATAGTTAAACCACCTACACCGCAACCAACCCCTTTTTATAGCCTTGAAGGGGGTCTCACTAGGTGAAAATTTTCCTGCACAATGATTGGGTAAAATATACTATTTTCTTGCCTCACAGATTTATTCTGCCTGCTACCACCCCCATCAGTCGTTTCATCAAAGTGAGATGAGCCTTGAGACCCAATGGACCAAAACCTAATTTTCTAATACAGCTATTCCTAGCTTAACCTGAATTTCACGCCCTTATCACTTCAAGCCTTAATAGGTTTTACTATTACAATATCTTAAGAGAGTTCGCTTTTTAACCCCTAAAACATTACTTTTAAAAATCTTATAAAAACCCAACCATTTTATTTTAATTAAAAATGTTAGTTTTATCTATATGTGATTTAATAACCCCTGACACTATTTATCCCGCAGTAGAGAACCTACTTCTCCTGCAAATAATTGTGGTAATTCAGGTGTAAAACGCACCAGCGAGCAACCCAAAAAGCTTAAATTCTCACAACAATCATGAAATTATAAACTTGCAATCATAATGCCCAATGTCTAGACGGCCATCAGGATCATACATCTTTTTTAGCCAGAGAAGGGAGTCATGTTTAATTTTTACAGTAAAGTGCGTTTCATAAAGGAAATAAACAAAAATGCTCAATGGCTATGATTAATGCTAAACTTTCGTGCTTGGTGATGCTATAGATACATTTAACTTTAAAGAGATCTTGCTAAATTAAGCAACTAGTGTCTACTTGATTGTTATCATGGTGCATCAGAATGTCATAATGGCGACATTGCTGGCATAAGTAAAAAACAATTAGTTTTATTGAATTGGGATGTAATAGCATTGGAGATTTAGTTAGCGTCTATCATAAGGCATCTTAAGTTTGCTGTGATAGCATTAAGTGAAAAAGCAAATTTTTCTGTAATAAATAGTTCAGGGGCTCCACAAGCTTAGAAAATGGGGAACAAATTGGGTTATTACCCCAACCATCCCCAGAAAACCCTGAATGTCCCTTTTAACACTTAGAGGGCTTCTTGTGTATGGCCGTAACTTTATCTAGCAGTTGTTGGATGCCTTCATTTGTTACCTTATGACCCAAAACCTTTGATTCTTAATGAAAAAGGCGCATTTTGATGGGTTTCTGTCTCAAATATGCTAATCATAATTGGTCAAACACTTGATGTAGGTGATCAAAATGGGAGTTAATAGTCTGGTGTAAGAAGTCTATGTTGTCTAAATAAACCAAGATACAGGACTTCTTCAAGTCCTCTAGGAAGCCGTCCATGGTTTGTTGGAACGTAGCAGGGAAGTTGCATACCCCTATGGCATTTGAGTCAGCATGAACAGGCCCTCGTTAGTTATGAGATTGAATTTCTCTCAGTATTCCTTGGTTAAGGTCTATTTTCCAGTACCCGCTGTCTAGATCCATAGCAGAGAACTACTAGACAGCCAGCATCTGAAGGGATTATAAATATCATATAAGGGATAACTGTCCTTTTGGTTGATTGAGTATTATTTATGGTAATCCATCACCATGTGATGGGTCCCATCTTTTTCTTCACTAAATGTTGAGACGAAGCCCAAGGTCTCTGCAAAATTTCATTATACTGGCCTCCAAAAAGTTGTTTTATTTCAATGGTTACTTTATCTTTTTCAACTTTTTATTTTGATAGGGCAAGGTCCATATCAGTAGCGTATCTCTGGTATCTACCTGATAAAATTACTCCATTCATCTTTTCTAAAGTTGTAAGGCCCAGAAGGGAAGTTTTTAGATTATTTGGCTAAGAGGCACTCAGCTGCATCTCACAGGGTTTTAGGTAAGTTTCAAGCCTATATTATGTTCAATGGTGGATAAAGTAGGAAGATCCTTAAGCCCAAAATTATGGATAATATCAGAAAATGTACGCTATGTAATTTTATCACGGGCAACAGGCGAACATAGGCTATAGGATCCCTTTTCCTTATGACACAAGAGGTTGGAGTCAAAATACCTAATAAAACTGAGATGGTCCCTGAATAGGCTGGATCCATAATGCTGGGAAGGGAAATATTTTCTTGATGGACGAATTTCTACTCTGCATACTTCTAATATAATACTGGATGTAAAATACACTTAGATACAGGTATCTACTATCACTTGCTCCTGAGCTGGTAACTCAACTAGATATTGATCGTATATAGGCATTCCTAAGCTTCAGCAGACTAAGGAGGCACTTTTTACATGAGGTCCTACTTTATGGTACTCAATCTGATATGAAGTTCAATAAACTTCCGTAAGGCATATTACTTTATTGTGGTTGTCCTTATTGGTTACAGGCTTTTGGAAGATATGCGGTACCCAAAGCCTGAGTATAGGCATATAGGAAACATACAGGTTAACAATACTTGATTGTTGATGAAGAAATTGCATTCCAAATATTAAGTCGTAGCTTTGATTCTCAAGGACCTTATCTGGGGCCTCTAATTGAAGATTTCTAATCTACATAGGTAAGGCAAAATAAGCATCAAGTGACCTAAGTCAATGTAGTCCTTCAGATCCATACTCAACATTATGTTTGAGATTGGACGCAACTATAACCCAATTGACCATTTTGATAGATATAACATTCACTAAAGATCTGTTGTTGACAATAGCTTTAACTTCTTTTAAACTGCGTACTCAAACTTCAACCTTGGTGACTGAGTCCCCAAATTTCTGTTGTAGTGTAAGAAAGAAGTCGTAGGCACATAGATGAAATAAGAGTAATTAAAATTACTGTCTTTATATTAGGTAGACATATGAACGGTATTTCTAGTAGAAGTGGTAGCAGAAACAATAGCTTGAGAAGTAGATGGTTGAGGTAATATTGATTTCAACATCAAGAGCCTCTCCTTTCATGTTATTGGTGGTTTTCCCTCCTCGTCAGTGATTATTTTGAAGCATTCTTTGATGCTATGTTAATGTCTTCCAAATCAGGTGCATTGTATGTTCTTCTTATTAGGCCCCTTTTTCTCAAGAGCATTGACTTATGATCGTTGGTTAGGAGAGAAACTGGGCTTAGAAGCCCACTGAAGTAGGCTGGTGGGGATCTTGACAAAAGCCTCGTTAATGTCTAAGATGCAAATGAAATTCATCTTTACATCGCTGATATGTAACTGCAGGTCAGGGTGAGAAGCCAAGGAAGAAACAGCAAAATTAATGGCATCGTCTAGAGATATACAGACACATACAACCTAGGTCTGTGCCTCATAGTAAAATTTGATTGGCAAACTCAGTTGGTTATTCCTCATGTTTGATGTGATTACCTATGAAGTCCTGCTTCTGCAAGGACTGGGTTTGATCGCTTCAAAAAAAAATTTATTAAGGTGATCTAAACATGGCTTCAGGTTTGACTGTTCTTCAGGTGTGGTACTATATTTTCTTAGGCGTTCAGCTCAAGAATGTAGGGTGGTGTTTAGCTTTTTGTTGATCAGTAGCTTCCTCTATAGCATTTTTATAAGCGTATAGGAATTAAGTAATACTTTCTTTATTAAGGACGTACTTTTTCATAAATTTAGGCTTTAAGTTAGTATAACATGTTATATAAAATATTAACCTGGTTAGTGCAAGAGGAGCTGAAATTGAGGACTTGGTATTGTTATATTTGGTGGGTTGCATCTGATCAAGCTGAGCTCTCAGATTGTTCACATCATTCTGTAGATCTGAGTACTGAGTCATCACTGTGCTAGAGGCAGCCTTTTGTGTATGCTGCTCCTTAATCCCAAGTAATTCTAGCTTCTGAGCTTACATGGTTTGCCATAATGCAGGTTTGTTCTACCTTAATGACCTTGACTTAACTGTTATTTCTGACGAGCCATTATCAATGCGGTATAATTGAACACTATACAGTCAGGAGAAACTATGGATATTCAAGCCCAGTGGCTAGGGCTTTAAAATTATAATTGGGTTCAAGAGGTCAATTTTTGAGATCCTCAACACAGCTGTGAGCAACATCCGCAACCTGGGATTTGGGCCGAGCGACTTAATTCTGAATATTACTCAATAAAGACTGAGTAGCGTCATCTATAGGTTCAATTATGGTAGGTCCAGTAGTACTAGAAGGACCAGGAGGGCTGAGAGGCCCGGAGGGCCAGTGCTCATCTAATCCTAGAAGCCCTATAGGCCCTCTATCCCTGTCGCAAAATTGACCTTGTGCTCCACTAGTGTGCCAGGCCAACAAGTATGAAGACTGGTGGCCCTTTGCTATTTCGCCTTCATTGGTGTACCAACACCTATAAGTCCTGTGTCCAACCTACCAACTAACCACCAACAGCTTCGCCTTTAGCCACAGGCGTCCTCAGCGTGTGCCCCAGAAAGTCCTGCCCCCTTCCTGGGTGGCTCAGGCACTCCTGCGCTGCCCCACTCTCGCGACCCTTCTACAACCCATCTGGGCATGCCCTGGCGAGTCCATCCCCCTTCTTGGGTGGCTATGGAACCTCCCGCGCTGCACCCCGCTAGGGTTGATGGCTATGCAGCTCACCCACTGGTAGCCAGCTGGCCAGGTTCCCACTGGTTTCTCATAAGGAAGAGGTATGGGAGCTGACAGCGCCTGCCACTCCAGGCATGATCACCCATGCCTTTGGGGATCTCCTATAACATCTTCCCCACTATAGTTGCACCAAGCTACTTCAAACAAACATTATAGATGGCAAACGAGAGATGTTTATTAGGAGGGAATGAACGACTATTTATACTACTTTCAGGGCTACTGCGCCCAAGTGCTCTTTGGCCAATCATCTGCTAGAAAAACCATTGGCCTCTTGATTCTAAATTTCTATCATATTATAAACACTATTTTTTTAGTACTAGATGGTCCCATATTATAAACACTATTCATTCACACTCATAGCGATTCCCTCCAGATCTTCTCACTGATCACCAAATTAATATTAGACAATCTATCCTCAGCATAAGTCTCTGGTCAATTGTATATAAATTTATATATAAATAAGACTTTGAGCATTCTCAGCATGAGTCGCCGGTGCTCCAAATTTGGATGATGGAACCATTTCAGACGATTTGTAACAGATTCATCAGCTTTCTGCTGGAAACTCCCACAATGATCCTCGGATGGCATTTCAGCAGTGAACGCAGCTTCTGTAAAACCTAAACTCAATCAATTATATATCATTAAATAGTTTTAAAGTAGGCGATTAGCTGGCAATTATGCCCAACTAACTGAAACCCCTAATTCGGATACTATCAGAAGGATTCATCTGGTTAAAATCCTGACATTGCCCTCCACTTAACCAGATAATATCCTTCTTTGTGACCCACCCCAATGGTGGGTCAAGACCTCCAGCGCCCTCACAAAGGAACGCTGGTCTTAACCAGTGGCAAAAGCCACTCTGTAACCAAAACCTCCAACTACTCAAGCAGCCCACTAGCGAAGCCCCCTGTAGTGAGCACCAATGTCACGAAATTGACCTTTGGCTCCGCTAGTGTGCCAGGCCAGCAAGTATGAAGACTGGTGGCCCTTTGCTATTTCGCCTTCATTGGTGTACCAACGCCTATAAGTCCTGTGTCCAACCTACCAACTAACCACCAACGTCTTCGCCTTCAGCCACAGGTGTCCTCGGCGTGTGCCCCAGCAAGTCCTGCCCCCTTCCTTGGTGGCTCAGGCACTCCCGCGCTGCCCCACCCTCGCGACCCTTCACCAACCCATCTGGGCATGCCCCAGCGAGTTCATCCCCCTTATTGGGCGGCTATGGCAACTCCCACGCTGCACCCTGCTAGGGTTGGTGGCTATGCAGCTCACCCACTGGTAGCCAGCTGACCAGGTTCCCACTGGTTCCTCATAAGGAGGAGGTATGGGAGCTGACAGCGCCAGCCACTCCAGGCATGATCACCCATGCCTATGGGGATCTCCTATAACATCTTCCTCACTATAGTTGCACCAAACTACTTCAAACAAACAGGATAGATGGCAAAGGAGAGATGTTTATTATGAGGGAATGAACGACTATTTATACTACTTTCAGGGCTAATGCGCCCAAATGCTCTTTGGCCAATAATCTTCTGGAAAACCCATTGGCCTCTTGATTCCAAACCTCTATCAGATCGTAAACTATATTCATTCATACTCATAGTGATTCCCTCCAGATCTGCTCACTGATCACCGAATTTTTATTAAATCACCCCATCCTCAGCATAAGTCGCTGGTTGATCATATATAAATTTGTATATAAATAAGACTTCAGGCATCCTCGGCATGAGTTGCCAGTGCTCCAAATTTGGACAATGGAACCATTTTGGACGATTTTTAATGGATTCATCAGATTTCCTCTGGAAACTCCCACAATGATCCTTGGATGGCATTTTGGCAGCAAACGCAGCTTCTGTCAAACCTAAACTCAATATAATTGTATAACATTAAATAGGATTGAACTAGGCGATTAGCTGGCAATTACGCTTGACTAACCAAAACCCCTAATTTGAGTACTATTGGAAGGATTCATCTGGCTAAAATCCCGACAATCCCCTTGAGGTTCATGAATTTCAGTGATTCCCTTTGGCCTGGGAGGTCCTTGGTAGCCACGTTCTTTCATGCCATCAAGGCCTTGAGCTCAGAAATGGGCTTGTTGAAAGGCCTCCTCAAATTACAAACTTTGTCCCCACCAACCTTCAAGGCTGAAGATATAAATTAAGAATGAAGCGATTATCTATCTGATCTGGAGGTAAACTTTATTTTCATCTGCATCCGCTTGGGTTGTGAGATGAATTTGTAAGTATGATTAGTCTCCCTCATCCAATAAAGGCCATCTGACATTGCACTTTGTTAAATAAGAATCAATTTTAAAGAATGTCTTTTTGATTTATTAGCACAAAGGAAGAGGCAGATTGGTAAAATTCAGAAGTATATGAATTAAAGTATTGGATTAGGTCCAATTGTTCAGTACTTCTTGGTGGTGTAGTCCTGTTTTTGCATAATGTGATAAATGGCTGGATGGACAAAGTTGTAAAGATATTGATCCGCTCTGGTTCCCACCTCAGTGTCAGGTAAACTAGGAGCTAAATAGAGTTCTCTCATAGTGGAGGGAACAATTGATGCTCTGGCCTGATTAAAACTTTCTTCAGGCATAAAAATACTATTAAGCAGTTGTTGTACTATTGGGCTGAGGTTAGCAATGCTTAATAATTATTCACTTGGGTCTACAAAGAGCATTTCACCTAAGTAATCAGCCATTAATCCAAGATAGCTGGGACAGGGACGCCTACTACAACATGAGCATTGATGATTCTATGGGTAATGCTTCTAACTCTGTTAGCTTAAGAGGTTTCTTGTTTTGAATATTTACCAGTTTTTTTTTTACATCCTCACTCTCAACGGCAACTTGTTAGACCTGGCAGGGAGAACCAGTTTTTTGTTGTAAATGTAAATAGAAGGGTCAGGTGAGGAAACAGGCTTTGAAGCTGCTTAGAGTCAGACGTGGTTATCTTTAATAAAATATACAGCAAGGAGCCAGAACCACTATGATGATCAAGGCTTGCTGAGTAACTTCAATATTTACCTAAAAATAATAAGCTTATTTTAATATTATATTATATGAAAAACAATAGTTCTTTTTATTTGAAGGTTGGGATGATTATAGGATGATAAGGTTTGTTGCACACATGTTGTTCCTTTTTGGACCAATGAATAGGATCTCCTTAGGCTTCAGGAAGAAACGTGTGATGAGGCTCCTTTCTTTATGTCATGGTAGTCTTCCAGAATTGATAGAGTGGAATTTTTATCACCTTGGTTTTGTTTGCATAGAAATCTTTTTTCCCTCCATCAAATAGTTCAGGGGCTGATGCCTTTGTCAAATTGGTGTTGGGAATCAAATAATTGGTAGGCGGAGGAGATTCAAATTCAACCTCATTTATTTCATCTTCATCCGCGTTTTGAGTTTCAACAAAGTTTTTATGAGCTTGCATTTTCGATGTGCCCAACAAAAAGCAGAAAAAATAGAGCTACTGTATAAGTTCAAGGACATCTTTTTTAGTACTAGATGGTCAAGCTCAAGGACATCTTCAGCACTGAATAAATTGACTAAAGATTGTGAAAATAAGAGTTCATAGGATGGACATAGGATCTGCCATCCCTTTTATATATAAGCCGTGCCATCATTCAAAAACTGAAGCCTAAGATATCACCAAAATGTTAATCAACTCTCTGAAGCTGGCTTAATCAGACCTTCGCCTCCTTGGGCTTCGGTGCTGATACTAGTTCACAATAAGAATGGAACTCACCATATGGTTAAAGACTACCGTTAGTTGAACAAAGTTACCATGAGATATCTGTATCTGAAATATCAAATAGACGATGCCCTGAAGCGCTTAAGAGGATCAAAGTACTTCTCAGCAATAGATCTGGCCAGTGGGTACTGGTAGATGGAGCTATCTCATGAAGTCATAAGAAGTATGCCCTGATCAGCAGTCAGGGATTTTATGAACCTGCAGGGATGCCAAAGGGCTGTACATTGCTTTCCACCTTCCAAATAATGATTGACCAAATCTTTGGAGATCCCAAGCTATCCATTGTGCTCATCTATCTGGAAGATGTAATAGTTTTTAGTTGCACTTTTCAAGAGTACCTCCAAAACTTGAAAAAGTACATACCTGACTAAGAAAACTTGACCTGAAGTTGAAACGAAGCAAGTGTACCTTCCTGAAGAGTCAGCTAAAGTTCCTAGGACATTTAATAAGCCTCAAAAATTAAGACTTAATAAAAGAAGATCAAAGCCATAGTAGCCAAGTAACAGCCTCAAAGTATGCATGACATTAAGTGATCCTCAGTATGTGGGATAATATTGGCAGTTTATCCCCCATTTTATGGACTTGACCACCACTCAACTATCTGTCAACAAAGGAAAGCAAGTTCAAATGGGGCCAGGAGCAATAGCAGGCCTTTAAAGAGTTAAAACCCATAATGGTAGAGGCATCAATCCTAGTACACATGGACTTTAGCAAAGATGTTTCATTTATATACTGACACTAGTGACATTGAGCTCAGAGTAATATGAGCCCAATTAAAATGAAGAGGCACTGCACATCCCACTGATTACTACTCCTAGATATTTACCAGAGCTGAAAAGAACTGCACCATGATGGAAAGAGAGTGCCTGGCGTTTATAAGAGCAGTGAAGCACTTTTGACCCTACTTATTGGATTATACTTTAAAGTCATAGTAAATCACGCATCAAACCGCTGGCTGCACAGCATGAAAGATAAATATGTATTCCTTGCCCAATGGACAGTACAGCTCTAAGGGTATTATATTGAGATCATACATAGAGAAAGCATCAAGAATCTTAACGCGTATTAATTATCAATTTCCTGTATTCCACCTCCAAGCACATTATAGTGATTGCCTGTATGATTTAGTTATATTACCAGAAGAGAAATGGCATAATGAGACCAACAAAGGAGGACTGTCCTAAGAAGATGTTTTAAAGGTACCTGATACATTAATGAAAACTTTAGAAAAAAATAAAGGACAAGTGTACCCATACTTCTGACCTAGAGTTCAAATGGAACGTATGAAGGATGCACAAAAGCATGTTGGCATGGATTTCAGAAGACATTGGAATGCTTAAGAGGCCTTTTCCTATTGAAAATCGGTGTCAGATGAAGTACATCATGCCCTTGAGCTCTATGTACCCTGCGCAAGCTTCAGACCCTGAAAAGCGTTTTGAGTTTTAGACAATTCCACCAACAGTCTCATTCTACAATGTATCCATTGAAATTATAGGATGTTGCTTATCACCTCAAATTGGATCTAAGTATATCACCATGGCTATTGAACATTTTATCAAAAGGGTCTAAGCATCAGCGGTTAATACATACAATACAGGATCAATCGTCATATTCTTGTATAAACAAGTGATGGCAAGGCACGAATTCCCACAGATTCTAATATCATATAATGAGCTTTACTTTATTTATAGTGATGTTAGGAAGCTTTTGGACTCAGTTGGAGTGAGACAATTCACCACTACATACACTTATACATAAACGTAATCATAGGACGCATGAACAGAACCTTAAGAGGAATACAAAAAAGACGGAACTGAACTATAAGCTAAAGTGGGACCAACTGTTACCATCAATACTTCTATTATACTCACATAGTCATCACTTAGTGATTGGCATGTCTCCATCCAAGGCCCTGTATGGGCAAGAATTAGCGGTACCTACCTTGTTGGCATCAATCATCACCATGAATTTCAAGACCATACCACCTGGGAGTTACCAGCAAGAATAAGCTGATGAGCTGATTAAAATTCAACTGGAAGCATCTAAGAATAACTAGGCCACTATCCCTAAGAGTTAGTGTGAGAGTCATAGATGGACTAGATTAACAGAGTTCATTTTAGGAGGTAAGGTCTAATCTACCATGTATGTGGAAGCCAGCCTGAGAGTGTTGCAAGCTATCTGGACTGACCTTTCAGCCATCCTGTCTAAGAGAGGAGCTGAGGATTCCATAAGAGGTTATAACATCAAAATAGTTTTCAACAGTCAACATACCTGGCACCTTAGGTTCTTCCCAAGTCTTATCTTTGGAGGGGAAGTGTTATGGAAACTATCAAAAGTATACTGAGAAATATTTACTCAACCTCTGGGCTGAACCCTACTAGTATAGCAACACCTTAAGATTTACAAGTACAAGATCAAAATGTGGATAAGGGAAATTAGCCCTTTTTAGATAATGACGACCAAAAAAATTAACAGTCAGTTGAAATGAAGTCACATGCAATAGCTTGATACCTGCTGAATAACGAGGTTTGAAATGTAAAGACAATGACTCCAACACTGGGACTATAAAAATTGAACTCCATTTTTATACCTTTGGGGGCAAAAGTATTTAAAATTGTTTGATGATGGAATAATTCAATCTGAAATGGCTGATGACAAGGAAATGAGCAAATAACCATATGAGCCATGTTACCTTGATAGAAGTGATAGAACCTTTTAATTTGAATTTCATATAAAAGGCAATCAGCAGATTATGAAGGTCAGTCAAAATTCTGAAGCAAGGTGCATAAGAACCGCACCATTGTACAAATCCCAATGAAATTAGCATATTATTAAATTGGGAGAACAAGCAATCACCAGAAGTGGTATTGCATCCCCAGACCCAGAAGCTATTATTGAGTAAGGGGCTACTAAAAATCCTGCTTCAGGAATTTTCACCTTGAGATAAAGCTCACGGATACAAGCATAAAGCCAAATAGATGCCGCCACCAAGATGGAGGTCAAGAATAGACTGACCTGGGGTTCTTAAAGCCACTGTTAAATTCATACCCCATTCACAATTTACTATCATTTACATTTAATTCATATATTTTGATTTTATGCTTATATTATAAAAAAACACTGTTATTTTATTCTATTAAAAGAGCATTATATACAGACATTTAAGTTATATCCTTTGTTTTCCATTAATATATGGTTTAATTGAAGAGATCGCCAGTAACCAGTCTAGGATCTGAAGAAGAAGACACTCGTTTATAAGGATACCTTATTGTTGTCAAACGGCAAGGGAGAGGTTGTTCAAGGTTTTCATTGAGTCTTGTAATAGGCCAATGTACTGAAGATATGTTAGAGAGCTTCAACAAGAATACTGCATGCAGGGCGATAGACAGTCCTAATTGAGCCATCAATGGTATCTTGGGTAACCTCAGAAGAAAATCTACTCAGTGAGGATTATAATGTACTTTCAGAAGGTCTCCAGGTTTCTAATCTTTGTGTAACACCACGCCTCCACAGCAAGTCAGCCAACCAAGTTAAGCAAGTAAGGGCTTATGAGCTGACTAGTGAGAAATTAATGTCACAATTTATCATTTTGTGACAGTGAGTGACATACCTGTTCCAGATTATGTCATAGGAACAACGCCAAAGATCAAAAATTCTCAATAATGCCTTTAAGTAAATTTGAAATTGATTCATATACACTTGACCCAGGCCCCATTAAAATATAGAAAATGTGGAATCTCATTTCTTTACCCAGCCATAATAAATAGTTTCCTTGAAAATAAACCAACTGACATTATGTACTTTTTTGTTAGGTTTAATTCTTTCTTTATGAAGATTTCTTTATAATAGCCCTTGTGATATGAGCCCAAGTTTCTTGCAGAAGCAACAAATTACAGAAGATTTTATACCTTTATTATGCCTAAGTCAATTAGCCCAGGAGATAATGGTACCTCTTTTGATGATGTCTTAAATATGAGCTTAAGTCAAGGTGGCTCTGATCAAAGAAATTGAGAGCGACCAAACTCTAAATAGTAGAAACATTTATATAAGGACATGGAGATTCAAAGGGGAGATCCTTATTATATCACCATATATTCCAAATTGAGGCCCAATGGTAGTCACTTGCAACCTTATGACTCTTGATGACGCTACATCCGCAGTTGTGTCTTCATTAATTTCTAAATTTTAATCTACAGCTCTACATGGTAGGCCTAATAGAAACCTATCTGTTATCATTGACATCATAGAGGCACTTTTGATATTCTGTCTATACAGATGACAAGAGAGACTATCCCTCCTAGTAAATCCAGTTGCATCTCATGATATTATACACTGTTAACAATCAGTTCTATTTCAGAGATGAAATTCAAATATCTGTAGAAAGAAATATCACTTCTTTGTGGAATGTTTCAACCACCATAACAGTGAGGGAAGAGAAGTGTTAGCATGATGAGTGAGACTCAATCTGCTGATAACCTTTCTATGCATCATTATGTTAAAACACATTGTGTTTTTACCATCCAGGAATCTATTAAAGTTTATTCTTAAAAACTTCTAAAGAGAAAAAAATCTGGTTTATTCCGTTTTTTATCCTGCTATAAAATTTTTGATTTTAACAAGCTCTATGTTAATAAATCATACCTTCATAGCCTTACTGCTTCTCAAAATTTGAATGTCTTTAGTTAGGTAGAAGTTAGTGTCTTATAGTCAAAAGCATTGGCAATATTGGACATAGTTCATCAGTTAACGCCATATCCTATTGACTTATAAAAAGCATCAGTATTGTACATTCCTGAAGAATAATTTTTTCATATTATTAATGGCATTCTTATGTGAAAGCGGTTAGTGCTTATACTTTCCTTTATATTTATTTTAAAATTTGATATTGCTCTCTCCTGGTATTTCTCTGCAGAATACAATCATACCCTTTAATTGAGACAAAATTCTTCTTTATGTATAATTAGTTATTAAATTTTAGAAACAAATTGTACCTCATAAGCTACCAAATATCCATTTTATCAAATCATGATGAGGCATCATAAAACTCATGCCCTCATCAGAAATGTCTACTTGATGAAGATAGATCAAAAATTGGCTGAAGTATCAAATAAGGGTCATAGAACGCAGATACCTACTTCTACTGCAAAAGCTTTTATAAGGAATTCCTTTATGTGTCTAATCCTGTCATTATACCTTCCAAGCCTCAGGTTGCTTTTTAATATCTGATAGATGATTTTGTGTTTAAGAACAACATTTAAGTGATAGTTATAGTTGAGCCTCCGTCTTGTAACAAGTTATCTTCTCATGATACACAGATTCTTTTTATCTTAGACTATTCCTTTAGTTACTAGGTAACTAACTAACTTCTGTTGCGCATAGGATGCAAAAATCCGTTGCTTATGTCTTTTATACTTCATAATTCCAGATTAATTAGTAAAGAATAATGTAATCTCACAGGTTTTTGGATTATAAAAGACTCCAACCTTTGAAATAATAAAATTAAAATTAAACCATTTTTGTTCATCTAGAAAGACCAGAACAATACAATTCTGTATATCTATAACAATTTTTGATGATATACCCAGGATTTAGGAAAGTGAAGGGCGCTGTTCATAATCTACTTATTGGGGTTGCCCTTCATCAAAGTTTTACTTTAACAAAAACAGAAGTCAAGGAGGCACAGGGGAACTGATGAATTAAATCAGCACCTAGAAGTTGCAAGGTTTTCTTTTTCTCAAATTCCA
This sequence comes from Massospora cicadina, assembly GCA_022478985.1. Taxonomy (NCBI): domain Eukaryota; kingdom Fungi; phylum Entomophthoromycota; class Entomophthoromycetes; order Entomophthorales; family Entomophthoraceae; genus Massospora; species Massospora cicadina. The sequence continues at coordinate 245,382 of JAKSZP010005255.1, forward strand.
TAGCATTTTCCATTACTTCTTGATAAAAAAGAATGAAGTCATTGGGTAGATAAAGAAATTACTAGAGGTTGATTTCTATCACTCAGAAAGAAGACTCCGCTTCTACAAATAAATGGCTTATTGAAGCTTTTAATAGAATCAATTTTACTTTTTTGATGTGGATTCAACAAGCGACACTTGAAATTTGAGCTAGCTTAGAATAGTTAAAAGTGTGCCCTGATCTCAAGTAAAGGTTTGTTTGAGCTCGCAAGAATACCACATGAGCTTTGTAATGTTTGGCAACTTTTTAGTGGACCATGGAAATTCTATTAGGAGCCTAAAATGACATTTATTTCAATCTTATGGGAAAACACTATGTTAAAAGAACTCTCAGCTACATCTTTTTTTAGTACTAGATGGTCCCAACCCAACTCTCAGCTACATCTTAATATCATGCATGAATGCTTTTATCAGTAACAAAAACCTATCTTTAAACCAAGGCTTCCAAATTACTTTTTTATCAGAATACAGAGTTTGTTTTCATCAATTTGAATTATCATGGAATAACCCAATTAAAATGTGATCATTGCTATATTGCAGATGTTCCAAAGCAAGCCTATGGGACATTCATATTTTCTTAGGGATTGTCAGGAGAGTGTCTATAGCTCTAATTCCATCGTGGTGGTGAATAGAGCACTGGACCAACGTAAGGGCTAGTATTCACAATTAGAATTAAGATAGTCTAGCAGAAGGAGCTTGAGCTAAAGTGATATAGGGCGAGGGTGGTTAGCACTGTCCTCATAAATATTGATCAAGCAAACAGCAAAACTTGACTGTGCCCTAAAGGGCCGTTCATAACCAAGCTTTGAACAGGTCTATGGTGCACGGGTGTCCTAGTTTGGAGGAAACCTAGGCGTCCCAATGGTGTACCTGATGCTGTAATAATTTTACAACAAATGAATTGGCTAATTTGATGCAAGACTCTCTTGAAGAAGTCCAAGCATAGGTTCGCCCAAGTGAACATAAGAAAAACGCTAAACTGACTATGGGTTTATTGTAAGGAGGAAGTCAACCAACGAGAAAAGTTGTTGTCAAAGAAATGTATTTAAGTTGAACTGGGGTTATTATCTATTGGACAAAGTGGTACCAAGCTGAGGTGTACCAATAAGTGCAAACTTCCATCTGACAGGGTGTTATAATTTGAAATTGTCTAAACTTAAGTGATTAATTTAAGTCAAGGCTGACCTGAGTTGGACATTTTGTAAACTGAACGTTTTTCAAACCCCTGTTACTGATTAATTGAATTGAGCCATAATCATTTAAGAGGTAGCTCATTCGTTTTAACGCTAAAGCCAAAACAAGGGGCTGGGCGTTAAGCACCTCACCTGGACCAACCTGGGCATATCTGGCCTGTACCCAGCTTTGATCCAAGGTGTGCTTTAGGTCAGGAAGGTCCTGCAAATTGACCTTTTGGATCTCCTGCCGCCCAGCCTTACCCTTGATGTAGGTACCTTCAATCAGGTCATGCAAACATGAAATTACCATCTCCTCTTTTTGGGTTTCACCCCCTCCAGGGGCATTTTCCAAGAAAAGTTTTTATGGGCAGGGCCAACTTCATGGCAGCAACGGCTTGCTTGGACTTAGATCCTGCATCCTTGGGGAAACGCTTGTGGAATGCTACAATTATATCTTGTACATGGGCGCAGTAACGCGCTGGGACCCAACCGTTCTCCTCTGCATCAAATCCCTTCCAGGATACAAGATACTCAAGTCTTCTCTTACCCAATTAGAGGCTACAATATCATCCACTTCCCACTTCGGCGCCCCATCCACGAGATAAGCATTGAGTGTCTCTGGTGGGGGACCCTTAAACAACGTGATCTTGCTTTAATGTAATACTGAAAAGATTAAAACGAGGGAGAAAGATCCAACTTGTATGAGGCGTGGCCCACATTTCTGATGACGCGATATGGCTCAATCCTCTTTGGCCCTAGTTTTTTGCATGGTTGCTTGATTGGGATGTCTTTAGCATCCAGTATCACGAGATCTCCTTCCTTGTACGCTGGTTAACTCGTCTCATACCATCAGCGTTCTCCTTGTAAGCCTGCATGGCTGCATCTAAATTTGTGCTCACCCCCTGGTGTACTTTCTTGATCATTTTGGTAAAGTCCACCACCTCTTCCACCTTGGATCCACAACTGGGCTCCATGTTAAAGGTGTTATTGAAGCCATAGTTGGCAAAGATAGGGGAACAACCGATTGATGCATGTTGGGAGTTGTTATAACTGAATTGGGCCATGAGGAGATGGGAAACCCAATCTGAATGATCTGTGTCAGTGTAACACTGCAAGAACTGTTTGGGGCATTGGTTCACTCAATCAGTCTGCCCATCTGATTAGGGAGTGATAGGAAATTTGACATCAGGGACGGATTTGCGGAGTCTTACACAACTCTTCCCAAAAGACAGAGGTAAACTGGGGTCCCCAATTACTAATTATCTCTTGAGGGATCCCATGAAGAGCGAACACATGAGTAACAAAGAGCCTAACCATCTCAGCCACGGTGACTGTGGTTATGTAAGGAATAAAGTGGGCAAACCTCGTAAAATGGTCCACCACACCATGATAGCATTGTAGCCATCAGATACAAGCAATTACACAATAAAAATAACCAATAGAGAAGTTCAAGGCCCTTCAGCCTTTTAAACTGGTACCAACAGCCCCGCAAGAGGCTGGTAATCTGGTTTCTTTTGGTAGCAGACTAGGCACTCTTTACAATACCTGCCCACCTGTGCAGCTAACCTCTTTCAATTGTAAGTGCGGCGAATTAATTCTAGAGTCTTTGCCTTTCCAGGATGACTAACGGTGATTTCGTCATGATGGTCTTGGATGATTTCTAAGCGAAGTGGTCCAGCTGTAACACATAAGCGCCTCTGAAACCACACCATATCACCCTTCATGTACTAAACCCCTGGTTATATCCTCCTGATTCAATGCGCTCTTAGCAAGTACCATAGTATATTCAGCCAACAAAGGCTGGGAAAGGACTATCTTTCTGAGCATACCATATTCCTCCGCAATCCAGAGGAGCGAGCGCTGGCCCATTGGCCAAGGGAGGTGGAAGTTATGTCACAATCTTACCTGGTGGAATCATCAAATGGGTGTTATGCACCTCTACCTCCTTTGGATTTTGGAGCTAATGCAAGGTTGCAGCTCAAAGCATCTTCCAAACCAAGCTCCTTTCCCTTAGTAAATTCATAAGAAAACGCAAATTGGGCAAGGGTCTCATGCCAGAGGGTTTTCAGTAGGGTTAAGACATGAGGTGCGCAGTAGTACAGTAAAACATGGTGATCTGTACATACGCAGAAGGGTTGGGATGAGCCATGCAAGTGAGACGCCAATAGGTCAGTGCCTTAACCACTGCTAATAATTCTTTATCATATACAGCGTAGTTTAACTCTGGTAGAGACATCTTCCTGGAAGAATATCCCACCAGATGCTCTATTCCATCTTCGCCTACTTGTAATAGGATTACCGCTATGGCAAAGTTGGAGGCATCAGAAGCAACAATGAACACTTTATTGGGGCTGACATGGCGAAGAACGATTTGGACAGCAAAGTACACTTTACCGCTTGTGAAGCATCTTGCAAAGTTAGGGACCACTGGAGTACTTTTGCCCACTTGCCTTATAAAAAGGCGCTGAAACTTCAGAAAAGGTTTAAGTGATCTTCTTAAGGAATGTACACATCCCTGAAAAGCTCCTCAATTCCTTAACTGAAGTTGGAGTGGGCCACTCATTTTATTTAACTGAGGTAAGCTGACAAGGGGATGGACATTACCAAATCAAAAAGAGCAAACAAAATATATATTCACTGAACAAAATGAATGAACTGCCCAAAATTAACGGATGACACACAAAATTTGAGCAAACCAACCAGGTGAGACAGCGGGAAACGCTTATTCCATCATGGTGTAAGGAGATGGGGTATCAAGGGGCTCATCCTTGGCATCGTCTTCACCCCAAAGCAGGGCATGGGCTACAGCGGAGAGCAAGGGCGTCGGAGCACCAGCAGGATGAAGAGTGAAATCTTTGATGAGTGGGGTGGTAGGAAAAGAGCGGTTGACAATAAGAGAGACAATATAATTGATCAAAGCTGTTTCAGCTTTCATGTGTGCATTGGGGAGCTTTACAAACGTGGCAATATTAGTGCAGGTAATCTTGGCTTTGGGATTCCGCAATACCACTACCACGGGCTAGATGGCGTCATTGGCAGCTTTGTGAGATTCTATCAAAATATTCTTTTGGAGCATATTGGCGGTGGAGGGGATAATGGGAGGAGGGATTCCTCCTGCGAGCATCACCACTGATTTGGCAACAGCTTTGCGGAGAGGATGACAATCTGGCTTAGTAGTTGCTTCAACAGCCAGCTGGTGGTTGCCACAGAATGTTTTGGCATTTTGGTGGGGGCAAATAAATGAGGGGTAGCTTAGTGTCGTGGTCAGCATCCCAAACAACTCAAGTTGGATAGTGGAGTCTTCAATAGTATCCAGTACTCATCAATTTAAGCCAATAGATCCCAAGGATTTTAGTTGAATTGAATTGGGGAATCAGCATATGCCTGAGGTTTGGTTGGTTTGTTGGAGGATGCATGGGAGCAAACTAGGGTCCAAGCCAGTTCTTGATTGAGGGAGCATTTGTGGCACTGGGGAGAGGAGGAGGCTGATTGGTGGCTGCAGGCGCGGCTACAGTATCAGGATTTGGATGAGGGGAAGGTAGGGTCATACCCCATATTAAAACTGGCGTGGGGTCGGCGGTGGATTAGAAGCTGGCGGAAAAAAATCAGAGCCATCAGAAGCAGCAAAGGAAGGGCACTTACGTTTTGAGTGGTCCAACTCAAAATAAGATGGACAAATCGTTTGACCGCCCTCAACGCAGGCACAGAATGAATGGTCAGGAGCAGAAGGAATGATGGCGCAAGGGGGAATTGACAAGGCAATTTTACCAAATTCAGGGCTAATTGTGGCATACGCCTGAGGCCCAGCGAGGCGTGTGGCCCCATTTGGGTCCACAAATTGTAAGATGGGGTTGGAGCCAAAGGCTGCCAAACCGTCCATCAGCTCCTGGTGGAGCACCGCAGGGAGGAGGTAGGTGGGAAAACCAGCGAACTGAACCACCAAAGTGGTATCTGCTGGGAGCTGGGTCTGAATTGTGGGGAGAAGGGTACCCTGGAAAACCAGGGGCACAATTGCTGCAGTGGCGGCATCAGCTTCACATGTGAAGCTGAGATCAAAATACACCTTATAGGGACATAAATCAATAAAACCAACGGAAATCATCACCGCCTGAGCCATTTAAATTATGGCTTGGTTGTGGTAAGGAAAAAGTTTCCCATAGTTAAACCTAAGGCTAAAATGCATGTTGCTCTGGGGGAGCACCAGGGGGCAGCGAGGCATCACTTGGGTAAAATCAAGGTGGGCATTGAGATCCTTGGGAGGAACTAATCATCCTAGGGTTTGGGATGAATGGGCAAGCCAGTCTGAGTACGTTTTCCTGCCAGACGGAAAATGGCAGGGGTAGTTTTGCTGCTGCCCCACACTGGAGCAGCTGTAGGGGAATCTGAGGACATCATAGTGAAACTATGGTGGATGATCGAGATTTTCTTTTTTCCATAAGATTTGCTTGGAAAGTTACGCTGAGTGGTAAGAGAGTTAACCTGGAGTGGGCCACTCATGAGTCACCTTCTCCTTGTCTGGAGTTATCATGTGCCCTTGGTCAAACATGACGTTGCCCAGGAAGGTGAGGTGTGACTTGAAAAATTCGCACTTATTCCTTTTTAATGTAAGGTCAGCTGCCCTCAAACGCTCCACCACCTGCCAAAGGTGTACTGCATAGGACTCATTGTCACGTAAAATACCAAAATATCATCCATGTAAGCTACCACGCATACTCCCAGCAGGTCCCCCAAAGCTGCATCAATATGGCGTTGAAAGATAGCAGAGGCGTTTTTAAGCCTAAAGGGCATAACCCGGAAATTGGAAAAGCCCCTTTCTGGTATGGAATGTGGTCAGCCACTCCTGGCCCTTCTTAATATGGATCTGATTGAACACGTTTACACATTATAACTTGGAGAAGACTCTCACCTTATCCACTTAACATGAACTCTGTAAGTCCAGTGGGATGGGATGTAAGTCTGGTACGGTGACGTTGTTGAGATTCTCATAATCTATGCATGGGCATAAGTTACTATTGGCCTTCTCTAAAAAAAAAGTGGGGCCCATACGGGGGAGGTTTGCTGAAAAATTGCGCCTTTGGCTAACTGCTCCTTAACCCACACATCTAAGGTCGCTTTCTCCAGTACAGTCAATGGGTAAGTCGGGGAAGATATACGCACCAGATCCACGGTGAGCATGAACTTGCAATCAAACTCTGAATGGTCTGGTAGAACTTTAGCTGAAGCCACATCAAATGAAGACTCCAACTCCTCCAAACAGGAAGGTAGGGGAACCTCCACGGTGGGCTTCAACATAGAAGCAAGGCTAAGAGTGTGAAAGTGGGGCCAGTGGGGCAAGTTGCCCTTAGCGTCAGCCTCAGATAAAGGAATAACAAGTGTGCGACCATTCTTTACTGTTAGGGATAGGATATTCTCTTTCAAGTTGGTTCTGACGTCAAGCTTTCGCCGCCACTCTACACCCAAATGATGGGGTATAAGAGGTTTTTGATAGCTTGGAAGTGGTCAGACAAATAATATTTATCAACTTGATAGCCCACTAATCCCATAATTTTCAGCATGAGAATACCTCAGAAAGCCTCTCGTCTAACCATACCACCTGGTAAGTAACTTAGCTCAAGGTAGTCGGCTAGGTCTTGGTAAATAAAATTCTCAGAAGCTCCAGTATCCACCAAAATAGTTGTGCTGATCTTCCCTAAAGGGATTAATAGGGTAGCAGTCAGTAAAAAGTAACCCAAATGACCTTTATTTATAACCAAAAACGCCAACACTTCACCACCAAACTCTTCTTCAGGGTCTATTATATCCCATGATATGTTTTTGCATCATAGAATGGAGAGGGATTTTTGGCCACTTTTACTACTGATGTCAAACATCCCACCATATCTTCAGCAACCGCATAAACGTTTTTATATTGTAATAATAACTCCTTCTCCATCTCCTGAGCTCTGCGGATAATGATGGTGGTCAAGCGTAAGTTTTCTGGGGTAATATGATACACTGAGATGGGGTCCATATCCAGCCATAAGAGAAGATATTTGGATTGGTTTTATATATGAAAATGTCATTATAAAACGCGTTCTGGGCCACAAACAGCCCCATACCCATTTTGGTGATGGGTTAAATGATGTTATCCAAGGCCATTACCACCAGGTCCTCCATCGAGGATACTGCCTGCACCATCCAAATGCAGTGTTAAAGAAAAACCATGTTTATTTGTGTCAATTTTATGAAATTTGGTGGAAAGTTGGGTAATCACAACGCTCATATTGCGAAGCAACTGTAAACACCAGGTACAAGTACAAAGGGAGGGTACTTCCCAGTTTGAGACAACAAGAATAACGCCAAGATGCTCCAACCATTGGAAAAATGAGAAAACAAAGGTGAGCCCCACCGTAGCCATGACAACAGCTGGCGTAACCCATTTTCACTTTGAGAAAGTCCCACATGGAGGAAGTTTGTGCACATTGGGAAAATGTGTTGGTTGTCTAATGTCAGGAGTGTGTCTATATCTCTCCAGTTCCCAGCATGGTAGTGCACGGAGCACTGGACCAACTTAAGGGAGCTATATGTCATTATTATAATGAAGATAGCCCAGCAGAGGGTTCTTGAGCTAAAGTGATATAGGGCAAGGGTGGTTAGCACTGTATTAATAAAGAGTGATTGAGCAAACAGCAAAGCTTGGCTGTGCCTAAAGGGCCGCTCATAACCTAGCTTTAAACAGATCTATGGTGCATGGGTGCCCTGGTTTGGAGGGAACCTAGGCGTCCCAGTGGTGTACCTGATGTTGTAATAACTTTAAAACAAAATGAATTGGCTAACGTGATGCAAGATCTCCTCAAAGAGGTTATGCACGGGTACGCCCAAGTGAACATAAGAAAAACGTTAAACTGACTATGGGTTTATTGTAAGGAGGAAGACAACCAATGAGAAAAGTTGGTGTCAAAGAAATGTACTTAAGCTGAACTGGGTTATTATCTATTGGAGAAAGTGATGCCAAACTGAGGTGCATTAATAAGCGCACACTTCCATCTTACAGGGCTTACTTTGAAATGGTCCAAACTCGAGTAATTGATTGAAATTGAGGCTGTCCTGAGTTGGACATCTCATAAACTGAATGGGTTTTAGAACCCCATTCACCAATCAATTAAATCATGTCATCATTTTTTAAAAATTAACTTGTTTGTTTTAACGCTAGAGCCAAAACAAGGGGCTGGGCGTTAAGCACCTCACCTGGACCAACCTGGGCATATCTGACCTGTACCAGCGTTGATCCAAGGTGTGCTTTAGGTCAGGAAGGTCCTGCAACTTGACCCTTTGGACCTCCTGCCGCCCAGCCTTATCCTTGATGTTGATACCTTCAATCAGGTCATGTAAAGATGACAGGGATGGTGGGATACTATTAAAACTTTGTTACATTTTTCTTAGTTGATCAAACCCATGGATTATTTGTTACATAAGAATGTCCCACCTAAGCGAAAAGTCAAGCAGAACATGTGCAGAATGCTCGCAACCGCCATATAAAGTCAAATAGTTAATCTATTAGCAGTTTGATAAAACTTCTATTATATTCATGGATGCTGGTAGTGTAACTATAGAGCTATCTCAGCGCAACATAATGAATCTTTACAGAACACCCTATTGCATATTATATTAAACTCTTTCTAAGGCTTAGAAAAGCTATAGTCTCACTAAATGGAGGTGTCACGCCATGATTATTTCCAATTTCTTTTCTTATCTATATGGCTCACATATAAAGTTAAGGCCAACACCCTTTATTAATATAGCTTTAAGTAATAAAGAATCTTAATGGTCTTTAACCTGCTGGACCTTAAAAGAGAAGAGCTTAGTTTCATAGTCATAAATTGCTCTGGCGTAATTCATTAAAATTTAATGGCTATATAGAATGCCCAAACTAGCCATGCCTACTAACAAAGGACATTAGCTTTACAAATATTATTAGCCATCAAAATATTTAGATAAATATCACTACTGAAGTGATACTGCAACTATGATAGAAGACTGAAGAAACATAAATCAAGAGGGTCATCTTTAAAAACTGGTAAATGGTCAAATGCTACTTTAAAATTGAACCTTACTCATGACAGGCATGACGATATAGGGCCACATCTAATGGTACATAGTGCTGTAAAGAAGACAATGAAACTTAATAGCACTAAAGTGATAAATGTTGACCACTATCCATGACATACTAGAATCCAGATTAACATTTTAAATCCATCACTGCGATAATCTAAAGTTCAGATATGTAGCCACTACACTTTTTTCCCCTCTAGTGCTACAAGCACTAATGTAATTGGTCCTCTCCTCACCGTTAATCACTGCTATTATCCCCCATCCTGGTAGTAAACCATCTAACAAAATAAGTCTAGTCTGTCCACGTGTCAGTGCTATTGTTAAAGTGACTATCTCTTTTTAATCCTATAATATGATCATTCAAAATGAAAGTCAAGTGTTTTTCTATCTGACAATTCTTTTTAAGTTGAAAAGTGTCCAGAAACTAAATACCCATTTTCTAGATGTCTGAGCACTCAAAGCTCCACAATTTTCCAACAAGGGCTGTTGAGAGTGCCATTGGTACTCTAGTATATATCAATGAAAATAGCTGCTGCTAAACCACGCCAGTAATATATATACCTATTAGAATTATATCTGTCTATTGAATTAAAGATAACCAAATTACTAAAATGTCCCCCTCTAAGGCTTGATAAAGGCGTGAAACTCACCTTTCATCGATGATACAGCATCTATTAATGTCTTTTGATACCAAGACTTCTAAAGTTACCATGAAGACAATGGCCAATGATATAACTCCCTTTTAATCTATGTTATAGACTCCTACCCCACATCTCTATAGGTGTAGAAGATAGAGAAATTTATTCCATCCAACTTTCCCATAATTTAATTATGAATTTAGCTTTGATATATACTATCAACTAGTAGGTATAACTAATAAAGTACCTTTAAGAGGTCTGGATATGGTTGGTTAACTGACCTTGCTTCTAGCTCTCTATATGCAACGCAGCAAGCCAGGAGACACAGGGAAGAGCCATTCTGTTAAAAAGAATTAGTTGTTTATTGAGCTTTGATCCATACAAAGAGTATGGTATGGGGTATAAATCAACAGGATTATAAAGATTGATTTAACTAGAATCTTATTTACAATCAAGGGTAAAATGGCCAGCGCTTTTTGAAAGGGAGAGTGTTGTCATTTTATTCATCTAGATTTGGTGAGAGATTGGTGAGTGAAAAAAGTTTAATCTGGCTCTGGAAACAGAAAAAAAATCAGTAATGTTACAGAGGACCTCTATTTAACTTAAAGATAATGTTGCAAGTTAAAGTATGTAGGTCAAATGTTGTATAGAAAGTATAATGTCAATGCTCAACATAATATGCAAAGTTGATAATTTTACAAGGCCAGAGTGGTTTATAATAAGATAGGGGATGGCAGACAAATTAAGCTAGTAATCACATTATCCACCACTTAGTCAAGGCCATACTAATTAATCTATTGCAAAGGAACTATATGCTCCAAAATGGCCTACACAAAGGAACTGTGTTAAAGTTCATTCATAGTATATTCCTTTATATATACTTCCCCTCTTTAAGGATCCTTGTAGGCATTGTTGGGTCCACGTTTAAGTGTAAGTGGTTCAAACAATTAACCTAAAATAATAAACCTTTGACAAAATAGGAGTCATCTTGGATTATAGTAATTCTTACATATCATCTAAATGAGAAAATATAGAACTCTATATTAGGACAACAACTCTCACCTGTAAAGGCCACCAATTATAGCCCTTTGACATTTAAACAAAGAAAAAATAAAATTGGACCCCTAGTTAGAGAAAAAAATTATCATAGTACACTACAATCAACTATAAAGCGTCTTTATTTTAACACATCCTATAAATATCAATTGGTTTAGCTATATCTAGCATCCAGTTTTTTAATTAATTGTTATAATTTATTTTCCTTTTGTATATAAGGTATCTTTATAAACTGCATTGTGAAACTTTAAATATAGCTTTGGAAAAAATGTATAATCAATTCCCAAAGTATTCACTAATTAGTGTAACTTTCAGATATGTCAAGCATAAGGCGAAGCCTGAGAAGCGGAATTTTTGATCTTTATATCTTAATATTTTTTTTTCATAGAAAAAGGACCTAAACCCTTCAGCTTGTTTCCCTTACTTATAATAAGTTCCCTCAATCCTTTTTATCCATTTACTGCTAAAAGTTCCCAGATACAATAATATAAGTACTTTAAGATATTTTTTAGTACTAGATGGTCCCAACCCAAGGGGGGATTCATCGATGTGTACTTTAAGATATTTTTTTAGTACTAGATGGTCCCAACCCAAGGGGGGATTCATCAATGTGCACTTTAAGATATTGATACCCAAAATCCTCAAAAACTGCTATATTTCTTGCCCTAATAATTTTTTATATTTTTATCCATATCAGTTCAATTAAGTTATATTTCTTTAACAAAAAAATTGAACTCATTTTCCCCCTATCCTAGTTATAAAAATTGATGCCTTGTAAAATATGTAGCAGGCTTTTACATCTTCTTTAATAATCTAAATTTAATGAATATTTATCAGTGAAGTGATATTAGAGCATTGTGGCAGAAAGACAATGCCTTGAATGTTATAGTTACCAATATATCAAAATAAATTTTTAGATCATTTTGATACTTAACAAAAAATTAGTTACCACATTACATAGATACAGAAGAATTTGCTAATTTTAATATGTTTAAGATAATACTTGTCAAGTTTTTATTTTTTTAATAAGCTTCACTTTTTTTCTTTGTGGGAAAATCTAAATAACATTAATGATACCTGTTGGATTTTAAATTTTGTTAAGCTTGCTGGTGCTATTTAGGCTTAAACTTCAACAAATGGGGGATTAAAACCACTGATACTAACAAAAATAAATAAACACTAAAGACCAAAAAGGTGTGTTTTTTATAGTTTTATAGTTGCCTTGGGGGTAAGAAACAAACCCCTTTAATAAAAAACTTAGTATTTAAAGTGTCGAGGCTCAAAGTTCAGATTGCTAAGTGGATTCTATATTAGGTAATATGGGTGGTGGACCTATTGGATAATTTTAAACTTGCCTTACTTCATAAATCAGCCAATAGAGGGCGATGACAGGCAGTTTAGATCCGTGAGGTAGGGTTTTGATATATTTTACCCAATTATTTGATGGGAAAAATTTGCACATTGCAAGGATTTCTCCAACCCTATAAAAGGGGCAGGTCTCCATGGTTTGAGTTGATCTAGTTTTGTTGTAAGGCGGGGAGGGACCTCAGAATGGCTTCCTTGATTCCGCTGCATGTTTGGCACAATCTGAATGCCCAAACTAGTACTATTTGCTTAAGGTTTATTGATAGAAGTATTACCCCAATTCGCAGGGTTCCTCCAAGAATCAACCAGGGTCTTTTGGCCGATTTTTTCATCATTCACCTCCAAACCACTCTTTTCAATACATTGTACTTGTAATTTTCTGACAATATCAATTACTATTAATAAGTTTTTGTGTTTTCAAAAGCTATTTTTAACCAGTTTTAGAGTCATTAATTATGGTGCTAGACCATCTTAATGAGTGAACTTGGACTACCTTACTGATGTCATACAAAAACCTCTTTCCATATTTTTATTTTAAGATTTTAACATTGATAACCTTAATTTCACATTATAAAAGAAATCTAATATATACCTAAGCTACTGTTGCACATACAGTTTAAAAAAAAATATAAAAAATAGTATTGATAAGTAGTATTATTTTGTCTATACAATGAAATATTTGATATACTAAGCAAGACACTAAAAGAGTTTTTTTAGTTGTTTAAAAAAAGTATTATAATATCTGTTTAAGTAAACTTCATTATATAAGTTAATTTAATAGTATCTATTAGTTGTTCTCTATAGAAACCCATGTAAAAAAGAAGTTATTCCTAATTTCTCTAGTATTGTTACTAAATATTATATAGTTGAAAAGCATTTTTACCTGAAAATTTTTTTTAAATCTATCATGGCTGATTTATACATACCATAATATTGCAGTTTATAAGTACTGAATTTTTATGGTCTTAGTCATTGCATATTTATGAGTGATGATTCAGAATTGCTATCTAATGGTAGAGTAAAATATGTTATAACCTGGTTTACTGTATTTTATTATAAAAAAATGCTCACCAACTGAGCCTCAAATTGTTAGATGTGGGTACTGTGATCATATTAAGTTAAAAACTTTTTCATATATTTGTATTCAATTGCAGTTTAAGAGTTTTAAACAAATAGTTGATCTTATTCATATGCTTATTGCGTCTCTGATACAATATGTTTATCAGACTCTTATAGCCAGACTGTGATTCCCCAGTTTGGTCACTCAAGTCTTTACAACTCTTTTCTTCATATTAAATAATGTTATTTATTTAGTCAATTTTGTGTTTTATAGTAGATTGCCAATTTGTCCCATTTTGATTCTTCATTTGCAGTGGTTTTGCAATGTCATCTATTTACAAGCCTATTATTTTCTTTTCTTAGAGCCACATAGTTCAAAACAATATAGCAATCAGTAGGGATGTCACAACTGTGACAATATCTTTCTATTTACTCATTTTCATTACAAGAAAATAAAAAACTAAAACCATCTAGTACTAAAAAAATAAAAAACTAAAGAAGTCTTTGGAAATTAAATTGTATTAGTCAAAATAAACAATTCAAATTATAAAAGATTTATATAGTACAATATCCCAGAAAGTCAATATCAGATATTGAAAGGTATTCCCAAAGTGATACACAAATAAAATTTAGACAATTTTGAGGAAAGCAAGCCCCTGAAAGGGAAATATTTATGGATGAGTTTGGCCAAGCTCATGATTTGATAGTTGTGCTGTGGATATGAAAATTGAAAAATGAGTACATTTTGGGATTTTGTAAAATAAAAAACCTCATTTTTGGTCTATTTAACATATTGTTATTTTTTAGATGACTCATAAACACATCATCCACCAAATATAAAACTAAATATGAGAGTCTTTAGATGAGATCTTTGTGGTAGTATACTTGAGATTAAAGATATACTCAAAAAGGTTTAAACTATTCTGATGAACATCAAAGGCCAATTAGTCAAATTAATTTCTTTCTGTTGAGATTGGGACATTCCAAGAGAGGACTGGGATGTAAGTGAGGATACCTATATGCCTACAGTACAGCCAGAGACTCAAAGGTGTCTATTTACCAGTAAAAGCTGAATCATGTGTAATAGGGGATGGGGTTTGAGTCTTCTGTAATTCTGAGAGTACAGGTGGGGTGCTTTTAGTGCTGTGTAAGCCATTACTTTTGGTGGACTGACAGAAGAAGTTTCACATATGGAGTCTCATTTTGATTCAACTATCAGGTTGGACTCCTTCGTGCCATTATTACATAGCATCACAATATAAATAATTAATTTAAATAAAAGCTGGAATTTTTTGGGTTTAAGTTTTATTTTAGAAAATATAAAAAGAAAAACATCATCATACCACTAGCAGGGTGTTAGTTCTAGTATGTACAGGGAGAAGTGAACTTAGACAAGTTTTCAATATTTAGAATCAGTCCAAAATTCTATTCTCAAAGAGTCTAAATGGAGTTTTAATTATTATGTTTCAATAAGCATCAACCTTCCATGTCCCATGAAAAATTTTGAGTAAAAAATTTAAGGGCAATGAGGAGCTCCTTAAGGCCAAAGGGAACAAGTTGCCTTCCTTTCCTGATTTTAATATAACCCTAGACCAATGTTAGGTGAAGACTAAGTAGCCAAGGTTAGCTCTAAGGTTATACATGATAGGGCAGCTGGCAATTCATTTACAGCCTTAAGTTTTTTAGGTACTTGATTAGTAAGGATGGGATTTAATATTTTAATGGGAAATGGGGATTTAAGTCCCAACTAATTTACCATATAACCCAATTGGGAAAATACAACTTCAGTTAATCACTTGAGCTTGGGTTTACTTAAGTTTTATCCTAAAGCTGATGATGATTTAATATAACGGCTAATTTTAGCTCAATACTACAGCAAGTTGATCATGGCTCACCATCCTCAAATTCCTTTATAGTCTTTTTGTTTAGTTTTATCTCTTTGTTGGTTGCAATGCGTTAATAAAAAGCCATATCTGATTATTATCAGATGAATTTTTAAGTTTAACCTTGTTGCCAACCTCCTTGAGGAGTTATCTAACATTATAGTTACTTTATAGTCTCTAATTTTATATAAATCCTACAATACCACATTGGTGGAACCTGGACCCCTCCATATTGAAGCTCCATAGAGTCTAGATTCTGAGCTGCGCTTGGTGAGGAACTCCTCCTTGGCGTCTAACAAGTCCTTGCCTTTTAATTTATCTAAAATTTTATAAAATTTTGTACACTCTCTTTTTGGGTCATCTTGGTACTGGCAACCTTTATAGTTCTCTTTTCCTTTGATGTTAGTTATTTGTTCCCTGATTTTGTCTTTGTGCATTTTCTACTACCTCACTGGGAATGGGAGCGTTGCTGAAACTCTTTTGACATAATCATATATACCAATCAGCCACATTATTTTGAAAGTTTTTATAACCTTTTTCAAAGGTCAGATTTATGCTTTTACCATCTAAACTTATTGGCTCAAAAGAATCATATTTTTAACTATTTTATCTGGATATGGAGTCATTCAAAATTTCTATTTTGTAAAATATTTCTTTTGTAATTGTCAGGATTCTCCCTTTATTGGGTGAAGCCCCAACTAGGGGTCATGACCCACCTATGGGTGGATGCTGGATTGGGCTCCCCATTAATTTGGGGTAAGCCTGATCTGAGGTATCAGGGATCGACCCCAATAATAATTTAATAATAAATGTGGCACCAGCAACTAATGCCAAGGATGCGAACAACCAATTGGGCTGTGGGGAATTACCATCTGATGCACCCAATTAATTAACTCTTTTCTGGTGCACTGGTAAATTATGCTGAGAATGCACCCATTCCCCTTGTATTATTTATTCCAATCATGTTTGGCAATCAATGCTGAGACTTTCCAAATCTTCCCTTTCCAATCCATTGAGATGATATAAATACCTTGATGATCATTTTAATAAACTACCGTTTCTCACCTATCTCTTTTCCATTTTTAGCTTTAATTTGGGCCTTAATGGCCTATTAACTTGCTGGGGCTTTGGGGCCCTGATTAATAGGGGCCAGGTTGGAGTTTCTACCCAAAGTCCTGACAGTAATTACCTCAGATAGCAATTTTCCAACTGAGGTTACTTCTAGTAAAGCCTTTTGTAATGGGGATTTGCACTTACTGTGCTGATTTTTTAAACATCTCTAAATCTAAAAAAGAGCTCTTATGCTCTGCACATAACATTCTGCTGATAAAAAGATAGTAAAAGGTTTGAGCTTTGGAGTAGGTTGTGAGGTGGGGGAAGTCAGCTAAGAATTGACAGCATCTACCCAATGCTCACCAACTATATATCCGGGTCCCCTAATTGGGTCATTGGCAGTGCACTTGGGTTGGTGCCTCTTTTGGTTATTAGGGTGTATGGTTTAATCTATCTTGATGGCTGCATTTGAAAACCTTACACTATCAAGGTAAAAAATATTTATACATAAATGAAATTTATAGATTCTAACTTTAAGTAAATTCTAATATTTAAGCTTATCAGTCTCAAGGGTATAAGTGGTTTTGTGTTAATAGAAATAATGTTTGAAACTTTAAGCATCTGTTTTTACAGGAAAAATTATAACCCACTTTCTGTTTATAACTTTGGAAGATACTCAATATTTTATAGACTCTTGTATATCATTTTTTAGCACTGGGTAGTCCCCACCTACAGGGGAATACACTGATCTGGCTCTTGTATATCATTTATATCCTATTTTGCTTAGCTTTTTATGGCTCTCAACACTAGAAAAAGTATCAAGTGCTATTATGTTCAACATATCTGCTGCATGTATAATCTTTTTTTATATTTAAGTGGAGTTTAGTTTTATATTATCCATAGTTAATGTTAATCTTGATGAAACTTTATATAAATTATATCAAATATCAAAAGCTTACATATATAAATAGGTTAATATAATATGTTTTTATTTTAAAATCTTTTTAAAAAACTCATGAATTATCTTTTTTGACTGTTATTATTGCAAATAGATATATTTTTAATTTTATTTGAGGTGGGCTGAATTTGGGATAAAGATACCACACCAATAGGAAGGATAGGGAGTAGAGAGCAAAAATATAGAAGAGGAGGAAAAAACCCAAGTACTGGGGGTAAAACCTTCCTGTGAGTGTTCTGATAGGCCAGGATTGCATGATCTAACTTCACTAATTTGCTTGGTCAGACTGAGGCTTGGTGTGCAAATCCACATGTATTGATATCCCCTTGGCACAGAAATACAACTTCTGCCACAATGGGATTGGAATCTGCATCATGAGGGGAGATAGTGGGATGCCCATCCTGACTATGCCACACCCCTTATTGCAAATAGATAATTATGAGTATTATGTGTTTATCACATTTGTAAAAGTAATATAAATTTTAGATCAGTCTTTGTGCACATAGATCAATTATAACTAATATATTGTGACAGAATTTTCCTATATAACTTTGATTTTTTAACCTATTTAAGTAGATATTACACACTTTTGTATAAATACTATGTAATAAGGATCTTTGATATAATTAAATTAAAAAAATTATATTACCTATATATACACTTATGTTGGCTAGATTATTCTACTTACTTTTAGAACTATGGTCAACATTTAAGTGATTTTGATGTAACAATTAGACACTGAAGAAACAACGCATACATTTATGCTATATAATTATGAAGCATGCCTTAAAACTTTAAAAAGATATCTTATAGGTAAAAATATTAACATCCTTATGATTACTTTCCAACAAGCTGTCACTGCACTCCTTCCTCACCCTGATTATGTTTTCTACTATTGCTGGCTCACCTTATCACTTCATCTTGTTGTTTTTGATTTAAGATATTGCCTAAAGGCATATAGCTTAAGTGATACTAGCTTTTATATAAACTATATAATCTGATTCTGCTCATGATAATGTTAAATTTTATGTTTAGGCTATAAAGTACTAAGGTTTGCAAAAACAAATATGATGCTGATAGCAAAAAGTCCAAAGAAACTTCTCTAAATCTAATCTAATAAAACAGTGTCATGTATTTATATATATTTTGTTTTAATCCAAGGTGGGCCAAGATGAGGATAATACTGCACTGATTCATGGATTGAAAAAATGGGAAAGGAGGATAAAACCTGGAAAACCTCCACGCATGGCTTCTGATAGGCCAGAAACTCCATGGAACGCCTTTGCTAATCACTATCTCAGTTTGAGGCATTGATGTGCAACTCCAACACAGAAATAATTATTCCCTACCCAAAGTTCATTTAATGGGATCTAACTCATGGAGGCAGTGGTAGTGGGTCCATATTCTACCACTGTCTTCCTCCCCTCATATATTTATATAGCCTATAGTCTCTTGATATTTCAATTAGTTTAAGCCTTGGTCTATTAATTTCTTTTAGTCTTCTCACTAAAAATAAACCTTATTTAGAAATTTAAGTTAAAAAAGTAATCAAGGTGGGTCAACCTTGAGACAAATATACTGCATCAAGATTTTTATAGCCAGCACAGGTTTCAAACTTGTGTTGAACAAAACATGCACTAGAGTGGAAGCAGGAACTACGCTGCCATGCTAACCACCCTTAGAAATCTAAGTTAATTTTATCTAAATACTTAAAGTAAAAAGTAATTTATTTGAGGTGGATTAAACTTGGAATACATATACCATATGGATTGGGACAAGGAGTGAAAAAATAGAAATGAAAGATAAAGCCCAAGTATTGGGGTAAAGCCTTCATGCTTACTGTCATAAACTGGAAAAACCCAGTTCTGGCTGCCATACAAAAGTTCCTTGGGTGCACTGACAAGCAAAAAAGCAGCCTAACCAAAACAGGAAAGAGGTTTGGAACACCGGCAAGCACCAAACAATTCACCTGCTTATTAAATATGCACAAATTTGTGATTGGTCTGACCCAATAACATAAAAGCTCTTTCAGAAATGAGCACCCCAAAAATACCATAAGTATGTGAGGTATGCAAACTCTGAAATGACCTTTATTTTTATTCAGGAATGAAAAGGGACCCGCCGACCAGAGCTTGGCTGGGGAGCAACTGACAATGCTCCCCAGAAGGGACATGCTAGGGTAAGAATTCCAAACTGAGGTTTGGAATGGGCAGGCGCGCCTTATAAAGGCAGCGCTTTGGGGCCTTCACCCAAGCTATCAATTAGTCTCACACAAGCCTAATCAACAGCTCAGGTGAGGCACAACCCAATATCCAAAGTGACCAAACCTAAAAATGTTTTTAAACGATCTGACTTGGATTCAGAAAATCCTAATCTAAGTCAGAATGTAATGAACAAGATGAACTCATCTGTTACATCACCCCCACTAAAAGGAAAACCCCTCCCTGAAGAGGGGCCCCTCAGCAGAAAGCTGCTACAATGAGGGCTTTCTGGGGCGAATTACCTCAAGCCCTGAGAAAATTAGCCCAGATAAACTCTGAGCCCCTCAAAAAAAACAGATAGTGGGATCAAATTGCCACTGGGCTGCCAGAATTAGCCCACCCTGCATGAGGAGGCACGCTCAGCACGTGGCTGTGTTGCGCCCCCTCCCAGGCCCCCGTTGGTGATGGTCTTCCCATCCCAACTGGGAAGGCGCTTTTGCCACAGAAAATGTGAGAGGGGCATGTGGTCCAGCGCAGCTGGATGTCTAACCCCTTTCGGGTGGACCATCTGAGGGGTGAGGGAGCCCTTCTGGGACAAGTCCCCTTAATGCCACCTAATCCCTGGTGTGTGGGAGGCCCCACTATGAAAATTAGCTGATGGTCAATTTGAATCCAGGGTTGGCCATCAGTCACCAGCTCCCACTGGTGCTGGTTACTCAACAACTGGGATCAAGTGACCACTGAGGTCAGCTAAACTGAGGACTGGCAGCGCGCAAGGCATTGAGTTTGGAATTATGTCATGAACTGGAAAAACCCAGTTCTGGCGGCCATATAAAAGCTCCTTTGATGCACCAACAAGAAACCAAAGTGGCCTAACCAAAGCAGGAAAGAGGTTTGGAGCACCAACAAGCACCAAAAATTTCACCTGCTTATTGGTTATGCACAAATTTGTGATTGGTCTGACCCAATCACACAAAAGCTCTTTCAGAAATGAGCACCCTAAAAAGACCACAGGTATGCAAGGTATGCGAACTCTGAAATGACCTTTATTTTTATTCAGGAATGAAAAGGGACCCATCGACCAGAGTTCAGCTGTGGAGCAACTGACAATGCTCCCTAGAAGGGATATGCTAGGGTAAGAATTCCAAACTGAGGTTTGGGAATGGGTGGGCATGCCTTATAAAGGTAGTGCTTTGGGGCCCTCACCCTTTTATCAATTAGGCTTTCACAAGCCTAATTAAAAGCTCGGGTGAGGCACAACCCAATATCCAAAGTGACCAAACCTAAAAATGTTTTTAAATGATCTGACTCAGATTCAGAAAATCCTAATCTGAGTCAGAATGTAACAAATGAGACAAACTCATCCATTACACTTATGTTCTGATAAGCTGGGATTACATGATCTAACTTCACTAATTTACTTGGTATGACAAAGGCATGGTGTACAAATCCATATGGTATTGCTATCCTTTTAGCACAGAAATACTAACTTCTGCTATGACCAGATTTAAACCTGCATCATGAGGGGCAATAGTAGGATGGTATTCCCACTATGCTAACTTTCTTTAATTTTTGGGGGAAAAAGAACCTCCTTTAAAAAAGCTCTAAAAAGTATAAATTAATCAAGAAATATGCCTCTTCAATAAAATTCTTTTCAAAGTTGGCGCCATATTTTAACTGACTTATATTAGGCATTTATAATATATGTACTCAGTACTGTATATTTTAAGTTGCTTATAGTTTACATTTGGACCCAATCCAGACATAAAATATAAATTTTATTTGTGAGCAAAATTTATGTCAGGTTGGAAGATGGCACCAACTTTAAAAAGAATTTTATTATAGAGGCATAATTTCTCAATTATTTTATACTTTTTAGAGCTTTTTAAAGGAGGTTCTTTTTTCCCAAAAAATCTTTGAGAAGGGTTTTTTCCCAAAGAACCTTTACCCCAGTTTTTCCCCCAAAAAATTTGTGCATTTTTAAAAGTGTCTCTTTTCCTATTTTTATTAAATATTACTATCTCTATATATCCTTTTTGGGGGGTGGAAGGCGAGTCGGTAGGGCGTACGGCTACCACCTGAAGGTTGCGGGTTCGATTCCCGCCCTTTGCACATTGATCAGGGTGCCAGCCGAAGGAAGCTATTGGCAGTTAGTAGGTATAATAACATGAAAACCTTACCCATGACGTAACCAGAAAAATCCGAGTCCCGATCCAGAGGTGAAAAAAACTTTCTACAACAGAGTTGACCCTGCTCAGGTTTCATATTGATACTTTCTTTCTCTATTTCGGTAATGTCCGTCCCCTGGTCGGCTTGCCTCGAATAAATAAAAATATATCCTTTTTGACCCCTTACTATTTCTCTATAAAATTAAACCTTATTGTATATCTATTATATTAGTATCTTATAAACAAATATACTAATAATTCATTTTATTAAATCTAGTTGATTTTTTGGTCAAATTATACTATATTGTCTGATCACCATCTACAATTTCATTTTATTAAATTTAGATGATTTTATTTGCCAACATATGCTGAATTTACTGATCGCCATCTACAGTAATTCATTTTATTAGATTTGGTTGCTTTTATTAACAATCTGTAAATTTATTGATCGCTATCTAAAATAATTCATTTTATCAAATTTAGATGATTTTCCAATGCCCCGAACCGAGATAGCGAATAGCAAAGGCGGTCCATGGAGTTCCTGGCCTATCATACGCCACGCATGGAGGTTTTCCGGGTTTTATCCTCCTTTCCCATTTTCTTCACTTCCCTAATCGGTGCGGTATTGTCCCCAGGTCGGCCCACCTCGAATAAAATTAAAATTTAGATGATTTTATTGGTCAAATTATGCAAAAATGATAGCCATCTATAATGATTTAAGCTTGTCCCACTATGAGCTCATACTGACTGAATTTTGAACATACCCCCCAGCCGTAGGACATATCAAAAGTGCTTTGAAGCTATCGCTTCACTGATGCCGGAAAAATATTTATCTGGTGTTGTATTAGCCCCACAATTATCCATCGCTTCTGAGCCCATTTTTTATTTACTAAATTAATGGGCAGATACTTGACCAATACTTACAAAAGTAAAATGGGGCCTAATTTGGAGTATCCTCTTTTTGAAGATGATCACCAAAATTGGTCCAGTATTTTCAGAGTTATGCGTGAACAAACATAGAAAAAAAATCCATAATACAGGTCAAATTGATAACATCCTTTTTCAAAGTCGGTTAATGGTTCAAGTTTTACCTTATGGTAAAAAACTTAAGTGCATGATATATAGCTTATGGCTGAAGGTTGTTAGAAACTTTCTTAATATTTTATCTACTGTTAAGATAGGATACTATCATTGTGTTTTGTCATTTAACTTTTAAAAGAATAATACCTGAGATGGGTAGATTACTTAATTAATGGTTGAATTAGCCTAACTAAAAATGTGTATGACAGCAGGCAAGTAGCTGGTAGATAGATTTTGATTTTATTTTATTTATACTAAACTAGCCGATTTACCCGTGCTAAGGTGTCTATAAAATTTCAGATTTTCAATTTATTAATTTAGATTTTATATTAGACTAGCGGAGTTACCCGTGCTTCGCTACAGTATCTATAGAATTTCAGATATTCAAATTTAACTTAGATTTTATACTATAAATAAACAATAACCACTTATCCAAATTTTATTGCTCAATCGAATCAATCAAAAACCACCAACCACTCAGCTAAACTTGACTGAACTTATCAAATCAACCAATAACTAATCACCCCTCAAAACTAAACTGTGTCCTATTGATTCGACCAAAAGCCATCAACCACTCAGTCAAACAAAATAAACATATCGAGTCAATTAAATAACACCAAACTGCTACCCAAAACATCTCTCTATATATTTAAAATCATTGTGTACGTGACATGTCTTCCAAACTACTAAATCAACTTCTTAACTTAATTTTATTCGAGGTGGGCCGACCTGGGGATGATACCGCACCGATTAATGGGAAATCGAAAAAATGGGAAAGGAGGACAAGATCCGGAAAAGCTCCATGCGCAGCGTATGATAGGCCAGGAACTCCATGGACCGCATTTGCTATTCGCTATCTCAGTTCGGGGCATTGGTGCACAACGCCAACAGTCATAATTGTCCCCTACCCAAAGTTCCTGTACCGGAATCGAACTGGGGAGGCAGTGGTAGAGGTCCCTATTCTACCACTGGGGTATCCCCCCTTCACTGTCACGTCTGTCTGTAATCAAATCTTGCAATTGATTTTTAACTAACTTCTAGACTAGCTAGAGGTTTTTAAATTTTGCACATTTATGTATCTCCGATGACAAAACAATAATACATAAAAATATAATTTTCATGGTTAAAATAAAAAGTTTTATTACCATCTAGTACTAAAAAAATAAAAAGTTTTATATGTATCAAGTGAAAATTCTATATAATTTGGTGGTAGCCAGTATATAGTTACAGCTGAGCAGTTTGATATTTGGTTGATTTGAAAATTTCAAGTTTACCTTCCAAGCTAGCTAGAGCTTTGAAATTTGGCACATTTATGTATCTCCAATGACAATACAATATTCTATTAAAAATTATGAAAAGTGTGAATTTTGCAAAATGAAAACATTTTTAAAACGTTTACCATTTTTCTATTTTATAGATATTTCAATTAGTTTAGGATTTGATCTATTAATTCTTTTTAGTATTTTTACCACAAATAAACCTTATTTAAAAATCTAAGTTAATTTTATCTAAATACTTAAAGTGTAAAAAATATTTGAGGTGGGTTGATTTTGATACAAATATACCACACCGATTTGGGACAGAGAGTGAAAATATAGGAATGAAGGATAAAACCCAAGTAGGGGAGGATACCCAAGTGGTAGAGTAGGGACCTCTACCGCTGCCTCCCCGAGTTTGATTCCAGTACTGGAACTTTAGGTAGGGGACAATTATGACTGTGTTGGCGTTGTGCACCAATGCCCCGAACTGAGATAGCGAATAGCAAATGCGGTCCATGGAGTTCCTGGCCTATCATACGCCACGTGTGGAGGTTTTCTGGATTTTATCCCTTTCCCATTCATTCGATTTCCCTTAATCGGTGCGGTATCGTCCCCAGGTTGGCCCACCTCGAATAAAATATAAAAGGATAAAACCCAAGTATTGAGGGTAAAACCTTCATGTGTATATTCTGATAGGCTGGGATTATATGATTTAACTTCACTAATTCGCTTGATCTGAGCGAGGCATGGTGTACAAATCCATATTATTGCTATTCTCTTAGCACAAATAATTTCTGCCATGACCAATTCGAACCTGCATCGAGGAGCTTAGTAGGACGCCGTTCCCACTATGCAATTTTTTTAAAAAACTCCATATCTTCCACTACACTAACGCCCCCTCTCAAAGGGTAAAGAGAATATACTTTGATCTATAGTTCTTAAATACATGATCATTGATTCGAGTGACATAAATACATCTAATCATAATCTTATTAACTAGTTTGGACACGTTATTAAGATAAGCCATGATTTTATGTATGCAATTATGTCAATCTAGTTGTTAGTAGATATTACTTTACTAACTAAAAGAGATTATATATCTACCATCTAGTACTAAAAAAAGAGATTATATATCTACCATCTAGTACTAAAAAAAGAGATTATATATCTACTATGACATCTGATTTGCTGTTTTAGACGAAAGATCATTAAGTGAGCAGAGTTAATTTCGCTGGGATAATTTGTTGCATTGTCGTGGCATCAATTGATTAAACTAAAACAAGAGACTAGTGTCCAGTGGCTAAAGCTATTACTTAAGACCATCAGCTGTGATAAGTTCAGTTTGTCATCAGCCTGTTCCTTTTATCATGGGTTACGGCTTAGTTACTACCTATCTTGTTGGATGGATTGTCGTATTTGGGTCATTTGTTTTCTTTTATCATCGCAATAAGGCTCTAGGTAAATCAAATTTATAACAAATCTGCACGTGAATCAAATAGATATATTTTTTAACTTTAGGTGGTTTTCGGTAGATACAGTTTTTCCTTTTTTATATTATTTTCATTCAAACCTTTACTTTAGCTACTAGCAAGATAGAGCCATGGTTTAAAGAAAGCAAAAGTAAAGAGCTTTACATTAAGCTTCTTCAGCAGGATCCTCCTACTGAGGAGTATTTGCTTAAGGCTGTTCTCCTGAAACGTGCAATGTCTGTTGTTGAAAGAGTATTAAGAATGCGTGAACAAAAACCTCCTTTGACTACGCTTCTTAAAAACGGATCTATCGGCGAGGAAGTATGGAATTCCTTCTGCCTTGCCGAATCAGCTTTAGAGGAAGAACTTGTTGAAGTAATGCAGGAAGCTGATACTTTTAATGAGGGCTGGGGACAAACAATCTATCAGACAGCTTCTGAGATGTTTGGCCATGAGCGCTCTCGTGCCCATCAAATTGAGATTGAGCGTCTTCGTAGTACTGAAAGAGAGGCCAACAAAAAAATTGTTGCCTGGAAGAAAGAAATGGACGCCAGTCTTCGAAAGGATGAGGAAAAGCATTCTAATGAAGTGGCTGCACAACTCATCGCTGAGGAGAAGTCCACTATGAGATCCCGTAAAAAGAAATCATAAAGAAGGTTAGCAGTTGTGTCAATATTTTAATATTTTTAAATCACCTCATATTTTTCACTAAAATTATGATTTCAATATCTGGGGTTTCCTAACTAACTAGCGAAGTTTCACTTTTGACAAAAGCTTGGTTACCACTTTATTCAGGCCTTTTTGGACTTGATTATTTTTGCTTGTCCCTTAAGATTTATATTTTGGCTACAATCCTATTTAATAACTTACGCCTCCTATACTCTTTAATTTGTTCATGGCTTTAAATATTGCTACTAAGCTCATCATAAAATATCTTCTTTATAGATGCTGTTTAGAATAGTCTAACTCAGCTTTTATACCACCTAAAGATTTATTTTGGTAAATTTGTCTGAGGCAGTTTGTGTTTTGTCAAGAATAGTTTGCTTCTGAGTGTGTACAATTAATATTTTTGTGCTACATGTCGCTTTATTTTCCTACGTCAAACAAAAATGCAACTTTATTTCATTTATTTTAATTTTTTTACTATATTAACCTTGTAATCTTTCTAAGTTGATTCGACTGATTGTGAGGCTTTTTTTACAAGTTTATTAGGGGTTTGCGTAAAATTTTTCAAAAAATTGAAATTTTGTTTTATGAAGGGATTTAAAACTAGCAATTTTTGTGCTCCATGTTAGCCCTAAACTATACTTGATCCTAAAAATTAATTATTATTAATAATAAATTGGTTTGAACAATTTTTGGTTAACCTATTGTTTATAGTTACAACTGGTGAGTATTATCCTTTATCTTGTTTTATATAAAAAGTATATGAAAATTTGATTTTTAATTACAGCTTTTAAGAGATTATTAAAATTAAGACAGCTTAATATAAAATTGTATAGGGCCTTAATAATGGCTTGTTTGTTATGTTTAACAGATTTTTGCATATAATAACATTGTTACAATACTAAAAGTGATACTTTTTGTAGTATAAAGTGGTGTTATTAATTTAGATATTTGTTTAACTTGAGTTGAGTCAAATTTGGGAGAAAAAAACAAGTAAAGGGAAGTGGAACAATCCATTCAAAATATAGACATCTATTGGAAAATTTTTAAGCAACATATTAAAAATAGAGTGCCACCCACTGACATCGCTAGCTATTCCATTTCATGAGTAAATTATAAAATTTCTTATTATTAATTAACGGTGAAGTTTTTTATAAGTTTAGTAATATGAAATCTTTCCCCGATTGAACATTTGATATTTTGATTATATTATCAAATTAATGATGGTATAATATTTGTAGCTTACATCTGAATAATGATTTAGTTATTTGATCCATTTAATATAAATTATAACTTGCTTCTTCAGTTTTAGTATAGATTTAGTTCATTGCCCCTTTAAAGTAATAATAGAACTTTTCTCAATCTAAAACTTATAGCTAAAAAAAGTTTTACTTTTGAATATATTATATATCCTCAATTTAGATCATTGTCATAGTAAAGCAGATATATACGTCAGACAATTGCAGGTCCAATTTTGCGAGAAGAGTGTTTTGATAGTAAGTATGGCGGATATCCCACAAAAAAACCCTATTCAATTCTTGGTGGAATCCCTCAAATTGGGATAATACTATTACTCACTCTCCTCAGCCAAAATGCTTGATTGTTGATAGTTGGGTTTTACTGACCCTGCAAACAAATCTGGAAAATCATTCTGAGGTCCTGACATCTGATTGGATAAAATATATCAAATCTTTGCCCCACTGGGCTATTCTACCAGTTAATAACCATCTTTCAGCCATCCCGTTGAAGCAAGGCAAATTTTGAGAGCTCTGATAGGTCTGAACCTCATATTCCCTAATTTAGCTATTTGTAGCCTAATCTGAATTTTGTACCTCCTCCACTTTAAGCCTTGATATATTTAAATACTAAGTATCAAGATAGTAAGAGGGTTTGCTTCTTGACCCTGAGGATAATACTAATAAATTCTTATAAAAACCAACCTTTCATTATTATCAACGTTTCTAGTAATTTGGTTATAAGTGGTCAAATCTCCCCCTAAAAATATCTATCCCACAGTAGAGAACCAACTTGTGCAAATATTGATGGAATTTAGGTGCAAAATACACTAGCAAGCATAACAAAAAGTCTAAATCCAGCAAGTGGTTCTCATTACAGGGGGTAGTAAACCACAAAACATCATTAAAAATGGGGGGTGTTTGTCAAAAGAGTGTCTATAACTTTACAGTTCCCAGCTTGGCAGTGCGCAAAATACTGGACCAAAGCAGGGGAATCCATTGTCAGAGTAAACATATAAATAGCCCAGCAGAGGGAGCTGGAGCTAAGGTGAGATAAGGCTAGGGTGTGTAGCATGATAAAGATATTAAATAGTTTGAGCAAACAGCAAAACTAGGATGTGCCCCAAGGGGTGGTTCATAACTGAGTTTTGTACAAGGCTAGAGTGCACGGGTGACCTGGTTTGGAGGGAACCTGGTAGGCCCCACGGTGTACCTGAGGCTGTAATTAGTTTAAAAGAAATAAACTGGCTATCACATTGCAAGACCTTCTCAAAGAAGTCCACACACAGGTTCACCCAAGTCAACATATAGAAAAATGTAAAACAACAATGGTCCATTGGGAAAGACAACTAACAAGAAACGTTGGTCTTGAGCAAACATAATTAAGCCAACTTGGGGAAATTATGGATTGTCAAAAGTGGTACCAAGCCTTGGTGCACCAATAGGTGCACCCTTCTGTCTGAAAGGGTAATATACTTCAAAACTGACCTTACTTAATTGATTGATTGAAGTTGAACCTGACCCAAGCTCACAATTTCATAAATATTATGGGTTTTGAACCCCTGTTCACCAAATTAACCAGATCAAGCCATCATCATTCAATAAAAAACTTGTTTAGTTTAGCTCAAGAGCCAAAACAAGGGGCTAGGCATTAGGCACCTCACTTGTACCAACCTGAGCATATCTAGCCTGTACCCAGCGTTGATCCAAGGTGTGCCTAAGGTCAGGAAGGTCCTGTGATTTGACCCTTTGGACCTCCTGCCTTCCAACCTTATCCTTGCTGTTGGTGACCTCAATAAAGTCATGTAAACATGACAGTGTTGGGGTGAATAACCCTCACAACCTCCCTGCAGCTTCTGAACCCAAGCTAGATGATTTAGCCCAGCAGCTAGCCAGCGCACTGTCTTGGCTTAAAACACTTGAACAGCACATTTGCTAAGACTCTCATGAGGCTGCCCCAATTATCTTCTTACCCCCTTTCAGAGACAATTTTACCCCAGGTGAGGGTAGCATTGCTTTGTTCCTCTTTGTCTATGAGGCTGTTATGGATGGGACAACCAATCCCCAAAACTAAAGCATATCCTTCCCTGCCTCAGATGCTCCGCTCAAGAGATGATGGTACCTTATATGGACACCCCTAAAACTTGAGCAGAGGTAAAAAACGCGCTCATTGAGGAATTTGAATTCATGCAGAGCTTGCATAGAAAATAAGCATTTATGTGCATAAGTCTACTCAAGGGGGAATCAATTGCCACCTTTGTTGACCAGTTTTACAGTGCGGTCCAGCATCTACTGCTTGCTAATATGCTACCTTTGGATGATGCAATTGCTGTCATTCTGGCTGGATTATCCTCTTATCCTTCCTAAGCCAATATATCATCTCAGTGAAGCATTCCCTACAGAATGTTTGTGCTATAAAAGAGGCATTATTAGAGGTTGCCAATCTCTATGAAGCTACACCTAACCAACAAGTTGTACTTATCCCTACGGTGCTGACTACCATTATAAAGTCAGTTCCCATGGGGCGTCCCAAACTAGTCTGCCCTCCTCCATTAGAGGTTAGCCGAAGGGCACCAGGGGTGATAAGGTCAGGCTCTCTCTCCTCAGCTGCACCCCAACTTAGCCCTATGAAACCGGTTGAGGTCTCATAACACCATGCACTCTCTCTTAAGAGGTCCATCACTATGGATCCAACCTCGTGTCCATCCGTGTCATCCTCCAGAACAGCCACAGCCTCACCTCTGACCCTGCATCAAAAGAATTCTTCTCCTCAAGTGTCCCCCAAAGTTGGTGCTGTTATGATGCTCTCTCCAAAAGCCAAACGAGTAGATGAGCGCCAAAAGGCCCTCCCTTGTGAGGAGAACAAGCTGGTTTCTTGGCCCCCTCTTAGAAACTCTTCAAGGTGCTTTTTCAATCCCTCTGATGTCGAGTCTGAAGGGTGTGGTGAAGACATGGTCTATAATGTCCTGGGAGCCCCAATGGAAGTGCAGATAAGGATAGGTTGAGGCCTGAAAGAATAGATATAGCCATGATACCATGACGACCTATCTTCACAGTTGTTGAGGTTTTCAGAGGTGATCAATACCACTAGTGATGCTGACCAGCTTCTCAATACAGTGATCTGATCTACCCATCAGGTTCATACCTTCCATTCTATCAAAGACAAATACCCTGCGATGGATCAATGCCTTGCCTCCACTCTCCATTTGAAGGAGGTTCTTGCCCTCTCCTTATTTTTGGTAGCACAATAACTAAGGTAGAGGTTGTCATCAATATGGTGTGCATTCTAGCCATCCTTGACATGGGTGCACAAGTGAACGTAGTTTCTTCAAAGCTTATCAATAAAATCAAGTTGGTTCCCAACATGGACTATTCATAAGAGTTTGGAACTGCGGGGCCCAACAACATGTGGGTTATTATAGCCTACTCTTCTCTATCAATACGTATTGGGAAGCTCCTCTTGTCTGACCCGCTGTAACATTGGAAAATAATGCATACGACCTGCTCATTGGCACTCAATTCATGATTGAGTATGACTAAATTATCAACATGTAACAGGGATTTCTCTCCCTTTTAAATTAAGAGGTTCCCCTAGTCTTTACAACTGATGAGCCTAAAAAGAAGGAATATACATGTGTAGTTGAGTACCCTTCTTCTGCCCTCACTCTTACTTATACCACGTTGGGCAGTAACACAAAAAAGCTGCCTGACTCCGTGGATGCTTTAGAGGGCCTTCCATTGTATGCGTCAGATGAGGTAGTAGTTTAGGCGGGTGAACAAAAAATGATAGGCACCAAGATTACTGTGCAAATACCCCGCAACTGCCTACTGCACTTAACAAGCATTGATGGAATAAGTCCTTTAGAACCTCGGTGTTGCTGGATATCCTAGACCCTGCTTACCAGCAACCCATTAATCTTCTGCTGGGGAACCTTACCAACAAGGACATGTTTGTAAAGAAGCATCAAGAGATTGGATCCCTTCTGATTCCAATTGAGGACATCCAAAAAGTTTATTATATTGGTTCTATGATAGATCTGGGACTACCCACTGACCAATTGTTATGCGCTTTGCCCAACATCCAAATTTTTGATGATCTAATCCCCGCAGAGCTCAAAAAAGTTCACTTTCTCCTGGAGTCCTATAGTGACATATTCTCCAAATCTGATACTGACTATGGCATATGAAGGACTGGAGCCAAACCATTGATGCTGGTGATGCCCAGCCTATCCAATCCAAGACCTATCAGAGATCAAAAGTTGAGGAGCTCTAAAGGAGGAAGGAGCTGAAACAACTACTTGATGCAGGGCTACTGGTGCCTTCTCAAAGTCCTTGGTCATCCCCTATAACTCATAAAGAAGAAAAATGGTGGTCGTCAGGTAGTGATAGACTACTGCAAATTGAGTAACCTCACCAAAAAGGATAGTTATCCTATCCCCTGAATTGATGACGCTTTGGTTCAAATCTCTGGATCCAAGGTATTTACGCTATGGAATTAGCTATTAGATACTGGAAGATGACCTTTCTCCCCAAGACCAGGAGAAATGTGCTCTTTGTCAAAATCCTGGCTTCTTTCAGGCTCGCTGGTGCTAATAGCACAGGATTTGACAATAATAAAAAAAGTAGGAATAGTAAAACTCATAACTGCTGTGAAATAAAATAGGGGATTTTAGTAATAACTTATATAAAAATAGAGAAGTTTAAACTATGAAAAATAAGAGTGGTTTTGATAGTTTTATTAGTGGCAGCGACAGGGTAAAATAAGAGAAATTTATTGTTGTCACTGCTTATTATATAAACAATTCAAAAATTTGTAGTGAGATGGCCAAAGAATTCAGTATAAGTTATGAACATCTCAATTAGGAAATATGAAGTTTTGACCTATTGTATCTATTGAAACTCGCTTTGCTTCAACAGAATGGTTGTGGAAGGGTCCATAGTAGGTAGTACCAGTCCGTTAGGTAAGGATTTGATGTACTGGAACCAATCACCATTTGGTAAGATTTTTGCACCTGTGGGACCCCCTCCAAGGCTATAAAAGGGGTGTCCCCGCATAGGTGGTTTGACTAAATTATTTATGGAACGAGGGGGGACCTCAGATGGACTCCCTTGATTCTGCTGCTTGGTTGGAGCAATCTGACTACTCAATCTCATGCTATTTGACCGAAAATTACTATTAAATATATTGCCCCAATTTTTAGGGTTCCACCAAGAATCAGCCAGGGTCTTTAGGCCAATTTCGTCCAGATTATGAGCTGAAGCACTATTACTACAATATTGGACTTGTAATTGTCTGAAACGCTTATCTGCAGCAAAGGCTTATTTCAACCCACTCAGCTACCCCAGGAGTTGTGCAATGCGCCTGCCACATTTCAGCAAGCCATGGACCACATACTGCAGGATCTTAAGCTGAGTTGTGTTATTGTCTATCTTGACAACATCACCATTTTATCCCAAACTTTCAACGAGAACCTCTCTCACCTAAAAGAAGGCTTTCAATGCTTGCGGTCCTCCCACATTAAGCAAAGCACTCCAAATGTACTTTCTTTCAGAAAAAAATAGATTTCCTGGGCCACGCTATTTCCAGATGAAATTTAGCCTCTCCATGACAAGGTTGAGACGATATCAAAGATGCCTGCGCCTAAAAACCTCCGCAACATCCAGGTATCATTGGGCATGATGGGATATTACCATCAATTCATCCCCAAATTCACTCAGCTCAGTGAGCCCCTTGTACGCCTCTTAGCAAAGAACACACCTTTCCATTGGGGAGTGGAACAAAAGGATGCATTTGAAATGCTAAAAAAGTTGCTGTAGAGACAGCCAATCCTACGCCACCCTGACTATGGTAAACCTTAATGCTATTTACTGATGCCTCTGAATAAGCGTTGGAGCTATCTTGGCTCAAATGTATGAGCATGAGGTTGATCATCCTGTTCCATACTTCAGCAAGATGATTTCAAAGGCAGAACGCAACTATAGCTTCACTGAGAAGGAATGCCTTGCCATCTTGCTCGTCATAAAATATTACCATCCTTTCTTATATGGAAGATCATTCAAATTGGTTACTGACCACGCCTCTTTAAAGTGGTTACAGAATATGAAGGATCCCACTGGGCGGTTGGCACTCTGGGCTTTGAAGCTCCAGCACTACGATATGACCATTGAGCACCGAGCTGCAATGAGCTAAATGAATGTCAATGGGTTAACCCAGCTGCTAGTCCAATACTTAGATGATAGTGAAGCTGAGAGGCTACATGACCTCCTAATGACCCCTGACGCATGGGCGGATGATGAACCTGTTCAGAAGATGTTAGCTCGACACTCCCATAACACTAAGGTAAATAATGGGAAGCTATACAAGAAAGTAGGGGTAAACTGGTTTCCCTACCTCCGACCATCTGAGAGATTACCTGTCATTATGGAGTCTCACACCATCTTAGGGCATAGTCGAGTGTGGAAACCTATGAGTGGGTTAAAGAACGGTACTACTGGAAGGGAGTCATGGAGACCATAATTGAAGTCCTGGATGCCTGTCTGACATGCAAAAAGCAATCCAGCTTCAAGACCAGGTATCAATATTAACTTACCATTCCTCAAAAGCCCTTCCACACGATAAGCTTAGATGTGGTTGTCCCTTTACCCCAAACCAAGGGTGGAAATCAATATTTTGGTAGGGATTGATCACTTTACAAAATGGGTTGATGCTGTGGCTCTTCCAGCGCAGACTGCCAAAGTCACAGCCACCTTCCTCCACCAGTGTATCTTTACTCGCCATGGTTGCCCCAGGTTCTTCTCTGTGATAATGGGAAAAACTTCACCTCCAGAGTGGTTAAGATTCTTGCCACTTCTATGGGAGCCCATCAACTTTTCTCAGCCTTTACAATCCTTCCACCAATGGTACTGTTCAAAAAGCTAATGGAACCTTGGTCTCTATCTTAAGAAAGATGTCTACTTCAGACCCTTTTTACTGGGATCTATATTTGCCCAAAGCCCTCATGGCCTACCGCATTAGTTATCACCAGATCCTCAAGTGTCCCTCTTCCATGTGATGTATAGCCTAGAACCTGGGGTGCCAGCTTTACTAGCCAAAGATGTTCATCAGCGAGAACTGATGATCCAGACCAAGTCATGAAGAGATTGGCGCAGCACATCATCCAGTTGCAGTCAGAGGCTATGACTAATTTGGCCAAAACTGTCACTAAAGAGGGCCAAGCTGCTAATGAGCTCCGGCCACCTCTATCTTCCTTCCAGATGTCAGAATTGTTACTTTATTATCACAACTGTATCATGCCTAGAAGGGAAAACCTTGGGTCCATCTGGGAAGGGCCTTTCGTTATCACCTATAAAAGAGGGAATGTAGTACTCCATTAAATCCCTAGCTTCTGGAGTTACCATTAACCAAGTGCATGGATGGGTTTGTGCAGCCTTATACCCCCTACCACTCTTGAAGGGGGTAATGTCAGAAAATTGCAGGTCTAATTTTGTGAGAAGAGTGTTTCAAGGTTAAGTATGGCGGATATTTCACAAAAACCCTATTTAATTATTGGTGGAATCCCTCAAATTGGGTTAACATTATTACTCAATCTCCTTGGCCAAAATGCTTGATTGTTGATAGTCTGGCTTTGCCAACCCTGCAGCTGAATCTTGGAAATCATTCTGAGGTCCCAACATCTGAGTGAATAAAATATTAAATCTTTGCCCCATGGGGCTATTCTACCATTTAATGACCATCTATTGGCCATCCTGTTGAAGCAAGGCGAAGTTCAAGAGCTCTGATAGGTCTGAACCCCATACTCCCTGATTTGGCTATTTTTAGCCTAATCTAAATTTTGTACCTCCTCCACTTTGAGCCTCAATACATTTAAATACTAAGCATCAAGATAGTAAGAGGGTTTGCTTCTTGACCCAGAGGATATACTAATAAAATCTTAAAAAACCAACCTTTTGTTATTATCAACGTTTATATTAATTTTTTATAAGTGGTTGAATCTCCCCCTAAAAATATCTATCCTACAGTAGAGAACCAACTTTTCCTGCAAATATTTGTTGGAATTTAGTTGTAAAATGCATCAGTGAGCATAACAAAAAGCCTAAAATCCAAAAATATAGTCCTAGACCTTTTATATAATCATATATAATTACTGACATATCTTTCTTTTTGAACTTGCATTACTTCCTTTTAACTAATATATACCTACATTATAACTTACCCCATAAAACTTTTAGCTATTAAGTTACTCAAAATTTTTTTATGATCTCTCAGTATAATATTCAATAATTAGCATTCACAAACTTCTAATCTTATTATATATTAGTCTAACAACTAAATTTTTTAATATGAGTATCTAACTATTAATAAGCTTTAAGTTTTATTCTAAATAAACTTTTTATGGCACTGCTTGTTGGGAATAAGAGATTTAGACCACTTGTCCTTTTTATTTTAAGGCTAGGAGACCCAAAGTTCTTGGGTGCAAGATTATAATTTTTTGCTTTCCTTGACTGGAAATTCTTCACTCAGGATAATCTCCTTGAGTGGTAAATCCTAACTAATATTTTTTTAGCACTAGTGGTGCCCAACCCAAAAGGGGGAGCCGCCATACATCTTTATTTGCAAATGGGCCAAACAAAGGGAATTATCATAAATAAAAAATTCCTAATATAGCACCTCAGCTAACAGCTTAGGAAGCCATACCAGAAGGTGAGGAAGCTTTGGGGAATTTTTTCCTGGTGCCCGCCTTACTGGCGGACCATGGCGGACAACATATGGGTTGTGGCATCAGCAGCATGTGGCATAAGGAGGTATAATTGTGAGTTTTCTTTGTTGATGAGGCTGACAGTGTCCATTGCCTCAACGTATTGAGCAAGTTGATTCTCAGTGAAAGTGATGAGAGCAGGCACACAAGTGAATGACTTGATGCGCTGGTGGGCTTTGGGATAATTGGGGCCAAAAAGAGAAGTTTTTGCTGCATCAATGCAAGTGAAGCTCACACCAAATGCAAGCCCCTCAATTTCATACTTTGCATCTTTTTACAAAATCATGGGGAAAATTGGGGATAGGGATGCCCTCAACAAGGGGCTCCATCTCCCCATGAAGATGCTGGAAAAGTAGGGTGTTAGAATGGGCAGCTGCATCCTCAACTGCTATTTTATTATTATTTTTAAAGACTGGAGTAAATTATAACTAATATTCATCCCTAAGTGATTAGAGGTAGGCCAATTTAACTTAAAAATGGCAAAAAGAGAGTACAGTTTAATTACTTAGAAAAGGATTATATGGGAGATCAGGGAGTTTTTCTTGGTAAATCTCCAAGCGTTCCATGCTAAGATCTAAACTTTTTCACCAATTGGGATTCTGTGGATGGTTGTTCATTTATGTCATATGGGATTCAATTGCTTCATAGATTGGGTTTGAACCCTAATAAGGGGGTTTTGGGCAAGTAGTAATTTATTGCATTAGTTGAGAATTATTTCCTGATATTGAGAAGAACTGAAATTAGTCAGGGATTATCCCTGATAATGGTTTTGTCTATTTAACACATTGGGTTTAATTTTATTGTCTGAATCTTGCAAATCTTTTTTTTGGGCAGGAATCCCAACAACACCCCCTTCAAGATCTTGGCGCAGGGGGAAACAACCAAGAAATTGACTGTGTATGCAATTTACTATGGTGCCCTAAGCGACCTCTACAATTGAATGTTTGTTACCTTGCATATAAATAACTTTGTAGGGACCCAACCAGTTGGTTCCCGATTTGTTATCGTGACCTCCAGGCCAATGATGGTAGAAAAGGACTAAATCATCTGGTTGGAAGGTATGCAGAGTTCTATGTTTGTTATCAAACTGATTATTTCTTCTATTAGTGGTGGCAGACAAGTTTTCAGAAGCCAGGGCATGAAGTTGGATAATCTCATTGGCAATACTTTGCATAATGACTTCAGGGATTTCAGGGGAGGCTTGGTTGAGCATGGCCTGCACTTTAAAAGGCAGCTGTGGATTTCTTCCTTACAATTCTTAGAAGGGTAACATCTTGGTTATCTGATGATAGCTTATTCTATAGGTCAGAATTGCACTAGGCAAATGTTGGGGCCAATGAAGGGGGTCAGTCATGGACATCTTCTGGAGAGTTGCAGTTAAAGTACCATTTGCCAGCTCTACCATTCCATTGGTTGCAGGATGGTAGGGAGTGGAAAATAACTGAGTGGATCCCATCAGTTAAGCTTTAGTTTTAACGAGGCTTGCCATAACCGCTGGAAAACTTGCCTGAGATGATCTTAATGCTCAGTAAAAGTTTTCAAAAAATGATAATATCATTGAGATAAATTAAAACAGACAAACGTTTCAAGTTACCTAAAAAGTCCGTCCATGGAGCGTTGGAAGGTAGCAGGGACGTTATATAACCCCTAATGCATTTGAGTGGGCTCAAATCGTCCTTTACTTGAAATGAGGGCACATTTTTCACAATCCTCCGGTGACAAATCAATTTGCCAGTACCCACTAGCGAGATCCGTAGCCAAAAAATAGTGTGAACCTGACATAAAGTGTAAGGAATCTCTTATGCGCGGCAATGGATAGCTATCTTTTCTTGTGATTGAATTGAGGTGGCGATAATCCGTGACAACACGGTGACCACCATCCTTCTTACAAATTAATAGGATTGGGGAAGCCCACAGGCTTTTAGAAGGCAAGAGTAACCCAGTCTCCAACAGCTGCTGTAACTCTACGGCCACTTAAGCTTCCTCAACTTTAGATTTCCTGTATGGCCGATATAAATGGAGGGTGATCCTTGGTCTCAATTTAATAATTAACCCTGACATTTTTAAAAGTCACTTGATCCCAGGGAAAAATATCAACATACTCCTCGAGGAGGTGTTTGACGTTCTGGCATTCATTAGGGGTGAGATTGTCTCCAATTCTACTGTCACTCAGAGCTATGGTGGATAGGGGATTGAATCCTAAATCTTATAAAGAGCCAAAATAACTCATGTCAGCAATATTCTCAATGGGACATAATATTATGTAAGCTATAAAGCATGCTTAGGGACTTATAGATTAGATTCATTAAATTCCCTAATTAGATGGGGATAGATTTCCCATAGGCAGGATCCAAGTTCCTCGGGAAGGTCAACGTTTCTTTGATTGAAGGGTTTGGATGTCCACTTAGCTTTAAAGCTTGATTAGGAGGGATTTGAATCATGGTACCTATATTACAATCACTTGTGAGCCAGATCATATTGCAATTGGCTGGGGGGCATACAGAGGGATCCATCTTCAGCGTTCACAGCCTCAGGGGGTAACTTAGTTTTTCCTCCTAATACTTAATATCCAACTTTACAAATGGAGGACAGATATTCGAGGAGGCATTTCTGTTTTTCAGGGCCCCTTAAATTTTGATGGGGAGTTTGAATATTAACAGAATCTAATACCATAGTAGGGATAGGTACTTTTCCTTCTTGTTGATGATGCAATTGAATTCTTGCATTAATTGGACCACAATAAGCAACTTATATGTATCGTTTTCTAATATAATGGAGGGGGCAGTATTTAAAAGTTTAGAATCAAAGGGGTAAGGCAGAATAAGCTTCTAACACCTTAGTGGACTGATTACCAGCAGTCCCATATTCAGCGTCATAAATCAAGTCCAGATCCACTTTTATCTTTTGGAAAAGTTGGGAGGAAATAATGTTAACTGGGGAACTGGTGTCAAAAATATTGCCATTATATAACCTTATGTACAACTACATCTACTTGAACCAACTAAGATCTGAACTGGTAATTAACAGCTAGTAGAATGTCATTAGGGATTTGTAGCAAAGAAAGTGGAGGATTCCGCCATGGCCAAGCTTGGGGCTGGTCAATGCATCTGAAGGCTTTATCTGCCACGCATGGCTTTCCATAGAGGAACTGTCTTTCAAAATGTGCTTGGGTAGCTGCCAGTGTGGGAAACCAGCTGATTTTTGCTCATTGGTGCTTCACGGCAGCTGGTTTTCACAAATGTTTTTAATAAATTTATAAACTAAAAAGAAAGCGCTATAAAAATTGGATTTTTATGGGTTTCTTATGATCATGATAAGGGGAAAATTATACTCCTTGACCTCCGACTATCTAGTATTAAAGTAATTTCTAAGGCCAAGGGGGAATTTGGGAACATGTTCAGAATAGCCTGTATGAGACCAAATTAGGAAATATGCAGGAATAGCATATCATGGCTCAGGAACTCACATTAGGGAAGTGGAGTGAAGGAAGAGGAATTCTGATTGGCCCAAACATACCCATGAGGTAACGTCTTTATAAAGTTGAGCCAATCACCACCCAAGAAAATTCTTGCACCTTGGGGGACCCCCGCCAAGCCTATAAAAAAAGGGGGGGGTCCCTGCACAAGTGCATTGAAGGACCTCGTTGGGGTCAGGGGAGTGCCTTCTGATGATTCTCCCAAAGTCCGTGGTGAGATTGGAGTAATCTGACTAGCCAATTTTATTAGTGCCCATACAGGTTTCAAACTGGTGTTTCCCCAATTAACAGGGTTCCACCAAGAATCAGCCAGGACCTTTGACTGATTTCCTCAACTTTTTTATTATTAATTTTTATAAATGAGCTCTTAACAACATTGGAATATTGCAAATGGCCAACATTTCCCTATATTGGCATAACTTGACCTACAGCATTCTTATCTTTAGTCTGCAAAGATAAATGTCTGACATCACCCCCTCAAGAATGTTGGGGGGTGAGTAGGGTCGAAGGAAACAGCCATGTACGCAAATAAATAGTGATACCAGTAGCTAGATTTTTGATAAAGTACTCATTTCCTCTCTTGTAGACAATGGTAAAAGGACCCTCCCAGATTGTTCCAAGTTTACCGCTTCCAGGGGTGATGCGGTTATGGTAGTATAACACCATGTCAGAATCTTGGAAAGTGGGTAATGGGGTTCAGTACTCATTTGCAGCCTGCCCTTCTCTTGTTACTGTTGTGACTAGATTGGTCATAGCTTCGGATTGAAGTTTAATTATATGTTGAGCCAATCTTCTCATAACTTTCTCTGGTTCCTCAACTCTAGAAGAGAATAAATCCTTAGCTAAGAGAGCAGGTATGCCTGGTTCCCACCAATACAAGACTCAGAATGGTGATATTTTCAAAATCTGGTGATAGCTAATCCAGTATGCCATAAGAGCACTATGCAAATATTGATCCCAGTGAAGAGGATCAGATAGGGCCAGCTTTCGCAGAATGGAAACCAAGGTTCCATTTGCTCTTTTAACTGATCAATTAGTTGAGGGGTTATATGGAGAAGAGAAGAGTTGTTGTGCTCCCATAGAAGTGGCCAGAAGTTTGACTACTCTGGAGGTGAAGTTCTTGCCATTATCACAGAGTAGAACTTGGGGGCAACCGTGATGGGTAGAGATGTGTTGATGTAAAAAGGTGGCAGTGGCCTTAGCTGTTTGAGCAGGGAGAGCCACAGCTTCAACCCACTTAGTGAGGTGATCAATAGCTACTAGGATAAATATGTTCCCACTAGTAGACTGAGGAAAGGGGCCTATTACATATAAGCTGATGGTATGGAATGGTTGTTGTGGGGTAGTTGGTTGATATTGAAATCTAGACTTGAAGCCAGATTGCTTCTTACAAGTAAGGCAGGCTCCCAAAACATCAACAATAGATTCCATCATTCCATCCTAGTAGAACCAATCCTTAGTCCATTAATAGGTTTTTCTTGCCCTTCCATGACCTAGGGTAGAATGTGCTTCTAAGATAGCAGGTACACACTCCGAAAGTTGAAGGTAAGGTAGCCAATTAGTCCCCACCTGCTTATAAAACTTCCCATCTTCAACTTTAGTGTTATGGGAGTGCCGGGCTAACATCTTTTGAACGGGCTCATCCTCATCCTCCCATTCATTGGGGGTCATTAAGAGGTCATGTAACCTCTCCACTTCATTATTAACCATGTGAAGGACTGGTAGTTGAGTAAACCCATCAACATTCAAGTGATGAGTTCCAGCTCAGTGATCAATCTTCATGTCGTAAGGCTGGAGCTTTAGAGCCCAGAGAGCTAGCCAACCAGTAGGATCCTTAATGTTCTGTAACCACTTTAGAGATGCGTGGTCAGTAACTACAGTAAAGGTAGTTCCGTAGAGGAAGGGGCGATAGTGCTTTACAGCTAACAGAACAGCAAAGCACTCTTTCTCCATGACACTGTAGTTACGTTCAGCTTTTGACAGCATCTTGCTAAAGTAGGAGACAGGATGAATTACACCGCTTTTATCCAACTGGGCTAAGATGGACCCAACGGCATAGCCTGAAGTATCAGTGAATAAGATGAAGGGTTTATTATAATCTGGGTGCTTTAGGATAGGAGGCTGTTGCAGCAGTTGCTTCACCGTCTCAAAACAGCCTTCTGATAAGCACCCCACTGGAAAGGAGTGTTCTTGTTTAATAGGCGGACAAGAGGTTCACTGAGCTGGGAAAACTTAGGGATAAACTGATGATAATATCCTATCATCCCTAGAAATACCTGAATGTCTCGTTCTTAGGGGAGGCATCTTCGAAATTGCTTCAACCTTATCTACCATGGGTTGGATTACTTTTTGGGAAATAGAGTGTCCAAGGAAATCCAATTTCTTTTGAAAGAAAGTACATCTTAAAGGCTTCAAATTGATATTCAACTTGCGTAATCTTTCAAACACCTCCTTCAGATGATCAAGATGTTCATGGAAACTTCATGAGAATACTTTGATATCATCAAGGTATATGATGACACAAGTTAACTTTAGGTCCCATAAAATGTGATTGATTGCCCGCTGAAAAGAGGCAGGCGCGTTGTACAACCCTTGAGGTAATCGTGTGGGTTGGAAGAGACCTTCACTAAAGATAAGAGCGCATTTCTCCTGGTCTTGAGGAGAAAGGTCCATTTTCCAATAGCCGCTAGCTAAGTCCATGGCAGAAAAAAAGTTAGAGCCCAAGAGTTGGGCCAAGGCATCATCAATACGAAGAAGAGGATAGCTATCCTTCCTTGTGAGGCTATTTAACCTGCGGTAATCCATGACTATACGATGTCTACCATTCTTCTTTTTTATTAACAAGAGAGGGGAAGACCAGGGGCATTGTGAAGGCACTAACAACCCCGCATCGAGTAACTGCTGAAGTTCTGTCCTCATTTTTGTTCTTTTACCTTGGACTTGCGGTAGGGTTTTGACCAAATGGGATGGGCATCACCCACATCAATGGAGTGGCACCAGCCCTTCATGTGACCATAATCGTTATCTGATTTGGAGAATATGTCGCTATAGTCATCAAGGAGAGTATGAACTTTATCCAGCTCATCTGGGGTCAGATCATCTGAAATATGGCATTAGGCAAGGTACACACTAGGTTATCCGTTGGCAGGCCCATATCCATCATGGAGCCAATGGAGTGAATCTGTTCAATATCTTCCACAGGGACTAACAATCCTCTGCCAATCTCCTGGTGTTTTTTCACAACTATGTCTTTTGAGGTAAGGTTTCCCAACAGCAGCGTAATGGGCCTCTGGTAGGCTAGGTCAAGAATAACAGGAAATACCCGAGGCTCCAAGGGACTGACGCCATCAATACTAACAATGTGCAACAAACAGTGGCGTGGGATATGAAGCGTGATTTTTGTGTCAACCACTCGTTGTTCACCAGGCTTGATTATGACCTCATCTGCAGCATAAAAAGGGATACCTTCTCTAGCATCCACTGAATCAAGAAAATTCTTAGTGTTGCGCCCAGAAGTGGTATATGACAAAGGTATCGCTGAGAGGGGGTATTCAACCAGAAAAGAGTACTCTTGCTTACTAGACTCTTTATTGGATAAGACTAATGGGACTTTATAGTTGAGTAATGAGAGGTAACCTTGCTTCAGATTGATTATTCCCTCATACTCAATCATAAACTGAGTGCCTATGAGCATATCATACGCATTGTTATCCAAAGCCACAGCAGGGGCTGATAAAATAAGCTTCCCAACTCGAATGGGAAGAGAGGAATATGCCTTAATAACATGGGTATTGTTGGGGCCAGCCATTCCAAACTCCTGTGTGTACTCCAAGTCAGGCGCTAACTTGATCTTTTTGATAAGCTTAGTGGAGATCATGACTGGAGGGCCGGTGTCCAAGATGGCCAAGATACGGACCTTTTGGATGACTACTTCAATCTTAGTGAGGGTCCCTCGAAAGTTAGGTGATAAGGTTAAAACCTCCTTGAGCCGTAAGGTGGAGGTGAGTTTTTTAGCAGTCTTGGGGTAGTTATTCATGATGGTTTGTAAGGGATGAACACGATGAAGAGGTTGAATCAATCCAGCTAAGAATTTATCACCATCGCTGGAAGTGTCAATCACTTGTGGACACCCTAAGATTTGAAGGAGGTACGTTTCCTCAGGGATGGTGGTCTCGTCTACTCCTCCAGCATTCAGGTGATCAGGAACCTCTACTTCTACGGGGGCTCTATGTATGTAGTAACCAAAAACATAATAATCCCCCTCAGATTCGCCCCCAAAGGTATTCTAAACAAATGGCAAGGCCACGATGGAGGTAGGAGAGATGACCACAGGAGATTGAATAGCCTTAGGGAACGCATTTACCAGCTTAGCTGGAGGGATAGGAACAGCAGCTCTAGTGAGCTGGTGTGGACAGATGTTGTTAGTATCTTACAGGGTTTTGAAACATAAGAAGGAGTGGTAACCTTATTAGGGTGCACAGAGGTAACAGGTTTTTCAGGGAGGGTAGACATAGGTGAGCTCATCCTAAACTGTGCCTCAGGTGGTATATCCTTAATAGTGAGAGCTGAAGGAGTCACCTCAGCTTCCTTGGATGTTGCACTTGAATGGAAATCGGCA
Source organism: Massospora cicadina (assembly GCA_022478985.1). Taxonomy (NCBI): domain Eukaryota; kingdom Fungi; phylum Entomophthoromycota; class Entomophthoromycetes; order Entomophthorales; family Entomophthoraceae; genus Massospora; species Massospora cicadina. The sequence goes on from JAKSZP010005255.1 coordinate 289,626, forward strand.
ACATCTACTAACGCCTCCTTTAGGTCACGGATATTTTGGAAATGTCGTTTTACTGAGATAATATGACAGGCTAGAGAGGGCTGAGAAGCTAACACAGTTAACAGGGCAGCTATAGCATCATCCAGGGTGAGCATGTTAGATGTGTTTAACCTTTGCGCAATGAGGTAAAACCGTTCAGCAAAGGCAAGTAGTGGTTCATCCTCATACATGCTAAGGCGCATAAAGGCCTGTTTTTCTGAGTAGACTATGATTAAATCCAAATTCAGCCACAAGAGCCTCCTTCACCTTTACCTAGGTGAGCGAAGGATTTAGGTAAGGAACTATCATTTATTGTGCTAGGCGGCTTAAACAGGGAAGGAGGTTTAAACCTTTTGGTTATCAGTGGAGCCATACATTGCAGCTTCATAAACATACAAAAACGTATGGATGTTTCCTACGCCAGGAGTGAATTTTTCCACAAGGGAAAACTGGAAGGGCGCTGCTCAAGCTCCTTAAGGCGGGATAAAACACTGGCGAGTTGCTCCTCCAGAGCAATGATTCTAGTAATACAGGGATCCCCTGTAGTGAGCACCATTTTGTGGGAAACCAGCTGTTTTTTTCACTGATGCTTCACGCCAGCTGGTTTCCACAGATGTTTTTAGTAAATTTATAACTAAAAAGAAAGCGGTATAAAAATTGGCTTTTTATGGGTTTTATTATGATCATGATAAGGGGAAAATTATACTCCTTGACCTCCGACTATCTAGTATTAAAGTAATTTCTAAGGCTAAGGGGGAATTTGGGAACATGTTCAGAATAGCCTGTATGAGCCCAAATTAGGAAATATACAGGAATAGCATATCATGGCTCAGGAACTCACATCAGGGCAGTGGAGTGAAGGAAGAGGAATTCTGATTGTCCCAAACATACCCATGAGGTAACGTCTTTATAAACTTAAGCCAATCACCACCTGAGAAAATCCTTGCACCTTGGGGGACCCCGCCAAGCCTATAAAAAAGGGGGGTCCCTGCACAAGTGCATTGAAGGACTTCGTTGGGGTCAGGGGAGTGCCTTCTGATGATTCTGCCAAAGTCCATGGTGAGGTCAGTGTAATCTGATCAGCTGATTTTTTTAGTACCCATACAAGTTTCAAACTGGTGTTTCCCCAATCAACAGGGTTCCACCAAGAATCAGCAAGGGACTTTTGGCCGATTTCCTCAACTTTTTTATTAAAAATTTTAATAAACAAGCTCTTAAAAACATTGGAATATTGCAAATGGATGACATTTCCCTTTATTGGCAGAACTTGACCTACAGCATTCTTATCTTTAGTCTGAAAAGATAGATGTCTGACAGCCAAATATAAAAATAAGAAAGCTGAAGATCTTTATTTTCTTGGATAGGAAGGGGTACATTGACTTCTGCAGGTGCTGCTAAGCACATTGCATCCCAAGGTGCAGGGCATAGAACTAGGGCTTTTACAAGGGTTCTGAGGCACTTGATTGTTGTCAGCATAGGGAGCCTCCTGCCCTATACTGACTTATCTTTTGCCAACCTATGTTGAAAGATGCGACATGAGTCTACAGTATGGTTGGTTCTTTTGCAAAAAGTGAATAATAATTTAGGGATAGGCAACTTGGGGGTGTAACCGCTAGCTTGGGGACAAGGCTTATTATTAAAACGAGGGGGCTTAGTGGGTTCAATTAGGTCAGCCAGAATCTCCAAAATAGCTTCTTTGACATGGGAGAGACGTCCAGTTAGACTTCACCGCTTTAAGATAAAATATTATATTAAGCATACTTTTTACACCAAAAACAAAGCAGTGATAGCATCATCTGAAGTAAGACGTTTTATGGTGACCAAAGTTTGAGCCTCAAGGTAAAGATGGTGAGCGAACTCAGTAATGGTTTCTCCCCAATTAAGACTTATGCCCATAAAAGTTTGGTTTTGGTTGGATAAAGTTAGTTCGCTCCTGAATTCCCAAAGCAAGGTAGTCTTGGAGTCATCCCAAATACAGCAATGCATAAAACAAGATACCATATTGCCTTGAGCTAAGCAACTAAGACAGTTAGTTAGTTATGAGCCGTTGGGTGTTGGTGGCTTCCTCCATAGAACTTACATAACAAAATAGGAAAGAGAAGATACTCCCTTGATCTGAGATGTACTTCTCTTTCTATGACGGCTTGAACGTGCCACTGGGGGGTTAATAGCTGAACGATGTGAACTGACACCAGGGGTCATTTTCACCTAAAGATGAACTAATATTGCTGGAAGATTCTTAAGGGCGGAGGGCGTCCACTTTATTTTGTAAGGCGTTAATATCTTCAATTATTGAGTCTACACGGTCATGAGTGGCACAAAGGGCTAATTTTGTGGCAACGAAAAGAGTTAACTACCAAATTTTGCTTTTAAACTCAGTAGTCACATCTTAGAGTTTGAGTTGGTGTTTCCCAAGGGTGAGAATTCTTTGCTCCATCTCACGAATCATAGCAGGAAATTTTGCCAAGAGATTAAGACGTTCCTGAAAAAAAGAAGGATCTGACGCCAAATCTTTAATGTTTATTGTAATAATAGTTGCACCGTGAACTCAGGGTAAACCTGGAAGGGAACACCAGATTGTTAAGACTAAGTGGTCTAAACCACTTGTACTTTTTATTTTTAGATGAGACCCAAAGTTCCTGGGTGCCGGTTTATAATATTTTTCTTGTCCAGAATTTCTTCACTCAGGATAAGTTCCTTGAGTGGTAAATCCTTTTAAATTTTATTCAAGGTGGGCTGACCTGGGAATGATACCACACCAATCAAAGATAAAGAGGATTCAAATTAATGGGAAAGGAGGATAAAATACAGAAAACCTTTATGCGCAGCGTATGATAGGCCAGAATCTCATGGACCAGTTTGTTATTTGCTATCTCAATTCAGGGCATTGGTGCGCAACGCCAATACAGTCATAGTCATCCCCTACCCAAAGTTCTTGACCAGAATTGAACTTAGAGAGGCAGTGGTAGAGGGTCCATATTCTAACACTGGGGTACATTCCCCTAGCTGTAATTTATGTAAATTCACCTAGTTAATGTCTCTTCTTATGTAGCTAACAAATTTCAGAGCGACGGTTATTTTTATTGCTCTAAAAGACAAAAAATTGATGCTAGATCCTAAATAAAATAAGTCAGTCTTAATATGATTAAAGTGATACTAATGGTAAACTGACATGGATTTTGATTTAACATGTAGCTGTATATGCCATACCTAACTTTAGATCCTGCCAAAACAATTAATCATAAGTAGTTTTCAAAAAATAAGGGACGCCTTTTTCCTGCCTATATATTATATAGCAGATGTTGATTTTCTAATAAAACAAAAACTTTATTAGGTGCATCACCTTTGCTACACTAAACTATTATTTTTGTTTTGATAAAACTGAGTTAAAAGAGAGGAATTTTACACATTTTCTTTAGACATCAGCTAAATTTAGATGTTGAGGCAGTAAAGTATGGCCTTAATGTTATGACCATAGATAGTTAAAGATATATGCCTGTATTTTTTATAAAAGTGCAGGACAACCTTCTGACCATAGCTCTTGGGTGGTCACATTTAAATATTAAAAGCCAAGTAATTGTTCTTTACTTAGAATATATCCATTTTACTACCCTCTTGTGAAAATTAAAAGTAAATGAGGTGGGCAACCCTGGGACAAATATACTGCGCTTGTATTTTTAGCTAGTGCTGTGTTTAACCCTGTTTCAATCAAAACCTGACCCAGAGTGGAAGTAAGAAACACCACGCTATGCTATCCACTCCTCCCTACACTCATGGTAAGATACCAGAAAACTTTAGTTTAAGACAACTAGCTACAAACTAATTATATTCACCCATTAAAATATTTATTATGATATGATTGTAAAGAAAATAAATTTATTGCACCTAAAATGAATGAAGAAGATAATAATGCTAAGTATACCAATATATATATAGCTCACCAGATAAAAAAGATGGTATATATAAGGACCATAGGCGCAACTATCAGGTTGGATGGACAGCTCATCATCTATAAATAAAAAGGATCCAAACTCTGGGCCCTTCTATTAGAGAAAATGTTCGTTTGAGACATACCTTAACAATTGGTTGGTAGCAGCTGCCACCTCTTATCTTACTAAAAACTATCACAAAAGACTGCGAGAACCCTATAAAGCTACTTACTTCAAGTCAACTTGATGCTATTTGAAGCTTACAGGAAGAATAATGTAAGGGTCGCTTTAAGGCAAGCATGACCAACAAGGATCAAGACTGCAAACAAAAAACAAAACAGGAGGAAAGTAGATCAAACACCCTCCTTTATCACTTCTAATGCTAAACAATCTGAAAGATTTTTGGGGGATTAATTTTAGGAAAGGGGACTCCTAAATGGACATCAAACCATTTTAGAGCTCTTAAAGGGCATAGAGTTAAACTTGGATGTAGCAACGGCCCTCCAGGGCCTAAGGAATCATACTGATTGGCATGAACTGGGGAGCTGCTTTCCCCTGTGGGGGATCCCGCTAAGTATTCATAATGTCCCAGATGTTAAGTAAGGGTTCCTCCAATGTTCTCCACGCCATTCTTCCAACTTTTGCCACAATGCTTCCACAAGCTATTATTTATTATAACCTTAGCAACTTCTTATAAATTACCCTGGATTGTGTTTCCCCATACTAGTTCCACTGTTTATTCCCCAAGACAGCTTTAAAACTCAAGATTCTACAGAAGATAGCTTAATGGGTAACTTTCTCATATAAATACATATAGTTGTTATTCAATGTATCTCATTTATTCTTAGCCCAGATTCAGAGCCCCTTGACTCCAAAATTTAGACTACAGACAGTCCCCATTACTGTCATGGTCACATATGATTAAAGATGACTGGGCGTCCAACTTAGGTGTGATAGATCCCAGTGAGGGTCCCAGAATACCAGGGGCAAGTTGTCCTAATGACTTGAAGGTGAGCCATTATGAAGGTTAAGTGAGGGTTAAATTTGTTTGAATTTTTTCAAAGGCCCCATGACTTACTAAAAGGCTGCAATGGGGGCAACCGCTGGTCTTACTGGGGTAGCTTTCATAATAGAGAGTCATGGAGGGTGACAAATTCTCCAAGTTCCATAGCTGTTGGGTATTATATATTAGCTGATTAAAATAGTGTCAAGGAATATGATGGACGGACTGCACTAAATATGTGGCGGATCAGCTGAGTTAAGTGCAGTTTCAGGCTTTCATGGAGTGTGCAACAAATTGGCATCTATGCACAGAAACATAATTCCTCACTAGTTTTCCTTGGGCGTAGAGTGACGCTGGATCCATGGATCCGAGATACTGCTAAAGGAACAGCTGAATTGTCTCAGGGATGGTAACGTGCATTGCTGATGAACTTCAGGAAATAAAGTTATGGTGTGGAAGGCATATTCCACATTTAAGAAACCAGGAAAGTCTAGGTTTATTAAAAGGGAAGTTAATAAGAATAATTTGGCAACATACCCTATGGAGGGCTGTTGTGTTTATAAAGGTGGTGAAAGAGTTGAAAAGGAGATCAATGCAAAGCTTTATGCTTTGCCTCCTGCGGACATTTTTATTGGTTAAATTGAGAAGAGATATAGGGGAGAGAGTAGCTTTTAATCAGATCATATAAATTTAATATAGCAATTTTATTAAAAAATCATATTAATTGATCCATTATGTTCATATTCTTCCAGATTGGTGTATTGGAGTAGTAAGATTTAAGAATTTTTCTCAACTCATTGATTTATTAAATTAACCTCAGATGAAGATTGAGAAATTTAAAGGATTGATCCATGATTTATTATAATGAAAAATATAGTGATCCAAAATATTGATTACTGGGGAGTTTTGGGTAGATTAGAGAATTTTACCTTATACTAGAGTATTTTTGACTAGGAGTGGGATGAGCCTTAGGGTCCTTCCCGAGGATCCTGGACAGGATTACTTCCCTGAAAACCCCTTTTTATAATCTTCAGTAAGTTAAGAAAAGAAAAGGGGGGTAAAGAGGGAGGATCCTTAGGGGTCAAGGAAGTCACCCACCGCTAATCTACCACGTTCATCATGTCACTGAGGTGTGCAAGGGGAGCCATTAAAGGCCTTAGGTTTTTCTTGCTTCAGGAAAATTGCTCTTAGTCCAAGTGGAGAGTCTGGTCACCAACACTTATATTATCCTTTCCTTTAGAAAGAGGATACATTCTTCTACAAGGAGATTGAGCAAGGGTATAATTTCTGTGCTTCTTGAGGAGTTTGATGGTAAGAAGGGCTACAATTTTCTGATGGGGATGAGAAGCCTCAGGTTGGAGTATGTGAAACGCTTTCATAACTTTCTTACAGTTGTATTAATCTTTAGCACTCACTCGGCTGTTCTATTAATAGGGGTAATTTTTTTAGGCTACCAGATACTGGATTGAGTATTGCAATTCCCTTGGGGCCAAATTGCCTCTAGATCTGCCACCTGGTAATTGTCTATCATGATAGGTTCAGGCGAAGTAGGCCTGAGATTTTGAAAGGAGACAACTGGGACACATGGTGTTAGGATTCAAGGGAGCCAAGAGAAAACTGGGCTGTAATTGCAGGTGCATGAACACCAATCACAGCACCTCAGACTGAAAGGCAGATATATACCTTTAGAGATAAACTCATGAAAGGTGGGTGATGGTGTTTGGGTTTCCTGCTGAGATGATAGTGAGGATGGGTCATTTATAGAATTGCTTAAGCTACCTTAGTTGTCAGGCTAAACAGAAGTTCCCATCATACTTTCCACATCATGTGGAGCTATCTGGTGAGCCTTTTCCAAATCCATAATATATAGTACAATATTTTTAATTTTTATAATAGATATAAAACTAAAAAGTTATCAAAATAAATTCTACTGGTGAACTATAATAAAATAACATATACCATACATTAGCAGGGTGCTAGATTTTATGCTGTGACAAGGTGGGGGGTTACTGAGATAAAATTTTAATAATAGTGAATGGCTGCCATACTTATTTGCTCCTATTAATGGGTTTAAACGCCAAAATCCAATTTGATAGTGACGGGAATCATTGCCTCAATAAATTCTCAATAGTAACTATATTAGCCAAGATCCACACTATTATTAAGCTGTTTTGATAAGCTTTAATTGCCCAAACTTATTTTGACAATCTCAGAATTTAGTGCCAGTCTTAATCCCCATTTCTGACCTTTTCTCTTTGACTTTTTGCTAAGAATTTGACTTATAAGATTTTTAATTCATCTAAGTTGTCTGGGTGTCAATTTTTATTCACGGTGGCTCAATAAGGAGCCACCTTTTTGAAAGGAAACAGTGACTGTTGCATTGAGCTACCTAAAGTTCTCTAAATTTACACAGGTTGTTAGATTCTTCCATATAATGCCCTTGAGATTCTAAAACTAGGGTGAATTTGGCATGAAATTATGTTAAGGGGAGGAAAATGTGAAGCATGGTGGAGCTAAGCTACCCATCTTTTCTAGGGTATTCCTTAGATCAACAATCTGGGTAAGTTGCGGGGCCCTAGGGTTTGAGACTCTTTTTAGTACTGAAAGGGTGCATGGCCTGGTCCAAAATTGATAGCAGGAGCCATGGGCATCACATTACCCTTTTCTAAAGCACATGGTCTACCCCCAACTGGGGCCTTCACCAGGACATAGTTTTTGTGGATAGTTGGCAATTAGATTGATGCAATAGCCGCTGTAATGGGGATGGAAGTTGATAATGACTTAGGATTGGCCTTATGAAACTCCGCAAATATCAACTAACAGTTTATACAATTCTTGGAAGGACCTAACTGTCTTCAAATGATGGGTACCTGTTAGATTTTAGTGGTTGACTCAAAATAGTAACCCTTCAAGAAAACCATCTATACTGATAGATTACCTCATTGATGAATCCATTGATCCTTCCTGATTTATCAACATAATCTGATAGATTAATTCACCTCAAAAACGCCTTAATTAGATTGCATTCTTCCAGATTTGATGCAAACCAGGGGACGGTCCTTCTTACAGATTATCCATGATAATAGTAGCTATGTGATAATATGTTATGCCCAATTATGAAGCCACTTGGGTGCTTAGAGATCTCACGGTATTGACTTATTTGCACCTATTAAATTAGTATACTAGTACTAATGCACTAAGGCGTAACTTTGGGTTCAATGAATTAAATTGATTTAATAATGCATTTATATATGTAAAGCCATAATAGGGCATATCTAGTGCTATGAGAGGCCTGCTGACTTCTTGATTTGGAATATGACATGGTTTATATTCGTTTAACTTTTTATCCCCATCTTTTTTTTCATCAAGATATGATGTAGCATTAATCAGGCAGGTTTTGGGTTGATTATGCGGTAATTGGATGTCATTATTGCACCCAAATCCCCCTGATTATGAGAGTAAAATGCTTTAATTGGGTTGATATGATTGTCATTTAGTCAATTCATGAGCTGATTTGACTTGAGGATTTACTCATTATTATTGCCATGAACAGCAGAGGAATGACATAATATGAATGAGCTCAACTAATAGATGAGTTTGGCCAGGAGTTTCCTGAGAAGTATATAATACTAGCGCCTGGCCAATCAATAAAGCATCTTTTAATTAATGGTTATTAATAACTACTGTGTCATATTTATTAATTAATGTTACCAATCTATTGTCTATATGTTGATCTTACCTGCTTTGTATCGTCTATATTAGATAGCTTGTGTGTATATATACTTCCTGAAGAGAATTATTCAGTATACAAGCTAGATAAGTAGTCCCAATTATTTAGGAGTATTTCCTATTTTTGGTTACAAAGACAGAATGTCCCATATTTTTATAGCTAGTAGACTTAGACAATGATTGTACCAAAGTTACTTGGTTTTTATTGAGAATTATTGGGAATTCTACTTCCTAATTTTTGAGCAGGAGTCCATTTAAAAGCGAGTTATTATTATTTTTTCTAATTGTTAAGTCATTTATATTGCATTATTGGCTAAAACTTAACAATACCCTTTTCAAGATACTAGATATTACAAATTGCGTTTAACTCTGCATGAGTTCAAGATCTGCTCCTAATGCAAATTCTGGTGCACCTTCCACCATAATAGGCTCTACCTCCACAGGCTTCAGTCCTTTGAAGGGGGACTATGAGGCATGAAATAAATTATGGATCTTTCAGTGTTGCAAATCTAAGTGGAAGGATTTTTATCCAAAACTTGGCTGATAGGAAAGGGTCTGGATCATTTACAAGACAACTTAGGACATGTACCTTGTGGTTAAGATACTTGGTGTCCACTATCACTAAGTTGACTACCTGGTAATCAGGAGCAACATGGCGTTTCTTATCAGCAAACCGCTTGGCATCATTTTTTGATTTGATTAACTGGTCCTTGACTTGTTAGTGCACTTTCCTGATATGTAAAGTAAATCGTTTTCTACTGGGTTTTACTGCGGGAGTTGTAGTAAGTAAGCGGCCAAAGGTAAGTCAACGGCATATGTATCTTGACAAGGTGTAACGTAACAGAAGAGGTACTGCTCTGATGAATGGTTTGTTCGTTTAGTTTGTTTTATGGAATGAGGGTAGTATCCTGGTGTTATGCATGGTTTGATTTTCAGTATGTTGCACAAAGCCTCCCAGAATCTCAAGGTAAACTGGGGCCATTTGTCACAGATCACCTCCTGCGGCACTCCACATAGAGATAATGCATGCAATACAACCAGCCACACAGTCTTCAGCTATTGTTGTTGTCAAACATGGGATAAATAAGCATATTTGGTGAAATGATTGACAACCACAGTGATCACGTTATATCACAAGACACTAGTGACTTATAATAAAGTCCACTGAGAGTGAGGTCCAAGGGCCTAAAGCTTATTGAAGGGGGTGGAGGAGACTATTATGGCCTGTCCTATTATAATTGGAAATTGTACAAGTTAGGTATATCTATATCCAAGTTGAAGCATCCTTCATGAGTCTATTACAGTTATACCAACGTTTAATCAAGTTGTTGCACTTCTTTACGACAGGATGCCTAATAGTTGGAGGATTGTGATGTTCATTTATGGCACGTTAATAAAGGCCAGAAGGAACCCAGACTCTATTGCAGAAGTATATTACTTATCCTTTGGGAATACCATCCAGATGGGGCCCTGTCAGCTTCAATCTTAGTCATAAGGTTGAGCTTTTGAGGATAAGAAACTTGGGAAGCTAACACACCATCAAGTAGTGAATCTTCAACGTCAAAAGGGGTAGGGCAGATATACATGAAACTACATCACTAATAGGTGCTGAAACAGTGACAGGAACAAAAGGGGGCGGCAATCTTGGTTTTAGTTTAGGAAGCGATGGCAAGGGTGGTTGTGGCAATGAAAGATGGAGGTGGGGACACAAGTTGCTCAAGGGGATCGGCATGCCTGTATTGGAGTTAGCACTAACTATAGGACCAATACTAAGTTTGCAACTAAGACCATTCAGTAAGATATGGGTAGACCCCTTGATAATTTCATAATTAAAGTTAAAACTAAGGAGATTGCGGCGAGTTCTGGGTTTCCTGTGCGCCTACTTCTGAATTTGTGATAGTAGTTAAGTGACTTTTGATCATCACTGACAACAACAGTATGCTTGGCATCATGTAAAAGGTACCACCAGTGCATCGACGACCAAGAGATAGCAGCTAACTCTTATCATAGATGGCTATGTGCATTATATACCACTAAATGCCTAGAAAAGTAAGCCACAGGATGTTCCCTTCCCTTGTGTCCTTGCAAAATGACGGCACCAACTGTGGTACCAGAGGCATCACAAGCCACAATAAAAGGCTTATCTTTATCATCATGATGAAGAACATGGGCGTTCGTGAAAACGTTCTTTATTGCTTAAATGCTTGTTGACATTTAGCCCACATAGGGGCATTTTTACCATTGGGAGGGTATATGAAGAGGCCATTCCAAAGTGCTGGTGAGAACTTAAGAAAGGTAACAGATCTTAGGAAGCTGCGCAGTTGCCTCTTTATCACCAGGTTGGCCATGAGCAGATTGTTGTAATTTTGCAATTCACATGTTAGGTACTCTGCTAGTGTGCTAGGTCAACAGTATATAAACTAATGATCCTTGATATTTTGCCTTCACTGGCTATCTCTCACTGAAACTTTATGGGTAGCAACACATCCTTTTCAGCGTAGCCTTTAACTTCACCCAGAGTTGATTAACTACAAAATAGGTACAGAGCCCTACACCCATTGTGCGGCCTAGTTTCTGTCCTCAAAAATTCCAGTCCATCTGGGTTAACCTCACTTAGTTCTTCACTATCAGCTAGCCAGTTAGGTAAGTTCACGCGTTATTACTTGTAGCTTCAAGTATTGGAGTGGTAGCGCTGACCACTCCATAGATGCTTCACTTGGCATCTATGCCTCAGGGATCTTTTGCCTTCTCTTAACCTTCAAGGAGAAGATCAACTATAAATATATAAAAGTAGGTAATTGTAGGTTTTTTTATTAGGATTGAGATATGTAGTTTTTATAGTGATAAGCAGTTATTAGTCGACTGCTTATCTAAATATCACGGTGATTAAAATAATATATTTTTACATGTTCACCTTAAACTGGGGATAGATTGAATACATAATAACATGCACGTTTAAGACAACAACATCAGAAAACATTTTATAAATGTCATTAGCTTCAATCTCTGGCAATCTTAGTATCCTCAATCATTTGATTCTAATTTTCATCCAGAAACTCAGTTGAACCCACTTAAAAGTCAACTCTCAATTTACTTAATAAATATAAAATCTAATAGCAATTTCCTCAGCATTAGTTGACGTAAGATCATAGATGCTTAAAAGCTCATTGGCAATCCAGCCAGTACTCTAGAGCTGGCTGAACCTTGAAATTGTTAACTTGTTTGACCAGTTGTATTAGGATCCACATTGGATGATTTAGAAAACTTAGACCTATCAAATTTAAATAAATTTGTTCAAAATCATCTTTGATTAATTTGAACAATAATCTAGCATTTATGAAGAATTACAAAAGTCAAAACTAATTATGTTAATAAATATTATCTCGAATTAATTTTAACAATACCACTGAAATCATAGGGATGATTATAAATGTCAACCTAAAAAATTAGCGAATTAATTGCCATCATGCCCACCTAGTAAATCTCAATGGTTTGAATTTAAAGAACCATAATCTGGTTAAAATCCAACAGGATATTTGACTTGGAAGGCGCAATGACATGACCATCATTTATTCTCAAGTTACTCAGAAATGCACTTCATCTTTATAGAAATCACATTTGGATGTCTTAGCAACAAGTACAGCTTTTATAAGTGCTGCCATCACATTCATCAAGTCCTTACCATATTGTTCAGCATTGGGTGGGTGAATTAAGATGGCGTCTACATAGGCTATTTCACAAGAAAACCTAAGATCACTCAAGGCGTCACTAATGTGGCACTGACAATATCTGGAACATCATTCAACCCAAAAGGCATAACCTTGAACTAGTATATTCCGTAACAGGTGCTGATTACTCTAAGCCACTCTAGGCCAGAATTGAACCACAATTGGTGAAAAGCATTACCAATTCAGGCTTGGAGAAAACCTTGTATTTTGAGATTGCCTTGGCAATTGCAGCCTCCATAAGTAAGGGATATGGATTTGAAACCGTGACGTTATTAAGGTGTCTATAATCTACAATAGGTTCATAATGCCATTATTTCTGTGCAAATACTGCTGAAGATGACACAAGAGAGGTTTTTTTGATCATCCACCCATTCTTTACCATATCATCAATCCAGGTCTTTAATGCCTGGTCTTCCTCAGCCATGTAGTGATATAAGGTCATTTATCTTGATGAGGTCAACCATCCTGAAAACTCAGAGAAAACCATGAATGAATTGGAAGGTTGCTAGTGCCCTCCATATTAAAATTTGTCTTAAAGGGTGCAAGAATAAGTGGCAAATTGAGTAACTCAGGCACAACATCAATATAATATTATTCCACTGTTACCACCACATAATTCCCAGTTGCCAATGTAAAAGGAGGGGAATTTTACTATAAAAAATCTGAAGTAAAGGCTAGCATGTTCCGCTCTAAGTCAATACTCACTGACTGGCAGCTCCACCAACCTGCCTAAAAATCACTGGGTATAATAGCTCTTGTATTTCTGCGAAGTTTACCACAAATTAATAAAAGGGGCAGTAAAACGCAGTTGTTTTCACAGGGGAAGTGTAAGCATAAATATACTATATGTCCCCATGAAGGGTGAACCAGGGTAACTTCCAGTATCAAAGCTTGAACGACTTTTCGATCAATATAATTACCTGCGGCTCCAGTGTCCACCAGAGTATTACTGTAAGCTTGAATTGCCCTAATTTGTTCTTAATGCGAGATAAGAAATGAGAGCAGTCATATTAACTAAGCTCATTTAAGAAGCGCTTGGAGAATCTAAATTATTAGCCTTGAACTCTTCCATACCTTAGTGTATCTATTTATGAACTGGATTGACATAGCAGCTTCTTGAGATTATTGCAGAGGAACTGATTCAGGGTCTTCAGGGTCTAATAAAGGCCGTATATCTGACAGATCCTCATACACTGGGCATATACGGTGCTGTTCTTCAACTTGGTGAACCAGCAAGGTGTGATAAGCTGTAAAGGTTGAATCCACGGGTTCTATAAGAATTGCAGACATTTTTTAAAAATCATTTAGTGTCCTTATATGGGATGGAATCCTTATAACAAGAATGGTCCATATGAACTAATATGGATTCCTTAGCACTATGGGAGGGGGTATAGTAGGCATTTTGATGGTAACAAAATCTATTTTCTGGATTTACAAACCCCGTTTTTTTGTACTTTGTCCCACATTTTCCATTTAATGGCCAGGTTATTATGTTTAGATTTCAGGGAGACAAGAGAAAGCAGGGCTGTAAGTGCAGTGCCTGAACACCCATAAGATGTAACTGTCAAAGAGTTTCCTGACCGCCACATTGCCATAATCTTCCCTATTGTGATGATTGGGGCCAAGGGTAATGGGCACAATTGAAACGAAAATCAAAAATGATAATCAGAAAATAAAATCCTTGAAATTGAACTTAAATAAATATCTCAAGGATGACAAGGAAGGAAATCCTCATAAATGGTGCTCTCGCCAACCAAATGCTGCCAAATGCAATGTTACCAAATACAGCGATGAGAAAGTAGATCCTCAAGAACAAAGCTCTGTCCAACCAGATGAGGCTGAGTCCAATGTCTCTAAATGTGTCAATGAGGATAAAAATCCTTGTAAATGGCGCTCTGGCCAACCAGATGCCGCCAACCACAATATTACTAAAAAAAGTGACGAGGAAGAAAATCCTCATAAATGATGCTCTGGCCAACCAGATGATGCCACTTCAGTTGATAATGGACAAGCCTCTCAGAAATGGCAATCAGGAAAATCAGAGGCCGCAAAAACTTTTTTAATTAAATTTAAAATTTAGAGATAAGGATATCAACAAAGGTTCAGGCTTCAATAATAATTTGAAACAAAATTATAAATGTGGAAAAGTTTCTACAACTGTAAAGGTACCTGATCCTAGTACTGGAATGGGCCTTGATAAGACAATTGAGGGTCTAGATCCTTGGGTTATGTCTACCATTGAGAAGTTGCCCGTGGACTCCATAGAGAATAAGACCCACTCTTCCCTCTAAGCCTAGTATAATTTGAACTGATGAAGTTGCTTAAAGCAGTTTTGTACTCTATAATTTGAGATAAAACTTAATAAATTTCAAAATTAATTTTAAATTGAATCTAATATTGATTAAGTAACCAAGGGAAACTGCACATGGACTACAGCTTGGACTTTGACAAGGCCATTGAGTCCTTATATGTGCTTTCTGGAGGGCAGAACCTCTTGCTTGGCGCCAGCATAGTTCTGATTGTTGTCCAAACTTTCATAGTCAAGTGCTTTCACACAGATATATTAAGATAATTCCACAGCAGGGTTATCCTGCTTGTTGGCACTTACCTGAGCCCTCTTGCCTAACTGCTTTGTGGCAGTGTTAAAGGACCCCGTCCAACACATAAGAGAAATCTCAGACTGCAATGTGACTCTCTATGTTTAGGGATTAACTCATGGGAGGTGGGAGAGGGGTTTTAGCTTCCTGCTGAGGTGAGAGTGAAGATAAAGCGTTTTTAGTATTGTTAGGCTACCATAGTTGTCAGGATGAACAGAAGTTCCCACCATAATTTTATTCTTCAAGTGGAGCTATCTGGTGGGCCCTTTTAAAGTCATTATATTTGGCAGTGTATTCTTTATTTCCTATTAAAATCAGACAAAAACTAGATTTTGAAATAGAGTTTAAAAGTAAACAGATAATAATTAACTAAGCACCCTACTATTAGCAGGGTGCTGGTTTTATGTTGCAACAGGGTGGGGGGTTACTAAGATTAAATCTAAAAAATTTGAAATAACTACTATTCTTAAATACATTTATTAATGATTTAAACGCAAATTTCCAATTCAATAATGTTGGGAATCATTGCCTTAATTGACTTTCCATAGTAACAATATTGGCTGAGATCCCCACACTATTCTTGAGCTGTTTTTGGTAAGCTCTGATTAACCAAATTCATTTTGACAATCTCAGAAATTTGGTGCCATGACTGAGCCCCATTTCTGACCCTTTCTATTTGACTTCTTTCTAGAATTTTACTAGTTAGATTTTTATTTCTCACAGAATTGCCTAGGTGTCAAACTTTTCCATTCATGGCAGCTCCTGATTTAGCCACCAGTTGGGTATGGGAAACACTGACTATTGCATCGAGTCTCTAGAAATTCCTTAAAATTCACACTGGTTGTCTGATTCTTTCCATATAAAACTGAAGATTCTAAATCTAGGATGAGTTTGGCTTAGGAGTATGTTGAGGGAGGAGAATAGGGAAGCATGGAGGAGCAGAATATACCCATATTTCCTAGGGTATGACCTAGGTTAGTAATCTGGATAAGCTGCAGGGCCCTAGGATGTATGCCTTTTTTATTCCTGAAAGGATGCATGGCCCGGTCCAAATTAATAGCAGGAGCCATGACCATTACACTTGTATTAAGATGTGTTTTCAAGTGGGAGTGGTGCTTGATCCTGAAAGCACCATTTCCCAAGTACTTCAGTACCTCATATGAGCTAGAGCGTTTACACACTCTAATTTTTCTGGGGAAAATCATGTCCAAGTGATGGGTGTCCAACATTACTAGTGATCCTTCCTTAAGTCTATGGGTTGTGTGGCGCTTTTGATCTTCAAACTTCTTGTAGTCTTCCACCGCTTCAGACAGATGATATCATACCAGATTTTGGGGATTGCGTAGGTGGTTTAGGCATTCCTCCGCCGCTGGTACTGTGGAAGTGAGACAGGTTCCAATCCAAAAGAAGGGATTACATCCAAATTAGCTTCAAAGGTGGAAAAGATGGTGGTGTCATGGGAGGCGTTGTTATTCACAAACTATGCCAAGGGCATATCTGATGCCCATTTGTAATGACTGGCTTAGGAATAACAGTGGATATATTGCTCCAGTATTTGGTTCACCCTCTCAGTTTAATCATATGACTAGAGATAAGTGGTATACTGAGAGGGTTTAAACTGGATAAGGACAAGAAGGGAAAACCAGAATCTGACGGTAAATTGGGGTCCCTGGTAGTTTGCTATCTCCCTGGGGAAACATACATAGAGAATACATGAGAGACAAACAGGGTCGCGGTTTTCTGATAAGTACTATTGTGTTTCAAGGGACAAAGAGGGAGAACCTGGTAAATCAGTTGACGACCACCATGATTGAATAAGAAACCTTGGAGGGAGGAAGCCCTACAATGAAGCCAACAGATACCAGAGTCCAGGTCCCAACAACTTATTGCAAAGAATGAAAGAGGCCTTTCTTCCCAGATCTGTCTGGAAGAGCGGATACATACTAAATAAGGTGATACCCAAATGAGATTTTTTTAGAAGACTCTGGCCTGTTGTGGGCTCTCCAAACCAATTACCCATACTTCTTAGACCCAGGGTGACCCACAGTTTGGAGATCATGGTTCTCTTAAACCACATAGGCATCAATTTTGAATGGAATCCAATATAATTTATAAAAAATATTACCCTATACTTTAAGGAATATAGGGTGATTTATGGGATTTGTTTAATGGGCCATCATATAACATGATTCCCTATAGAAGGTCAGGTGAGTGGTAAGGACTTGGTCATGGAGGGGCCATCAGAGGGAAGGCTGGCAAAGGAGACTGAGAGAAGAGCGAGTGTCAGGATTTGTTAAGAGGGAACTCTGGCAGTGAATTTATAGAGGCCATCTATGCAAGATTTTTTACCAGGTTTCTACTAAAATGTCTGACAAGAATTCAAGGACCTCTTGACGAAAATATTTGAATTTAAAGTTGTTTATTTCACAATAAGTATGAGCTTGGCAGTAGAAAAATTATGAGGTTTCTATATTACATCAGAGACTAGCGGTTAGTTCAAACTATTTTATAATGCTGTGTCACCTAGAGGAGGTATTTCCAGTGAGTCAGTGCCCAGGACACAGTCGCCAACCCTTGCCATAGAGCGCTAGGATAGCTCAATGGAAAAAACTAGTGGTAAAAAATGAAACAAGAGTGCTCCACCCCCTTATGCTCTTGGAGAAGTACAGCATTAAAAACAACAGAAGATAAGTCAAAAGCCACAATGAAGGGCATGGATGTGTCCTCAATTCTGAGAACTAGCGCTAAAAAGAATAACTCAACGATGGATTTATTTTCTTCTGGCACTTGCTTGTTCAAATAAAAGGGGACGTTCCTGCCAGTCAGTGAATAATGAGGTTCTGCCAATTGTGGAAAAGCGGAGGAGAATTTCTTATGGAAGATCACAGTTCTAAGAAAGCTTCTATGTTGCTTCTAAGTAGTTGAGGTAGGCCACAACGAGATAAACTCAAAGTTATATGTGGAACTGCATACCCATCCTTCAGAATCAGGTTTCCCAAGAAAGTCACTAAATGCGAAAGAATTTGCATTTGGAGTGCTTCACAAAAAGACCAGCCCTATGGAAGGTAGCTATAACTGCTTCCAGATCTTACGTGTTGATCATGGGTGGAAATTTGTTCAGAATTTCATCAATATAAGTGATGACACATGAGACCTGGAGGTCCCCCAAGGACATCATCAATGAGACGATGAAATGTTGCTGATGCATTCCTTAAACAAAAGGGCATCACTCTGAAATTGAACAACCCCGCTTGGTCTGGATGACTATGAGCCACCCTGCCCTTCCATGACCCATATTTGATTGAAAGCATTGAACAGGTCAAGTCTTAAAATATTTGAGACTTTGCAATAGATTGAGCAATGGACTTCTCCAGGGGCAGGGGATAGGTTCTGGGAACGATATGTTGTCCAAGTGCCCATGGTCAATTCAGGGGCACAGTGATTTATCTGCCCTAGTCAAAAAACAAATGGGAAGATTATGGGGAGGCCTTTGTGATAATATAGCCCTTGTCCAACATATCATCTCGCCATATTTCCAGGGATTTATCCTCCTCCTTAATATAGAGTATAGAGGACAATCAATTTTGACTAGGTCCACCATTGACTGGAAAAACAGATTATGATCTGAGTGTGATGGGAGTCTGATAGCTAGGCTCATGTCAAAGACATCTTTAAAGGGGGAGGAAAAAGTGAAAAGTTTGATGGAAGGTCAATGGGGAAAGAGCTAAAAGCAGGATAGAACTTAGAGAGGCCCCAGGTGGGAAGATTTTTTAGTAGAGGAAATTTCACACTGAGCCCAACATTATCAAATGAAAGGGAATTAAGGTCCAGACTAAAGATCACACACTGATGCCACTACCAACTCACACCATTATCACAGGGTACAGAAAATCCTACATTGCCTAGAAGTGGTCATGAAAACAGAAGTCATTGACATAATTTGCACTAAGCGCTGTAAAGTATGTATTTGATGAGCTTTAATGATGCACCCAATATTGGAGAAGCTGCATCTGTGTTCAAACCTAAGGATTGTACAACTTTGATATTCATGAAGTTGCCAGCTAATACACTGTCCAGGAGGGCTTTATGGTAAACTCATGAGACTCAGTGCAGAATGTGATGGAAACAGAAATTATGGCTAATCTTCATAATTATGGGAGCTGATAGAAAGGAAGCATCAGGAGGGGGAGTAGGGGCAGAAAAGAAGTAAACTTCTTGTATCAGGTTTGCAGTGAAGCTCGTTCTCCCTATGAACTGATGCTAAATATAAAATCAAATCCTCTTACATAAAGGAGACAGGAACAAGGATTCATAGCGAAGGGTAGTCCATAGTAACCAAGGAAGCAAAAACCTCGCCCGTTCAAGAAAAGAGTGAGGAACGCCAAAGATTGTGATCAGTTTATTATGTCTTGGTTACAGCTGATTGAGATGGCTTGGATTTCAAAAGTGGGTGTGATAGTACCTAGTGAGGAGCCTAGAATGCCAGAGGAACAGTCATCTTGTCTTCTTGATGGAGAGCTGTTTTTTAGGCTAAGTGAAGGATAAATATGTTTAAATAATACCAAAGGCGCCCATAACAAACCAGAAGGCTTCAATGGTGGCAACCGTGGGTCTTACTTGGGCGATCTGAATGAGTGGGAGAGGCAGAGAGGGCAACAACTTTCTAAGTTCTGCGGATGTTTGTATTATATATAAAAAATTGAAATGGTGGTAAGACATATGATGGACAGATCGCGCCAAATAGGTGGCAGATTGGCTGAATGAATTGCTGTTGCAGGCTTTGGGCGTGCATGACGGATTAGCAGTTATGCTTAGAACACAATTGTTCACTAGTTCTCATAGATCATGAAATGACGCTGATTTATGAATTGAAGCGTTCACTCAAAGAACAACTGAATTTTTTTCATGGATGGCAGCGTTCATTGCCAAAAGTACTACAGGAAATAAAGCTATGGTGTGGAAGGCAGTTTAACAGGTATAGAAATTAGGAAAGTGTTAGGTTTAATGAAGGGAAAGTTACTAATAAGAATAAACTGGCAACGTATCCCTATGGATGGCTGTTGCTTTTATAGTGGGGGGAGGGGCAAGAGCCAAAGGAGAGCTCAAAGCGCAGCTTTGGGCTTGGCTCTTGTGTTGTCAGACAATTACAAGTCCAATGTATAGAAAAAAGTGATTTGGAGGTATGTCATAAAAATTTTGGCCAAAAGGCTCTGGTCGATTCCTGTTAGAACACCTCAAATTGGGGTAACACTTTTAATAAAAATTGGGCAAGCATAATGAGTTCATGTAATTGGAAAACACGAATCATTGGCCAAATTTGAAAAGGCCATCAGAAGTGCCTCTACAGGCCACTTCCACTTTAATACAGCCTACACCGTGGAGGCTGTCCCCTTTTATAGGGTCAGAGGGGTCCAACCAAGTGCAAAATCTTTCCAGCCCACTGATTTGGGTAAACTAATCAAAACCTCGCCACAAGGACTTATTTTATCTGCCCTCCATTGGCCATCTCATTAAAGTGAAGTGAAGCTTCTGAGCTCCATATAATGAAAATCAATTTTCCCTAATTTGAATGTGGCTAAGCCATCCAAACTTTGAGCCTTGACACTTTCTATACTAAGTATCGACTTATCAAGAGGGTTCATTTCTTAGCTCCTGTGGGACCAAATAAAACTATAAAAACCTCAACTTTCTAGTTTTAAAGGTTATTTTATTTTATTCTCTTCAGTGATTACAATCCACATTTGTTGGAGTTTAGGTTAAATTAACACCAGAAAGCCCAAAAATTCCTAAAATCCAACAAGTGGTGCTCACTACAGGGAACACTTTATACCACAAAAACCTGTTTAACAATGACAACTATCCCAGAACCAAAGCTAGCTGCTTTAAAGCAACAACTAGCCAGTGTTTTGTCTCGCCTCAAAAGCTTGAGCATCACTCTGCACAAGGCCCTTATGGGCCCTCACCTTTTATCTCAAACCTCCGTTCAGAAAAAAGTTCACACCAGGTGTGGGCAGTATCGCCTCCTTAATTTATGTATATGAATCTTCAATGGAAGGAGCGACTGACCTTCAAAAAACCAAGTTTATCCTTTCCTGATTGAGTCAGATGGCTCAGGAGATCATGGTTTCTCTAATGGCCACACTTATCACCTGGTCAGAGATTAAATAAGCGCTAATTGACGAGTTTGGTTCCAAGCAGAGTTTACAATGGCAAAAACAGGCCTTTATATGCCTTAACCTGAAAGAGGGAGAATCGATCCCCTCATTTGTTGAGCAATTCTATAGCAAAACTCAACCTCTGTTGCTGGCCAGACTGCTTCCTTTAGATGATGTTATATTGGCTAGATTGGCATCTTACCCCTCTTTAGCAATGCATATCTCCTCAGCCAAGCACACCTTTTTAAACTATATGGGATATCAAAGAGGCACTGCTATCAGTGGCTGATTTAATGAGCCTGAACTTCTGCAAGGAGCTCTAAAGCGTGAATCAACTCTGACCCCTCCAGCCTCTTCTAAGGCTTATCCCTCTGGAACCCAGCTGTTGCAGAGATGAGACGACAAAACACTCCTCCACAATGAGGATAGCCCAAAAATATTGGCAGTTATGGGGCAGAGCTCCCCTCCAGCTTCAGGTTCAAAAGCTCAGCCAGTGAAGTCAGTTATCACTTGGCCTGGTTCCCCTCTTTCTGAGCGATCTACTAAGGTGGATAAAGTATCACATCCATCTAAGCCGCTGCCTTAAACCCCTAAATCTCAACTCCGGCTGTTTTTAGTTCAAAACCTGCCATCACGGGGCAGCCCAAGCTGGTCACTTCTAAGGCAAAAGTGAAAAGGGTAGATGAGAGCGACAAAACCCTCCCCTGTGAGGAGATTAAGCCAATTTCTCAGCCCCCTCTTAGTAACTTGTTGAGGTGCATTGACAATCCCTGTGATGACGAGTCTGAAGGGGGTGGTGAAGCTTCATGCTATTATGTCCTGGGAGCTCCAATGGAAGTGCAGATTCCGGATAGATTGAGGCCAGAAAGAATAGATATAGTCATGATACCACGACGAGCCTATCTTCACAGTTGTTGAGGTTTTCAGAGGTGATTGATACCACTAGTGATGCTGAACAGCTTATTGGGACAGTGATCCGAGCCACCCAGCAGGTTCATACCCTCCAATATATTAAAGACAGTAACCTGCGATGACTCAATGCTTTGCCTCTACTCTCCATTTGAAGGAGGTTCCGCCCTCCCCCTACTTTTGGTAGCACAATAACTAAGCTAGAGGTTGTTATCAATAAGGTGCACATTCTAGCTATCCTTGACATGGGTGCTCCAGTGAACGTGGTCTCATCAAAGCGCATCAATAAAATTAAGTTGGCGCCCAATTTGGATTATTCACAAGAGTTTGGAACTATAGGGACTTACAATATGCGAGCTATTGGGGCCTACTTTTCTATATCCATACGGATTGGGAAGCTCCTACTGGCTGCCCCCGCTATGGCATTAACCAATAACGCATACTACCTAATCATTGGCACTCAATTCACGATTGAGTATGACTGAATTATCAACATGAAACAGGGATTTCTCTCCCTTTTAAAATAAGATGTTACCCTAGTATTTACAACTGATGAGCCTAAAAAGAAGGAATATACATGTGTAGTTGTGTATCCTTCATCCGCTCTCACCCTTATTTATACCACATCGGGCAGAAATACAAAAAATCTTCCTGACTCTGTGGATGCTTCAGAGGGCATTCCATTGTTTGCGTCAGAGGAGGTAGTAGTCAAAGCGGGTGAACAAAAGATGATAGACACCAAAATTACTATGCAAAATCCCCCACAACTGCCTCCTGCACTTAACAAGCATTGATGAAATAAGCCCTCTGGAATCTTGGGTATTGCCAGGTATCCTAGTCCCCTGCCTACTAGTGACCCATTAATCTACCGCTGAGTAATCTCACTAACTAGGAGATGGTTGTGAAGAAACATCAGGAGATTGTAAAAGCCCTATTGATTCCAATTAAGGACAATCACCAAGTCCATTATATTGAGTCTAAGATAGATATGGGACTAACCATTAATCAAATGATATGTGCTTTGACCAACATTCTGATTTCTAATCTAATTTCCGCTGAGATTAATAAAGTTCATTCTTTACTGGAGTCATATAGTGACATTTTCTCTAAATCTGATACTGACTAAGGGCATATGAAGCGCTAGTACCACACCATTGATGTTAGTGATGCCAATCCTATTCAATCCAAGACTTATTGGAAATCAAAAATTGAGGAGCTCCAGATGAGGACGGAGTTAAACAGTTACTGGACGAGGTTCTACTGGTGCCTTCTCAAAGTCCTTGATCATCTCCACTATTGCTCATAAAAAAGAAAGATGGTGGGCATCGGGTAGTTATGATCTACCACAAGAGAATAACCTCACCAAGAAGGACAACTACCCAATCTCGCGAATTGATGACAATCTGGCCCAACTATCTGGGTCCAAGTTCTTTTCTGCCATGGACTTGGTTAGAGGATACTTGCAGATGGACCTTTCTAAGCAAGACCAGGAAAAGTGTGCGCTTATCTGCAGCGAGGATCTCTTCTAACCTACCTGACTACCACAAGGGTTGTGCAATGAGCCTGCATCTTTCCAGCGAGCAATGGACCGCATCTTGCAGGATCTAAAGCTTAGCTGCGTAATTGTCTATCTTGACGATATCACCATCTTCTCCCAAACATTTAACGAGCATTTTTATCAATTAAAGGAAGTTTTACAACGCTTCTGGGCCTCTCACATTATTTATGAAGCCTCCAGATGTACATTCTTTCAAAAGACTTCGGATTTCCTAGGATAAGCCATATCCTCAGATGGAATCCAGCCTCTCCATGATAAGGTTGATGCGATATACAATATGCCTGCTCCCAAAACCCTCTGCGATATTCAGGTGTTCTTAGGCATGATGAGGTACTACCATCAATTCATCCCCAAGTTCGCTCAGCTCAGTGAGCCCCTTGTAAGGCTTTTAACTAAAAACACCCCTTTTCATTAAGGAGCGAAACAACAGGCTGCTTTTAAAATGCTAAATAAGCTGCTACAGCAATGGCAAATCCTACGACATCCTGACTATAATAAACCCTTCATGCTATTTACTGATGCCTCCAATTACATAGTTGGAGCTATCCTGCTCAACTAGATGAGCATGGGGATGATCACCCTGTTTCATATTTTAGCAAGATGCTAAGGCAGAACGCAACTATAGCGTCACTGAGAAGGAATGCCTGGCCGTATTGCTCACTGTTATATATTACCGCCCTTTCTTATATGAGACCTCATTTAATGTGGTTACTGATCACGCCTCTTTAAGTGGTTAAAAAAGAAGTATCACACTTGGCGGTTGGAACGCTGGGCTTTGAAGCTCCAGCATTATGACATGACCATTGTGCACCAAGCTGGGATGTGCCACATGAATGTCAATGGGTTGACTTGGCTTCCCATCCTTCACTTAGATAATAGTGAAGCTGAGAAGCTACATGACTCCTAATGACCCCTGATGCTTGGAAGTATGAGGACGAACCAGTCCAGAATATGCTAGATTGACATACCCATAACACCAAGGTGGATAATGGAAATCTATACAAGAAAGTAGGGATGAACTGGTTATCCTACCTCCGACCCTCAGAGCGAGTACCTGTCATTATGGAGTCTCATGCTCTCTTAGGGTATAGTCAAGTGTGGAAACCTATGAGTGGGTAAAAGAACGCTACTATTAGGAGGGAGTCATGGAGACCATCATCGAAGTCTTGGATGCCTTTCTGACATGTAAAAAGCAATCCTGATTCAAAACAAAGTATCAATATCAACCTACCACCCCTCAACAGCCTTTCAACGCCATAAGTCTCGATGTGGCTGGCCATCTACCCCAAAGCTACGGGTGGAAATCAGTATATCTTGGTAAGGATTGATCGCTTTACCAAATGGGACAAGGCTGTGGCTATCACAGCTCAGACGGCCAAAGCCACGGCCACTTTCTTCACCCACTTTATCTTCACTCAACACGGTTGCCACCAAGTTCTGCTCTGTGATAATGTTAAAAACATCACCTCATGAGCAGTGAAGGTTCTTGCAACCTCCATGGGCACGCAACAGCTCTTTTCTGCCCCCTACAACCCTTTGACAAATGGTACTGTGGTAAGAGCCAATGGGACCCTGGTCTCTATATTATGGAAAATGGCCACTTCAGACCCCCTTCACTGGGTTCAGTATTTACAAATGCCCTCATGACCTACCGTATCAGTTACCACCAGATCCTTAAGATTTCTCTTTTCCATGTGTTGTATGGACGGTAACCTGGGGTGCCAGCATTATTAGCCAAAGACATTTTCACTAGTAGGAATGACCCTGAGAAAGCCATGAAGAAGTTGGCCCAGCACATCATTCAGTTGCAATCAGAGGCTATGACTAATTTGGCCAAAACTGTTACAAAAGAGGGCTAAGCTGCTAATGAGATCAGGCCCCTTCTTCATTCCTTCCAAGTGTCTGACTTGATGCTTTACTACCACAACCATATCACCCATAGAAGGGAGTTACTCAGGATTTTTTATGAAGGCCCTTTTGTAGTCACTTACAAGCGAGGAGAGGAGTACTCCATCATATCCCTTGCTACAGGAGTTACCTTCAACCAAGTTCATGGATGGTTCTTGCGATCTTATTCACCCCATACCACTCTTGAAGGGGGTAATGTCAGACAATTACAAGACTGATGTATAGAAAAGAGTGGTCTAGAAGTAAGTGATGAAAAATCGGCTAAAAGACCCTGGTCAATTCCTGGTGGAACCCCTTAAATCAGGGTAACACTTTTAAAAATTGGGCAAGCAAAATGAGTTTGGGTGATTGGATTACACTGAATTGTCAGCTAATTTTGGATAGTCTCAGAATTTCCTCTACAGGCCACCTCAACTTTAGTACAGCTTACACTCGGAGACCAGCCCCTTTTATAGGGTCATAGGGGGCCCAACCTAGTACAAATTTTTTCCAGCCCACTGATTGGATGAAATTCATCAAAACATCTCCACAAGGACTTATTTTATCAGCCCTCCATTGGCCATCTCATTAAAGTGAAGTGAAGCTTCTGAGCTCCAATTCAATGAAAATCAATATTTCCTAATTTTGATGTGACTAAGCCAACCAAAATTTGAGATTCAACACTTTAAATACTAAGTATTGACTTATCAAGAAGGTTCATTTCTTTACTCTTGTGGGACCAAATAAAACCATAAAAACCTCAAATTTCTAGTTTTAAAATTTATTTATTTCATTATTTTCACTGGTTACAATCCCCCATTTGTTGGAGTATAGGTTAAAATAGCACCAGCGAGCCCAAAAATTCCTAAAATCCAACATGCACAGATACTTATTGGACGGATTATAAAGAGAGATATGGTAAATTTTAGCTTTATATCTGATTACAAATTTTTTGATAGCAAATTGGTGAAGAAGTTAAAGCAATTGAGTAATTATGCACAGATTCATTAAATTGGTGCATTGGCGCAGTCATATTTTGAGACTCTGTTATAAATTGTTAGTTGATTTAATCACCTTGGGGCATATTAAGTGAGCCAGGGGATTCATACAAGCCTGTTATATATAAATTGTCTGATATAACATATTGATTAATGGGGAGTTTTAAGTGGATTTGAGCATTTTCCCTTATACTAGAGGTATTTTGACTAGGAGTAGGATGAGACTTAAGATCCTTCAAGAGGCCCCTGGACTAGTCCACTTCCCTTCAAACCCATTCTACCAACTTTTAGAAAAGGTAGAAGAGGAAAAGAGGGAAAAATAGGGAGGATTTCCCTTAAGAGGCTAGGAAGTCACCCAACGCTCAGCTACCACGTGTGCAGAGTCAATAAGATGCGCAAAGGAACCACTGGAGGCTATGGGTCCTTCATTTTATAAAAAGAAAAACTGATCTCAGTCCAAATGGAGATGATGAGAATCTAGACTTACAATTTTTATGCGAGTCATTACAATGTAGTGACTATGATGATTAGTGCATAAGCTGCTCTGGGTTTTAATTTTCAAAAATACAGTAATTAAAAAATGAACAATATCTATTTGGCACCCTACCAAAAGTATTCAAGATTTATATTCTCAACACCTTCTAATGTAAAGTTGATTAAGTTCATCTAGATAGTCTCTCCTTTCGTCTTAAATGGCAAATCAAAAAATATATAATCACTTGAGAATTTTTTAGGAAAAATTCCTAATGGGTTAAAATCAGGAGCTTAAGCCACTCTATATGGAAACTCCTCGCTTCATCATATAACTACACAGGTGTAATCAACAGTAAAGAAATTAGTGTGGGACACTTGAACGAAGATTCTTCAGTCAGATCTTGACACTTAGGGCCAGGAAAATGTTCCTCAATCAATAATTTCCTCATCTATCCCTTAGCGGATAACTGTGATAATTAGAATGGTGGCGCACTTTAATTTTTGATTGATATTGTGGATACTTAGTACCCCCTATAAAAGCTTAGTTTTTCTTAGCACGTCTTTTCTTAAAGTAATAGTAATAGCTTAATATTGATGCAAAAGTTAATTTTTTAACCAATTAAGAGTTGTAAATAAATAAAATGAAACTTAGTAAATTATATGAATACATGACAACATAGAGTAACCTTTTATAAAATAAATTTTATTCTTATACAATATATATGAAATCAAGCTAAGCTATATAAATAAAGTTAGTTTTTATCAGGTGACTTAACTTTGGTATAAATATACATACTAATGAGAGTTAAGTATAGGTAAATGGGGATGGTTTAAAATCTGATGTGCTAAACTTCAACAACGAAACTTTTTTCTGATTGTGAATTTGTATTCCTTTTTTGACATTTGCTCAGCATCATGTGAATTTGGCTCTAAGTATATTCTCTAACTAATGAGAATATCAATGAATGGCACCCCAATTATGTCAAGAGACAAAATTATACTAGTGACCTAATGATGGTATATGGACTCATTAGACAACTAGGTAAGTACTGTCAATACATACCTGAAGTAGATATAGATTATACTTTCTATAAAATGTAAATGACTTCAGCTTGAGTGTTATAAAATTTGGAAATATTATATCTATCTTTTACATTATACTTTATTATTTTTATTTTAATTTTAATTTTATTTGTTAAGTTAAAATAGTACTAAAGAAAAACCTCTATATTATTATCTTGGATTTTTTGACATTTAAAAATCATTTTATGATCAAAAAGATTGACAGGCTATAAAGCACCATACATTGCTGCTATATAAACTATCTGCAATAATGTTCTCATCTAGATGAGAAATTTGACAGAATTATAAAGTAGATACTTACTTATAAAAACTTAAAAGTATAATATAAGAACTATTTAACCAAAATATAGAATCTAATCTCAGCAAGATTATCATAAATCAATAGCATTATTGAAACAATTGTCTTTTTGGCTTATAGCAAAATATTGAACACAATTCAATTATCAACAATATGACAAGAAAAGATTTAGTTTCATTTTAAGTACTACAATATAAGAAATAAATCATTAAGTACAAGACAATGTTGTTTACTGTCTAGCATTGTCAGGACATGGGGAGCAACTCCTAACTGGCCCATATTAAATCAAAACTATGAAGCCCCCAGCGAGTTAATAGGCCTTAAAGGCCAAGGTAAGCTAAAATAGGGAAAAATATTGCAAGAAGTGATGTTTTCAAATAAAGCCCAAGGTATTTATAAGACCTTGGAGCTAGAATTGGGATTGGGAAGAGGAGGATTAAGGATAAGGAAAGTCTCAGCTTCAATTGCCAATTGTGAGATAAATATAAAATAATCATTATTACGAAGGTGGAATGGGGTTATCCTTGGCATTAGTCGCTGGTAAGTCCTGAAGGGGTAATTTGTTTGGGTGAAAGTCAAAATGAGATTTCGCCATGACCCAATTTTTTGAAATCCTCGGCATTAGTCACAGGTGTCAAAAGCAATATTAAATTACATTTTATGGGGCCAAACCCTGATATTTCAGATTGGGCTTAACCCAAGTTAATGGGGATCCCAATTTGGCATTCGCCCTTAGGGGAGTCATGACCCCTATTTTTTGCTTCTTTCAATAAAGGGAGAATCCCAACAGAGCCTCTCCAAGCCCAGGCTAGGGGTCAGAGCCAAGGCGGAGGCATAGATCCAAGTGGCAGGGTTGTATGGGCCAAGGTAGCTGACATGGATACAATGGAGGGATTTGGCAAGCATTATTGGGGAGTGGCCCTAGAATCAGCATAAGAGCTGGTATTGGGAAGAGGTCCCAGCATTGTGGGATGACACCTGGCATCAGTGTTGAAACTGGAATCAGTAAGAGGTCCCAGCATTGGGAATGACACCTGGCATTGACATGAGAGCCAGCATTGGGGATTGACCCTGGAGATTCATATTGATGGTGTTGGCCTACCAGATCCTACTATGCTTTTTTTGGGGAGGCCCTTAGTCCCCCTCATCCAGGCTTGCCCATTTTGGGTAGGGGCCAGGGTAACCTGGGCTTGGCTACCCAGTACTCAGAATCAGACCAACTGGGGAACCCTCAACTGATCCTACTGCTTCCATTCTGGCTTAACCACCAAAACGGGGGATCAGTGGCCAGGACAGGTCATACCTTCTGGGTTGTTTAACCCAGGTTAGGCTCTGGGAAAAAGGCCCTTGGCAGCAACTGCCCCTCCTCTTTCATGAGAATTAGCTCTCACAGAGAACTTGGGGGCACCTGGAAGAAAGCACCATTTTGTCAGGACACAGAGGAGCAACTCCTAATCAGCTCATTATTAAATCAGGGCCCCAAAGCTCCCAGCACGTTAATAGGCCTTGAAGACCAAGGTAAGCTAAAAATAGGAAATTGAGATTGGGAGAAATAGTTCTCCATTTTAAATAAAGCCTTGAGGTATTTACAAGACCTTGAGGCTAGAATTGGGATTGGGAAGGGGAGGATTCAGGATAAGGAAAGTCTCAGCATTGATTGACAATGGCGAGATAAATATAAAATAATTTATATACAAAGGGGGAATGGGATTATCCTTGGCATTAGTCGCTGGTAAATCCTGAAGGGGTAATTTGTTTGGGTGAAAGTCAAAATGGGACTTCTCCATGATCTAATTATTATGACATTTTCAGCATTAGTCACTGGTGTCAAATTTATTAAGAAGATATTATTGGGGCTGATCCCCAGTACTTCAGATCAGGATCAACCCAAGTTAATGTGGAGCCTAATCTGGCATTCGTTCTTAGGTGAGTTGTAACCCCTATTAAAGGCTTCCCCTAATAAAGGGAGAATACTGACAAGCATATAGGAGATTCAGAATCAGTCAAGAATGCAATGGTTTAGGAATATAGATCACACTTTAATACTAGGCTTAAGCAATAATTTATTATCCATTAGTACAAGCACTTTAAAGCAGAGTTGAAATATATTCTTATAAGTTCTGAGTATTTAACTATATTTAAAGAAATATAAATGTGACGATCAATGTGCTGCCTGACCATTTCATAGCCCTGACCCCCCCTAAGGTGGAGATTGGGGATATTAATATTGACAATGATAAAATTGTAGGGTTCAAGGCAACGACCCTCAAAAATGGCATTTTGATGAATCATATGCCAACAAATTAAATAAACCTCAGAGTGGAGGTGGCAAGGGCCAACTTAAATGGAAATTAGGCCAATCAAAGGCTGCCAACACAAAATACACCAAAATGGAAAGTGATGAGAATAATGGCAAAGGGGAGCCCAGCGAATCTGGGGCTGCCAGGCTGAATTATGCCAAAAAATGGTAACGTCAAGAAACATAGCAATGGCCAGCTTAGAAAATCAGGAGCTTCCAAGCCAAATTACACCAAGGTTGGAAGTATTGAGAGTCGAGGGGAGCAGTGGCTGAGAGAATCAGAAATTGCCAGAAAACTTTTAATGAATAATAAATCTAAAAGTTTGCAATAAGGTCAACACAGAAATGCCAAGCTCTGATTTGTCCTCAATAAATGAAATTGAATGCGGAAAAGTTTCTGTACTGCCTGGGGTACCTAACAAATGGTCTAGAACGGGCCTAGATGGGAATATTGAAGCCAAGATTCTCAAAATAGGCCTGCAGATAGCCTGCCGCCCATGGACTCCACAGGAACAAATTCCCCCATATCCCCCACTTCCTAACTTAAATACAACCAGATGAAAGTTTTAGGAAAACTTCATCTTCTAATATATGTCATAAAAACCCCAAAAATCGAAAACAAATTTTAAAATCTTAAAATCATTTGTTGAGATTTTGTGGAGGTTTCTGTTTTTGAACGTAATATGAACTATACCTCTGGTTTTGACAAGGCTGTCGCCTCTCTGTACGCCCTCTCTGGTGGACAGAAAATCCTCCTAAGCTTCAATATTGACCTTACCATCTTTCAAGGGTTAGCAAAAACTGTTCATCAAGCCAATAAATGTGATAATTAACCACCGCTTCACTCTCCTGCTTGTGGGCCCTTGCCTGGGCCTTCTTGCAAAATTGGTTCATGGCGATGTGGAAAGATTTCACTCATCAGGATAAGTGTAATTTACAATATATGCTAGATACCCAGGTCATTTTTTCTGGGTGTCCTTGGCCAAGGCTGAAAACAAAAGTGACTTCTCAAAACCCCTGTCAGGGTTTTATGAGCAAAAATATCTGATGAGTAGGGGGCTTATAAGAGGAAAATGTTTCTTTTTAGTTTGAATATCATACTAGCTCCTGCTAAATCTAAGATATTAGTCATTGACGAGATGAGTAACTTCACAAAAGTATATAGCTTTTTAAAACTAAAATTATACTAAGGTAATCGTTAGGGCCTTTTTTTCATTTAATGATCAACAAGTCTAGCCCTTAACCGAAGTTCACTTTAGAGAAACCTAGACTTACTATTCTCAGAAGAACTTAAAATCACACGTCTAATAGTTAAATAAAGACCCTCTTATAGACACAAAACTATGCCTATTAGGGCACCAATAAAGACTGTAAGTTCAGATGCCAGCCCCTCCACCTGGATTGTGAGCTGTATCCTTTCAGGCGTAAGAGGGATCTCAGGCCTCCTGAGGCTCCCTTATCCCAGCTAGGTGGCTTGGCTCATGTGGTAGATGAGTGGTGGGTTATTACCTTGCCCCAAAGAAAACTCCCTCTCTTCTAAAATTTTTCTCTTCTTACCTGTTTAAATATGATAGATGGGGTTTGCAGGGAGGTGGTCAGTTTAGTGGTCTTCAGCAGTAACCTAGGGCTCATCCCACTCCTAGTCCAGTTATTTCTAATATTTAAACAGGTACCCAAATCCTCCCTCAAACATCAAACATAACCAAATGATAAAGATTGGGTCCATTATTAGTAGGATAGATTGCAGATCAATATACTTAATCAATTAATTTAACCTAAGTTTAGTCTGATCTATTGTACAGCTTAAAAGAATCCATGCAGAACTGGATGAAATGATTCTACAGTAAGATTAAATCTCCATGAAATTTGTACTATTAATCCAAATTATTTTTCAATGCATAAATAAAATTTTTATGATCTTATCCAAAGTTTTAAAGATTCTCCTTAACCAAAACTCTTTTCTTGGCCTAGCCAATAAACTATGACTCATGGGACCCAAGCCCAGGGTAGTAAAAGTTCCCCTCTCTGATTCTTCCCTTCCATCCTATAAAGGCATTGGCCTATCTTAGTTTCTGTTGCTGATTTATTATTATTATAATTACCCTTTTAATAAACCTAACTTTTAATTTTTTTTATTCTGTGGATTCTGCCTTCCAAATCATACCAATAATCTCTCAAATCATTCTGGCGATTCACGCTGCTATCTGCAAAGTGATACTAATGTTAATGGAATGAACACTCTGATACATCAATCAAGCTACACTCTGCTCTGAGGTTGATATTTTAAGAATTTATGTCCCCAATCATGATTGCTAATCTGTAGAACACACCACGCAAACCAGCAACTACTATTCTCCAACTGATCCACAATCAATTTTGGTTTAATTCATCCATCAGGTGTTCTCCTAATATTCTAATCCAATATCATTAAAGACCTACAACTGTGTAACCTGGAGGAGACATAGTACTCACTGTCTCTCCTGCCTATAAGGGTTGCGCCATTGCAGCCAATTAGTTTGTTATGAAGCTTTGAGTATATCTTTAATCAATAATAACTTCTCACGTTGACCCAG
This sequence comes from Massospora cicadina, assembly GCA_022478985.1. Classification (NCBI taxonomy): domain Eukaryota; kingdom Fungi; phylum Entomophthoromycota; class Entomophthoromycetes; order Entomophthorales; family Entomophthoraceae; genus Massospora; species Massospora cicadina. The sequence continues at coordinate 322,864 of JAKSZP010005255.1, forward strand.
TTGTGAATTTGATATGACTGGACAATAAGCCCGAGGTCATTATGGAGAAATGAATGGAATCCGTCGAGATTCAATATGGTAATGGTAATATTATTGCTTCAAATTGAGGTGATATTGGGTTATTGGGAAATCGCCTCAAATTAGGTGATTGTGAAATTAGCAAATGAAGAATTGATGAAGCCAATAAGAAATGGCGAATTAAATTACTAAGCCATATGAGTTGTAGCATCCAAAGTTGCTACAATATAGGCGAGACGAGATGATCAAGAAGCGTTGTTGTTAAAAAGGATAAAGAAAAGTGGAATAAGAAGAATCCATGGCATTAAAATACATTTGATAGAAGAGGTTATGGGAGCAAGTGATACATATTTATTTAAAGACATTCTGTTGTTTTGAGGGCAGCAATCTTCATATTGTTGGTCCCTATTGCTCAGAGGGTTAACCCTATGCAAAAATTCGCCAGCGTTTTTATTGAATACTGCCAAAATTATAACAGTGGTGCTCACTACAGGGGGCCCATTGGACAATCACAAAGCCAACAACCTTCCTCAGTCACTGGCTATATTCAATCAGGCTTACTCTGGAAAGGAGTCTTTTTGAACACCGCAATCATTGATTATGCAGAACTCAAGCTTGCCTTAGACGCTGTGCTCCAGTGAAAAAAGGAGTTTCTACAGGAGGTTCATATTGATAAGCTGCCTCCATTTGATCGCAATAGGAACATTCATGGATTTTTTAAGCGATTTGAGTTTGCAGTGGAAGAAGCTTCAGATCGGCTTAAAGCCAAATTATTAATATCCACTTTGGATGTCAACAGCGCTGACCAAGTTGTTTTCTATCTCCCCACCAGTTCCGCTACCTATCAAAAAGTGAAAGATACTGCGTTATGGTTATTCGTAGGAACTATGAAAATGGCACAGCAGAAGGAGGAATTCTTAACAATTGGGCTTCAGCATAATGAGACTCTCACCACATTTGCTGATCGCTTTATGATGGAAGCTTATGTGTTAATTGGAGCAGAAAATTTAACTGAATCAGATGTATGCATAGCGTTGACCTCTGCTGTGAAACCATACAGTGAGCTTTTCAATACCATGGCTCCATATTTAGAAGTTGGTATTCTTTTGCTTAAACTCGTTCAAATCATGAGCTGGTTATCCGCTAACTTCCCTCCACCTAACATAGAGCGGAACCATATCCTCTCTGCTTCTGGACCTTCTTATTTAAGGAAGTCATCTCTTTCAGTTCAGGATCCGTTTGGTAACCACCAGCCTTATTATCAGCACACGCCTCATCTCAAACGGAGTTACCATCAGCAGTTCAACTATTGAAAAGGATCTGTCTACACTGCTCGACCCCAGACTAACTTTTGGGATGGGCCATTTTCACAACAATAATGGACGCAGTCTTACAGGATAAATTGTTTCTTATGTGGTCATTCTGGGCACTTGGCCAGAAGTTGTCTTCATCGGCAGGGTTATTCCCTCCTGCAGGGACAGTACAATCAGGGAAAAGTCAGAGAGGATTAGAGATGGGACTCTCTACTTCCATTAATTTAACTCAAAACGTCCCACATGAACCTATCCTTGTACACTCAGTGGAAGATCCCTTGGCTGATGTGTCAGTCTTATATCAGCATCCAGTTGGAGGGGTGAATATTACAACACAAGTGCAGTCTGTGGCTATGATGGAAGAGGGGTCCCAGTTGCAGGTTGAGCCGTATGCTTTCCAGATGTTTGACCAAGTTACACCTGAAAAGTTAGACCCCTCCTCTGATGCCCCTTTTTTACAAGAGGTAAGCGTCGCTCATCCAGTCAACACTATTATCATATAATAACCCCAGTATTGGCGAGGGGATTGTGGGTTTTCTTGAAAACAGTGATGCCATTAATGTCTATGTTACAAACAGTCAAGATGCATATTACTCCATATGTACTTACTGTGACCTGGTTGTAGCTAAAACCCATGTCCGTGCCATCAAAGATAAAGGTGCCCCTGTTAATATAGTCTCCACCAAGTTGGTGGCCAAATTATCATTAAAACTGGACGTGGACCATAATGTGGTATATGGAACTGCTGGAGCGGATAACACAGTCTCTGAGGGAGCATACAGTGCATTTCTGTTGCAGTTGGGTCTATTGTTGTGGTAGCCCCAGCTATAGTGTTATCGAATAGCCATTATGATCTGCTGATTGGAACCGCCTTCTTGCGACACTATGGGGCTGTTATCAACATGACAGACCAGACTTTTGAAATATTGGGTTAGAGGATCCCAATTCATTTCACCTCTAGCGATGTGCCAAATGATCCAGTGCATATGGGGAATATCAATCTAGCTTATAGTGATAGAGTAAGCCTAGTGCTCTACCATCAGTTAAAGGGCAAAACCTGAGACCTTCCACAACAGATTTATGAATATCAACGGCTGCCGCTCCATGCTGCAGTAATATATCAATTCCATCTGAGCATCAAGTTATAGTAAACACTGACTTAGTGATAGAAGTTCCAGATGGACTCTATGGGGAGGAATTGGGCTATATCAGCAGTCGCAGTTCAAGCCTGATGTAGCCCAATGTATTATGTTACCAGGGCAGAGGGAGGTCAAAGTTTTGTCTGCAAATTTACAAGTGGTATCACTGCAAATCTGCTGCCACCAAATAGTGGCATACTTGCACTTTGTCCCCATTGAGGAGGTTATTTCAATTCATGATTTTGGGTCACTGGAGAATTTAGTATGCCTTTCAAAACGCAGCTCATTATAGTGGCAGTAGTATCGCGTGATAATTTATGGGGCTGTTGGAAACACAAATTGGCAAGGAAATCGCTTTATTTCAAAAATATAAAGAGATTTTAGCTGTTGATGACCACAATTTAGGATGCGCGCGGGGGTGGTTCATAGGCTGGACACTGGAGATCACCCTCCCATCAAGTCAAGGCCAATCTTCCAATAAAGGGTGGCAGAAGGAGTAGCAAACGAGGAAATTGACATGCTATCAGTGCAAGGGATTCTTGAACCATCGAAGAGTCCATGGGCTTCACCTGTTGTGATTGTTAAAAAAGAAGGATGGCACCTACAGCGTAGTAATAGACTACCAAAAGCTCAACAGCATCACCAAAAAAGATTCATATCCCTTATCACGGATTGACGACGCTTTAGATCAGCTAGGGGGAGCTCGTTTCTATTCAGCTATGGACCTGATCTCAGGCTATTGGCAAATTGAGTTGCCATCGGTGGAGCAGGAAAAGTGCGCTGTAATCACTTCCAAAAATCTTTTTCAACCAACATGGATGCCGTAAGGGCTATGTAACGCCCCAGCCACATTTCAACGAGCAATGGATACTATTCTGGGGGACCTAAAACTGTCATGTGTCCTTGTATACCTTGATGACATTAATGTTTTCTCCTGAACCTTCTCAGAGAACCTCAATCATTTAGAAACTGTATTCCGCTGGCTCGCTGAGGCCAACATAAAGATCTAACCTCAGAAATGCCACTTCTTTAAGGACCAGCTGGAGTACCTAGGGTTTTTAGTTGATGCCACAGGGTTGTGACCTCAACCAGCCAAGGTGGATACTATATGTAAAATGACTCCACCCAACAGCAAGCAGGATATACAAGTATTTTTGGGAATGGTCGGCTATTACTGGTGCTTCATCCCTAACTTCAGCTGTATTGGGGGCCCGCTGTTCAAGTTGTTAAAAAAGTACACTACATTTGAATGGACTGAGCATCAGCAATGTACTTTTGATATGCTTCAAGTGGCATTAACCAGTGCACCAGTGTTACATTATCCCAATTTCAAAAAAGAGTTCATTGTTCAGATAGATGCATTCCTTTCTGCTGCAGGAGCAGTCCTATCCCAAAAAGATGAGGAAGAGTATCCTGTAGCATATTGCTGTCATAGCTTGAACAGTCATGAAAGCAATTATACTGTGACTGAGCGTGAGTGTTTAGTGGTGATCTACATCTATAAACAATTTTGAGTGTACTTACATGGAGTAAAATTCAAAAAATACGGATCATGCCTCACTTAGCTGGTTACAAAATCTTAAAGAACCAGAAGGGCGTTTAGACCGATGGGCTCTTAAATTGCAGGCATACAATTTTGAAGTTTTGCATTGACCTGGAACAAAAGACCAGAATGCCGATTGTTTATCAAGGTTACCCACAATTGCAGTTATGGCGGATCTGAGCGATATTATGTTCAATAAGATGCTTAGTGGCAAGTAAAATGATGAGCCGCCCCCAGTTATAAAGGTATTGGACTAAATAAGGGCCAATAAGTTCCAGAAAAGTGTAAAATTGTATAAGCAGATAGGGGACACTACCATGAATATTCCAAGGCCTTCTGCCTGCCAAAATATTATTGTGAGTGCACACCGAGCAGTTGGACATGGTGGAGTATGTAAGACCATGGAATTACTGCAACTTCAGTATTACTGGGAAAGCATGAACATCAATGTACTTGATACTATATCCTCCCAAAGGTGGTTAGTCGAGTGAGTAAAACTGCTTCCACCCCTAGTGCAGGTTCTGTGTTCAAAACCTGTACTGGCTAAAAACATTCTTGGTGAATTATCTTTGTCCCAAGGTCGACCCACCTCAAAAATTTTTTGATACTATATCTTCCTGTCACCAGTGCCAAGTGGAAAAGCTGTTCCACCATAAGACTTTATACCAGTTAGTGAAGCCACACTTCTTTTGGCACACCATTTCAATTATTGTTGTGGGTCCCTTAACAACAGAGGCAAATCAGTCCAAATACATCTTAAGCAATTGACCACTTGACCGGGTGGGTTGAGGTGCGGCCAATACATGATTTAGGGGCGCTAACAGTGGCCAAGTTTGTCATGGAATGTATAATTCAGTGACATGGTTGTCCCCAGTTCACCCTTTACTGACAACAGAACTAACTTCACTTCCCACATTCTTAAAAAGCTTAATGAGCTAATGGCCATCCGAGGGGTTTTGACAACCCCATACCATCTTAAGTCTAATGAAATGGTGGAGTGAGTCAATGGGACTTTAGTGAACATAATCATAAATTAGTAGCATACTGACCCTCATACTGAAGCTCCCTTTTGTCCACCACCGTCTTTGCTTATAATATTAGTTATCATTCCGCCATGGGGAAAAGCCCATTCCAATTGCTTTATAGATGGCACCCCGCTCTGCCCGCCCTCTTATATGCTTTTGTAGAGGACACTGGCAGTATGGATGTGCAACACTATCTGATCATCTTAACAAATACACTGATTAAATTACAAACCAAAGCGTACTCATTCAGCCTAGACAATAGAATCAGAAGCCAGTCTGCCAATCAGGTATGACGGAGTGACCTAGCACAGTTCAAAGATGAAGACATGGTCCTATTCCATGATCAACATGGGTTTGGCTGGAAACATAAGCTGGCCAGTATCTGGATTAGGCCATTTGAAGTCATTGAGAAGACCGGTATAGATGCATATACTATCAAGGACCATACTAGCAGTCAGATCATTAACTGAGTTCATGCAAAGTTCCTCTGGCCATACAAACAATAAAATCTTTATCGTCCAGTCAAGGAGGAGGTAATGTTGTGAATTTGATATGACTGGACAATAAAGCTTGAGGACATTATGGCGAAATGAATGGAATCTGTCGAGATTTGATATGGTAATGGTAATTTTATTGCTAAAAATTGATGCGATATTGGGTTATTGGGAAATTTCCTTGAATTAGGTGATTGTGAAATTAACAAATGAAGAATTGATGGAGCTAATAAGATATGGCGAATTAATTACTAAGCCATATGAGTCAAAAAATCCAAAGCTGTTATAATATAGGCGAGATGAGATGATCAAGAAGGGTTGTTGTTAAGAAGGATAGAGAAAAGTGGAATAAGAAGAATCTGCGGTACTAAAGTACATTTAATAAAAAAGGTTATGGGAGCAAGTGCTCCATATTTATTTAAAGTTAATCTGTTGTTTTGAGGGCAGCAATCTTCATATTGTTGGTCCCTATTGCTTAGTGGGTTAACCCTGTGCAAAAATCCGCCAGCATATTTATTTAATAATGCGAAATTATAACAACCCTATAGCATCCTTCTTAAGAGTAAGCAGGTCAGCTGTGCCCCTGGCACTCTGGACTCTCTTTGGTATTGACACACCCAGATTGGAAGCCCAAACTCTTCTTTTTAATCAGCCGTCAGCGTGAAATAATAAATTGGCCACTAACTTTGACATTCAACACCACCTCTCTGGAAGGACTAGGCGTTTGTCTCCTTAGTAACTATGAACTCCCACCCATTTTTAACCTAATTATTCTCCCCTGATAAAGAAGGGTTAATTTACATTCAGATCCCAACTTGGTAATCTGAGCAGGAAGAATTAGCACCAGTGTTGGGAGGACAAGTTTCATATCCCATTGGAGATTATAAGGCCACTTCATCTACTTTTTCTTTAGTACTAGATGGTCCCAACCCGAGGGGGGACCACTTCATCTAATAGTCCCATACTTTCACTCCAGCTGCTCTCTTGCTCTATGCTCACACTAATAAAAATCAAGCATATTCTCTGTTTACTCAGTTACTTCCTCACTGGGATAAATGATTTTACTGTGAAGGCTCCTAACACAGAGGCAGTTGGCAACTTCATTAACCTCAAAGTTGCGCAAACCTTAGACCTGGATTCAGATTGGGCTTCTCCAATACTGGGTGCATCCTATGAACCCTTAAAATGGTACACTGCAAAGCATCATATGATGTTCTTTGTCCATGACTTCTGCTTCTGTGAATGCTTCTCTGAAGTATAGGACTTACTGAACCCTGTGATCGTTGGTGTCGTTTAGTGGCATCCTGAGAGTGTGAACACTACTTTAGACCTCACGTCCTCTTCTTTTAATACTTAGGCTCAGTGGGGAGTACCCTGCAACCAACACCTTCCCACCTGAGGCTACTATAAGCTCAATTAAACTTTATGCACCTCCTTTCATGGACTACCACCTGACTTCCCTTCCTTCCTCACTCCTTAAAAGATGACTTTGACATAATAATGGCTACTAAACTTCCACTCCACTCAGAATATGACTTGGAATTTCAATTAATGGTACACCTAAATAAAAATAAATTGCCCTATATATACATTACAAGGGGGAGGAAAATTGATGGAGTATAGCTAGAGTTTATGTGAAGAAGGGCTAGATCAACAAAAAGTAATACCACAATGTCACATCAGATGTATTTGACCAAAAAGAAGATGATTCCTGCGGCCCTGTGTTAACTATGGGAATGTGAGCAACATAACAGTCCAAACCCTATCATCTGCCCCTGGAACAGTACATTGCTCAATAAATAAAAAAAACTTGGGTGTTCTCTAAGACCAACCTGGTCAACAATTTCAATAATTGAGGGAAAAGGAAGACATGAGTAACTCTTAGTCATCTGCACTAATCGAAGTATTTTCAGCTCAGGGTGATGCCTTTTTGGTTGAAAAATGCACCGGCGACATTCCAGAGTCATCAACAATGTCCTAAGCAATCTCTAGCTCTTATGCAACATAACTTATTTTGACTTTATACTGATATATTCGCCTAACTGTGAGCAACATACAAAGGATCTGGAAGCAGTAATGGCCGTCCTCCAAAAATTCATGCCTTGTGATATAATTGTGGGCACGTATTGCAAGAGAAAGGAGGAGTAGTTTATTAAATTCAAATGATAAAGTTAAATGCCTTCCTTGATCTAAAACATACCCTATACCAACGTTGGGTAAAGAAAACATTCAAGGTTAGTTTTAAGGGATCTCATGATTTGACTCTAAACTTCATCAACAGCCTAAATGATTACCAGCTATACAGTTAATGATATTGGTAATTGCAGTTGATCATAAAACAGGGATTTGCGTCCTATTCTGTATATAATATTTGGTTTTTCAGTATTATACTTTATAGTAAAAGTCAAGATTAGCTTTCTTAAAGTTATAGTATACTGTTGATGGAACATTGATCTTCTTGACTAACCGTGCTCAATAACGCAGGGAAATGACCATGGACCACCCCCCAATCTTCATAGTCACCTCTGCTTGACCAGCATCCCTTTTATTTGACTACGTGTCAGAAAATCGACTATGGGCTCTGCTAGTTGGTAGGTCATCCAGTATGAAGACTGGTCAGCCCTTGCCATTTTGCCTTAGGCACGGGGCCAGCAGCGCTGGCTGACCCCTTGTTGTGTAGGTGACAACAAGGGGATCCCACAGCTAATCCATAACCAACGAAATAAAGTAAAAACTTAAATCAAAAGTTAGATTAGAAAGAGGAGATGTTTATTAAAAGGGAAGCGCCAGGTATTTATATTATTTACAAAAGGGCTACTGCGCCCACCGCTGACCTATTTGCTCTTCCACTGGTTCTTCCAGCCAACCACTCATTTCAGCCTTCCACTGAACTTATTCTCTTCCCTGGAGTTGACCCTCTCGCCCCATCCTTCCCAATGTCTATATTATTAGTTTTGACTCATCCTCAGCCTTAAGTCACCGGCGAGTTGTATAATTGATTAATATAAATAAACGTCAAATTTGGATTCAACCTTTGAGCTATAAATAATGAGCCAGAAATAGCTTTGGTCACTTTGGTTTAACTCAAATATCTTGGCATCTCGTTGACATCTCATCTTAACTCAACTCAGTTGATTGATTTAGGAATCTCCTTATTCAGGTGATAATTGATTATAATAAATGAGCCTTGAAACAACCTCAGCCGCCTCAAACTTGAAATTGTCAGATCCACCGACATCAAATAGCTAATACAAGTGGATCATCCTCAGCTATTAGCTGCTGGTGTTTCTTATACCAATTTTGGGCTAGCAATTGGCTTTACTCAATCCTATCTTTCAAGCTCAGCGGACTGCTTGGTTCTGGCTCAACCCAATTTGTGGAGCAACTACCTAGAAATTACATTAAAGCATACGAAATTTAGTCAATAAGCCATTCCTCCAGGATTGGTTTAGTTCATCTCAAATAATGATAATCATTGGAGGATTCCATCTGGTTAAATTTCTGACAATTCCCCCACTTAGCCATAGGGTTATCCTCCTACATCCTGCCTCAGCATGTGGGGTGGGCGCTCAGAGCTTGCCCCTCTCCACCACCAATAATAGCCAGAATCCTCACCACAGTGGCACATCCCCACCACCTCCTCACCAACCCATCATCTACTCCGGCACCAACCAGAAGAACCCCTTGTAGTAAGCACCACTGTCAGAAAATTGACTATCTGATAGAGTTCCAGCTTGGATGGCCGAGAGGTTTCAGAGGCACAGTAGCCTAGGTATAAATAGTCGTTCATTCCCACCAAATAAACATCTCTCTTTCGCCCACTTTCCTATTTATTTGAAGAAGCAAGAGCCACTAGAGTGGATAGGGGTGGGACAGGAGATCCCCAATAGGCGCGGGTGATCACGCCTGGAGTGGCCGGCGCTACCAGCTCCCATGCCTCCGCCCTATAAGGAACTGGTGGGAACCTGGCCATTTGGACACCAATGGCAGATGCTGACTGGCCGCCAAACTTGTGGGGTGCAGCGCAGGAGTGCCATAGCCACCCAAGATGGGGGATAGACTTGCCAGGGTATGCCCAGATGGGTTGGTGAAGGGCCATGAGGGTGGGGCAGCTAGGGAGTGCCTGAGCCGCCCAGGATGGGGGCAGGACTTGCCGGGGCACACGCCAAGGACACCTGGGGCTAAGGAGAAGTCGTTGGTGGTTGGCTTGTGGGTTGGACGCGGACTCATAGGGGTTGGTACGCTGATGCAGGCGAAATGGCAAAGGGCCAACCAGTATGAAGACTGGTTGGCCTGGCACACTAGCGGAGCCATGGTCAATTTCATGACACTAAAGTTTCAAGTAACCCTAGTTGTATTCATCACATGAATCTTTGTAATGGACTTGCCAAAGACCTCCTTGGTGGGGTCTCAAAAAATATAGGCCATTTTATACTCACTATAATATATGCTGATCCCATTTCACTAATGATAGAATCTGGAGCATTCTGAATTAAAGCTCTGAAAACCCCTAGTTTCCAGGTGCATTTAGTCATGGACTTCTCTACAGGGGTCCAACCAAGTCCTCTTTTTTAGTCTAACTGACTATTTATATATTCTTTATAGTTTTTTCCTTGGTTGTCTAAGTATTAACACAATTTACAGCGTTCTGTTTACTCTGGTGTCAGTGGTTTGCCCCTAGCTGTTTGGGTGTGTATTTCCCATCACCTCTCCAGGAACAGGGGGAGTTACAGACACTCTCATGACTTTAGTTAACTAACCCTTTCACTTTATGTGCATGCGAATCCTCCAAGTAGTGCTCTCTCTGAGCATTAACTGGGTGTACTGGCCATTTGTCACAGTTTATATGTTTCTTTCCATATTAATTTTGTTTGGCTTTTTTCTACAGCTCAGTAGTTCTCTTTAAAACCAACTGGGAGTTCCTACCCTTCCTGATTGTACCTGGTGGGTTTGGACCTTTTGTGACTCTGCTGTAATTATTCTTAATCTCATCACAAAATTATATTAAAATCAAGCAGGTATTAGCTTATATTGCTTCTTTGGCTTCTATTAATGCAATTAGAAACAGCTCTTGTACGCCCTCTCGCAGAATCAACTTACTTTATTGACTTTCCACAGTGCAGACAACTGGGTACCTTTAGTTTTCTGAGCTCAGTGCACTTAAGTAAGTTGATAGAAGGTTTGGAATGCCTTCTGGAGGCACGTCGCCAAAAATAAATTTCCTTGTAAACATTCTATATGTTCTTTAAATTAATCAGTTGAGACGCCCTTTTCTGTCCTATTTAAATGAATTCTGCAGCTTGTCCCAGGCTTTACCTGTGTCTTAAATAGTTAAAATGTCATTTTAAATAGACTTCAGATACTCCAGAAAAAATGTTTAGTTGTGGCGGGAACCACCTGCCAACTTTAATTATGCTGTTAAAGCTCTTCTTAATAATTTTCCCCGCCCCAACTAAAATGAGAAAGAGGTAATTTAACTGAAAATTTTACCCATGGGACACATATATATACTGCCCTTGAAACAGCAATCCTCTTGTAAAAATAGAGGAATCTTTCACTGCCACACCTTTGTTCTTAGTGGAACTTGAGGTTCATCAGTGGTCTAGCCTTGAGTTACTAATAAACAACTCATCTGATATGAATTCTTCTCCAGAACTCCTTACCATAAAATGATGCAAACTCTCATCAGAAGTAAGTCTTATAGCTATGGTGATGGATAACAATGTGTAGCCTGCTATAGGATTGGATATTCTGCCTTTGTAACCCTTAAATTTAATTTTATGGTACCTAACAATATTAATAAGCTTCTATAAGTCCTTTCAGGTCTAGACCCAAACTGATTTCCATTTATCAGATCACCCTGAGAACCTTCACCTGACCCCAATATGATTAGCCTTACTCAAGAGGTTGAGAAGCGATTATTATACAATATGGCGCTATGTATACTACAGAATTGTCGTTGGGTTTGTGCCTTCAGTTGTAAGAGTGGCGGACTATCTTACTCCATTTTTTGATATATCAACACATCCTGGTGGCATTATTGTGCATTGTTGGACATTTCCAACTCGACTTTGTGAAAAGAAAGTCTTGGGCAAGAATCATCCCAATATATATTATAAAATCATCCAATTACAAGTCTGATCTCGTGATAATAAATTTTGATGGAAACAATGGCAATATTGGCCTAAAGACCCAGGTCAATTCTCGGTGGAAACTCTTGAATTGGGGTAACACTTTCATTAATACTCTCAAGCAAATAGCATGAGTTTGAGAAGTCAGATTGTACTGACTATGCAGCAGAATCAGGAGAGTCCAACCAAGGTCCTTCCCGTTCCATTAACAACCTAGTCAAAACACTTATGTGGGGACCATCACCATTTATAGCCTTGAAGGGGGTCCCATAGGTGTAATTATTTTCCCTTATGATAATTAGATCAGGTATATCAAATCCTTGCCAAATGGACTGGTCCTACCAACAACCAACTGTCCATTGGTCGTTCTGAAAAAAGTGTGGCGAATTTCCAAGCTCCAATAGGTTGAATAACCATATTTTTAAATTTGGACCTTACTAAGCTAATCCAAACATTAGCATTGAATTCCCTCTGAACTTTAAACAGTTTAAATACTAGGTGGAAAGATTTTTAGAGGGTTCATCTTTCTTACCCCGCGCCACCACAAATAAAAGATGTATAAAACCATATTTTTGTTTATTAGTATTTTTATCTTTTTCAAACTTTATTCAAGGTGGGCTGACCTGGGGACATACCACACTGATTAAGGGAAATTGAATGAATGGGAAAGGAGGATAGAATCCAGAAAACCTCCATGCGTGGCGTATGATAGGCCAGGAACTCCATGGACTGCCTTTGCTATTTGCTATCTTGGTTCAGGGCATTGGTGCGCAATGCCAACACAGTCATAATTGTCCCCTACCCAAAGTTCCAGTACTAGAATTGAACTCAGGGAGGCAGTGGTAGAGGTCTCTACTCTACCACTTGGATATCCTCCCCTAGTATTTTTATCTTAAATATAATTAATTTGGTTGTAAAATCTAGCGTAGATCAACACCAGCGAGGAACAATTAGCCGGATTCCCACATTTATTAAGTAGATCAGACTATCGAATTGTTTGAACTGTCTGGTATAATGTAAAATTTATTCTGAGTATTTTTTGCCTTTCACTACTCTTTCTTCCCCTTTAGGGAATTTAGGACAACTATTATGGTGGATACCGGAGCCTCTAGAAATTTTAAAGTCAAGATTGAGATGAGTTCTTTGAGGTACACTACTTACCTGGTGGTCTGATTAAGGCAGGTGATCCCAGGTTATTCCCAAACTGAAAGTTCAGGAGCTAGTTGAATATTAATTTAGTAAAACATCTGACTGACCACTTTTTGACATTTAGAAACATGCTATATCCAATTATCTTGGGAGTAGTGGCGGCGGTAATTTAATATTAAACCAATTTGAAGGCCAATATTTTAAATTTATCCTTGAAAATTGGAAAAATTGTATCCCATGTCAGGAGTAGACATTTAGAGCAATTTAACACAATGGCCCAAAGCACATAAACTCATTCTTGCGCCTCTTCTGAAACCCACTCTGAGAAGCTCTAACCTCCTTTTTTTGAAAAGGGTAGTCTATTTGATGCTGCTTCATAAAATGTTTTACCCAATCATTATGGGGTTATTTAAATACAAAACTCATAGTAGATCTGGTTAGCATTTTTCTCCCTTATCTTCCATTTTTATTTTGCGGGAAGAAGTAGCATTAGATGTTTGGTTACATAGCAGCTTGTTTTAGGTTCCATCTTTCATGTTACCTCTCCAATATGCTCACTACGCCGCTTTGTGAAGAAAGCAAACATTGATATACGTTCTGTTTAGAAGATGGTAAGGTAAAAAATGTCACCATACCAATCTACACCCTTTCTATGGAGGCATATGTTGCTTATTGTGTGGAGAAAGCCAAAGTCTTCCTTAAGCAGGGTTTCTTGAATGCCTTTAACCAAATCGCATCAAAAAGGGGCAGGGATGGCTTACTGCATTCCATACCAGGGATGGAATTTTCAATTCTGGGTCATGCCTTTTGGTATTAAAAATGTGCCTGAAATTTTCAACGTTGTACTGATATGGCGTTAGGGGAGCTGTTAGGTGTATGTTCTGTGGTTTATATAAATAATATACTGTTTTCTCCCCAGATCAAGAATAAATTAAGATCCACTTGTGGCAAGTGGTTAAACACTGAATAACAACAAACTTGACGCTGAAAATATGAAAAATTGAATTTCTAAAGTTCAGGTAACCTTCTTAGGCAACATCATGTTTGACTAAGGTCATATGATTACTATGGACAAGTTGGAAGCTATTTGTGATTGTCCCACGCCAACCTTAGCTTAAGATTAGTTTGCTTTTGTAAACATGTACCCTCCTTAAGAATTTTACTCCAAATGTTTCAGAGGTCACTCCACCCTTTTCAAGTCAGTGGAGAAGAAACTCTTCAGTGGTCATCTGCATTGGAAGACGACTTCCAGGCCAAGAAGTGTCTTTTAATTTCCACGTCAGTTCTTCACCAAGTGGACCATGATTTAGAGTTTTTAGTGGTTTGTCAATGCTTCTAACTTTGATATTGAAGCTGCTCTGTTACAAGTGAGCAAAGAAGGAGTTAAGCATCCAGTGGGATAATTCTCCCACAGATGTCCTATTTGATCTAATTTACGCATGTTATAATAAAAAATTATTGGCGGTAGTGGAAGTATTAACATACTAATGTCACCATCTACATGATTCCTCCTGGCCATTCCGCGTTTGTACTAATCATTGGGCTCTGCTTTACTAATGAGCCCCTCATGTCCTGACCCTATGACATGCTCTCTGACATGAGACCCATGCTTAATTTGTTTCTATTATGATTTCACCAAGGCGAGGGCAAATGGTTTAGATGACGCTTTGAGCTGTAGCCCTACGTAATCTCCTGATCCCCAAGGAAGTAAATTTGCACTACGCTAACCTGGTGTTTCCTAGGTAAGAATATATCTAATTAACCCTCCACCATTGCTTTAATTCTAGGCTTTCTTCTTTGGATAATCTAAAGTAGCATGAGTTTTTTAAAAAGTTAGTCCTTTCACAGTTTTTATTCGAAGTATATACCTTAATTTTTGCCAAAGTGTCATGTTCACATGACTTTATATAAGGGATCATTTGCCAGAAAAAGGCTGGGCGTCAAGAGTCCAAGAAGGTTAGCTTCAGGATCTTCCTGACTTGAGGCACACATTGGACCAACGCTGGGTATAGGCCAAAGTATACCAAAGTTGGTTCAGAGGAAGTGCAACTTGCTCAGCCATGTCTGACAGCCGAAGCATTAAAACAGATGTGCTACCACCTAAATTACAATGGTTCTATTTGATTAATTGGTTAATGGTGGTTCAAAACCCGTCTAATTTATAGAATATCTAATTCGGGTCAGGTTCAATTCAATTGATAACTCAAGTTCATTCAATTTCAAAGTATGTTAACCAGTTGGATGGAAGCATGCACTTATTGGTGCACCAGGGCTTAGGACCACTTTCTCCAATTGATGGTTTCCCCGAGATGCCTTATATGTTTTCTCAAGACCAACCTTTCTCATTGGTTGTCTCCCTTTAATATACCACTCATTAGTTTTACGTTTTTCCTTATGTTGACTTTGGTGAACCTGTGCATGGACCTCTTTGAGGAGGTCTCGCGTCATGTTAGCCAATTTATTTGCCTTAAAATTACAACAGCATCAGGGACACTGATGGGCCGCCCAGGTTCTCTCTAAACCGAGGCACCTGTGCACTATAGCTCTGTACAAATCTTGGATACCAATGCCCTTTGGGGCACAGCCAAGTCTTGCTGTTTATTTGATCTCTATTAATATCTACCATGTTAATCACCCTCGCCCTATGTCACTTTACCTCAAGCACTATCTGCAGGGCTATTCTTTCTTTGATACTGACGTCTAGTGCTCTTGCGTTGAGCCTGTGCACCGTGCACACCTCGCTGGGAACTGGAGAGCTATAGACACTCTCCTGACATTAGACAACCAACCACTTTTTTATGTGTACAAACTCTTTATATGTTGGACTTTTGCGAAGTGAAAATTGGGTGCACCAGCTATTGGCCATGGCCGCGGTGGGGCTCACCTCCGTTTTCTCATTTTTCCAAAGGTTAAAGCATTTCAGCGTTATTCTTGCTGCCTCCAACTAGGAAGTATCCACACTTCTTTCTTGTACATAGTGGATACAATCACTTCACAATATGAGAGTCATGAATCCCCAACTTTCAACAAAATTAATGAAATTGACACAAATAAACTGGTTTTTCTTCAGCACCGCATTTAAACTGTGCAGGCAGGATCATTGATGAAGAGACTGGGGGTGAGGCCTTGGATAACGTCATCTAACTCATCACCAGAATGGGCATATGGTCATTCACGGTTTAAAACGCATCCTATAATGACGTTTCTATATATACAACTGAGCCATATATCTTCTTTTAAGGCTCAGATATGGAACCCATTTCAGTGTACCAAATAACTACAGATAACCCACGCTTGACCACAACCATTATCCGCAGAACACAGGAGGTGGAAAAGGAGTTACTTCTTATTTAAAAACGTTATGCAGTTGTTGAAGCTATGGTGGGATATGTGACTTCAGTGGTAAGAGTGTCCAACTACCCCTCTCCATTCTATGATGCAGAAACGTACCTTGGAGGTATGCTAATGCCTGAAGAAGATTTTTGTGGTGAAGTGTTGGCGTTGTCTGCAAAAAGATAAAGATCATTCTGGATATTTTTATTACTACTACTTTTTCATCCCCTTAAGGGAAAAGCAGCACGACTATTTTGGTGGATACAGGAGTCTCTGAGAATTTTATTGATCAAGACCTAGTGAATACCTTGAGTTGAGTTACTTGCCAGGTGGTATAGTTAGGGGAGGGCCTCCCAAGGTACCCTCACGCTGAAAATCATAGGGTTAGTGGATTATCAAGTTGGTAAATATCATTTGACTAACCACTTCCAAGCTATTATAAAGCCTTATGTACTTTATCAATTTGGGTTAGAGTGGCGGCGAAAGCTTGACGTCAGAACCAACTTGAAAGACATTGCCTTTTCCTTAACTTTGAATAATGGTCACGAGTTAGTTGTCCCTTTGGCTGAAGCAAACTTTCAGGGCGATCTGCCCCACTGGCCCAATATTCACACACTCAATCTTGCTCAGTTGCTAAAGCCCTTTTTGGAGGTTCCCTTACCTTCCTGTTTGGAGGGGTTGGAATCTTCGTTTGATGCGGCTTTAGCCAATGTACTACCAGCTCATTCAGAGTTTGATTGCGAGTTCAAGCTCACCGTTGATCTGGTGCACATATCTTCCCATATTTATCCTTTGACTACACAGGAGGAAGCGGCCCTAGATGTGCTGGTTAAGTAGCAGATAGCCAAAGGCGTGAATTTTCAGCGAACCTCCCCTATATGTTACCCACTTCTCTTTGTGGAGTAAGCCGTTGGTACCTTATGCCCATGCATAGATTAATGAAATCTCAACAACGTCACAGTACCAGACTTGCATCCCATACCACTGGACTCACAGATTGCACGCTATGTGGAGAAGGCGAGAGTCTTCTTCAAGATGGATTGTTTAAACGCGTTCAAATAGATCCATATCAAGAAGGGTCAGGAGTGGCTGACCGCATTCCATACCAAAAAAGGGATTTCCAAATTCGGGTTATTCCCTTTGGGCTTAAAAATACCATGCTATCTTTCAACGCCATATTGATGCGGCTTTGGGGGACCTTCTGGGGTATGCGCGGTAGCCTACGTGGATGATATTCAGTATTTTTTGACAATTTTACACCTTTTTTTTTTTTACAAACAAAATTAAATGTGAATTCTTTTAGATCACCTTCCTTTGTTTGACCAAGGGCGCATGATAACTCCAGACAAGGAGAAGGATTTTGAGTTTTTTTTTTTTTGGGACGTGTATATTTTAAGAAATTACACCAAATCTTTTTTTTTTTTTTTTTGGGGGCAAAAGTGCGAAGATGGAATATTCAATGGGATTTTTTTTTTCCAGGAAGTTGTCTCTACCAGAGTTAAAGTGATATGATAAAGAGTTATTTGGTCACTGCTGACAATAGGTCCCATGAGAAGTATCCCAACCCTTCTGCGTACATACAGACCACCGCGCCTTGCTGTACTATCATGCACCTCATGTCTTGACCCCCGGCAAATCTGACCTTACAAACAAAATACCAAGGCAAGGAGAATGTATTGGTGGATGCTTTGAGCTGTAACCCTGCACTAGCTCCAGATTAAGGAGGTAAAGGTGCATGATACCCACTTGATGATTCCGCCGGGTAAAATTGTGTCTCAACTTCCATTCCCTCAGTCAACAGGCAGCGCTTGACGCTTGTGTGTGTGTGTGGAATATGGTATGTGTGATAGGTAGCTCTTCCCCAGACTTTGTCAGCCAAATGTCATGGTACTTGCTAATAGAGCGTTGAATCAGGAAGATTTCACGGGGGGTTATACGTGAAGGATGAAATGATGTGGTTTCAGGGGCTTATGGGTTCCCGCCAGACCACTTCACATGGAAATCATCTGGGACTATCATGACGGAATAACCATTGGCCATCCAGGGAAATCAAAAACTCTGGAGCTAATTCGCCACACTTATAATTGGAAGTGGATTATTTGCACAGGTGAGCAGGTATTGTAAAGAGTGCTTGGTCTGCAATCAAATGAAGCTGAATCGCCAGCCACTAGCAGGGCTGTTGGTACCAGATCAAAAGGCTGAAGGGCCTTGGAATTCTCTATCAGTTGACTTTATTGGAGAAATTCCCGTATCTGATGGCCACAATGCTGTCATGGTGGTAATGGCCCATTTTACAAAGTTTGCCCACTTTATTTTCTGCAGAACCACAGTCACCGCGGCGGAGATAGATGGGCCATTTGTCACTCATGTGCTTGCTCTTCACGGGGTCCTTCAAGAAATAATTTAGAGATTGTTGGCCCCAGCTTCTCCCTCTTTTGGGAAGAGTTGCGTAAGACTCTGAAAATCCGTCTATGCTGTTCAAATGGCTATCACCTCAATCAGATGGACAGACTGAATGAGTGAACCAGTGCCTCAAACAGTTCTTGCGGTGTTACACTGCCACGAATCAAACATATTGGGTTTCCCATCTCCCCATGGCCTAATTCAGTTATAACAACGCACAACATGTATCAATCGGTTTTCCCCCTACTTCGCCAACTAAGTCTTCAATCCCGCCTTCAATATGGAGCCCAGTTGTGGATTCAAGGTGAAAGCGGTGTTGGACTTTTCAAAAATGATCAAGAAATTCCACCAGGGGGTGAGCATGAATTTAAATGCGGGCATGAAGGCTTAAAAGGAGAATGTTGATGGTAAGAGATAAGTTAAACCAGCGTATTAGGAAGGAGATCTCGTGATTCTGGATGTTAAAAAGATCCCAATCAAGCAACCATGCAAAAAATTAGGACCAAAGAGGATTGGGCCTAACTGCGTTATCAGAAGGGTGGGCCACGCCTCATACCAGTTGGATCTCGCCCCCTCGTTTTGAATCTTTTCATTATACCAAGAAAGCAAACTAACGTTGTTTCAGGGCCCCCAACCAGAGACTCCTGAGGCTTATCTCGTGGATGAGGCGGCGGAGTGGGAAGTGGAGGAGATAGTAGCCTCATTTTGGGTAAGAAGGAGACTTGAGTGTCTTATATCCTAGAAGGGATTTGACGCAGCGGAGAACAGTTGAAAGACAGTGCAGGACTGTGCCCATGCCTAAGACTTAATTGAAGCATTACACGAGCTTTTCCTGAGGCTGCAGGTTCCAAGTACAAGCAAGCTATCAAAGCCATGAAGTTAGACCCTGCTCACAAAAACTTCCTAGGCGAATGCCCCTGAAGGGGAGGAGCCCATAAAGAGGAGAGGATGATGTCATGTTCGCATGACTTTATTGAAGGGGTCATTTGCCAGGACAAGGCTGGGCGCCAAGAGTCCAATAAGGTTAAGCTTCAGGACCTTCTCTGACTTGAGGCACACATTGGACCAACGCTGGGTACAGGCCAGGTATGCCCAGGTTGGAGCAGAGGAAGTGCAACTTGCTCAGCCATATCTAATGGACATAGCATTAAAACGGACATGCTACCACCTAAATTACAATGGTTCTTTGCAAATAATCGGTGAACTGGTGTTCAAAACACAATCAATATATGAAATTTCCAACTCAGGTTGGGCTCAACTTCAATCAATCACTTGAATTTGGTCAATTTTAAAGTATGTTAACTGGTTGATGGAAGAGTCTGCTTATTGGTGCACCAGGGCTTAGGCCAATTTCTCCAATTGGCAATTTCCCCAGTTTGGCTTAAATATGTTTGTTTAAGACCAACTTTTATCTTTGGCCATCTCCTTTTAATAAACTCCTCGTTAGTTTTACGGTTTTCCTTATGTTGACTTAGGAAAACCTGTGCATGGACCTCTTTGAGGAGGTCTTGTATCATGCAAGCTAGTTTATTTGCCTTAAGATTACAACAGCATCAGGGAAACCTCTGGGATGCCCAGGTTCCCTCCAAACAGAGGCACCCGTGCACTCAAGCCCTGTTAAAAGCTTGATTATGAACGTCCCTTTGGGCACAGCCAAGTCTTGCTGTTTGTTTGATCTCTATTAATATTTACCATGTTACCCACCCTCACCCTATGTCACTTTAGCTCAAGCACTATCTTCAGGGATATTCTTTCTTTAATACTGACGTCTAGTTCCCTTGCGTTGGGACTGTGCACCGTGTAAACCTCGCTGGGAACTGGAGAATTATAGAAACTCTATTGACAAAAAGTATCCTATCTGGTTGATATACTAAAGGGGGCCATATTGAGGACTAATTGGTATGGTTCTATGGATGCTCATGCGCTCCCACCGACCTCCTCGCATGGAGCTAACAAGGAACACCATGATGGGTTAGCCATAGGCACCATGGAAAGACGTAAACAATGGAGCTTATCTGGAGCACGTATAGCTGGAAGTTTATTAGTTCAGGCTTTTTTATATTAGGAGTGCCTTTTCTGCGATAGGATGAGACCTAATTGTCAGCTCCTAGATACTTGTTAAAACAGTTCATAAAGCAGAAGGACCCTGGTCTTCCAGATCATTTGATTTTATTTATGAATTACCCCTCTAAGATGGGTAAATGCTATCATGGTGGTTATAGATGTTTCATCAAGTTTACCCACTTCATCCCTTGCGATACCACAGTAATGGCGGCCCAGATGGCCAAGTTATTCTTTTTCCACATATTCTCAGCCCATGGAGTACCTCAGGAAATTATCATCAACTGGCGAACCCAGTTAGAGTCCATATAATAAAAAGAAACTAAAACTCTTGTTTTTTTATATTTGCGTTCTACTTCCTTCCATCCTCAGGTAGATGAGCACACAGAAAAGAATAACAATTTTTGGATTAAGTATTGCCGTGTTACATGGCGGCTGACCATTCAGATTGGGCCTGACACCTTTCTTCATGGTAAATCAGCTACAATAAAAAATAGCTAGTCTAATATTGAATGCTCTCCCTTTTTTGAAATTTATGGCTTTAACCCCACGTTTAACATGAACCCAGTCGTGTGTGATAAAGTGAAAGCTGTGATGAACTTTTACAAGATCATCAGAAAAGTAAAACTGGTGATAAAAATTTATTTGGAGGCTGAGATGAAAAACCTACAATGAAAGCGCAGATGGAAAGAGGATGGTAAGACTAGACTACAAGGAGAGAGATCTCATTATACTTGATGATAAGAATATCCTTACTAGGCATCCATTCAAGCCTGGTGACAAAAACAGTAAGACAATACCACTTTTTAAAAAGATGGGTCATGTCACCTAACAGTTGATTCTTCCGCCAAAGTTCCAATTCTTTGCAACTTTTTAGTGAAGCAAACTAACCCTTTCTGAGGGTCCCCTACCAAGACCTTAGAGTCAAATTTGTAGTTGAGGCGTCTGACTGAAATATGAAGGAGATTATAGCCTCCCATCATGTAAGAAGAAGGCTTGAATACCTTATATCCTGGAAAAAGTTTGGAGCCCTGGAAGATAGCTGAGTTCAGCTTATAATTGTGCTTGTGCGCTGGACCTCATTGAAATATTCCACAGGCGCTTTCCTGATGACGCAGATGTTAAGGAAATCCCCAAAGACGCCGCCATTAAACTATCTCCTGCTAACAAAAAATCTTCCCTGTCTGACGCCGCTTGAGGAGAGTATCTGCCTCAAAAGCCAGAGGGTAATGTCATGGCCCATGACATAATCGTGGGCGCAGATTGCAAGAGCAAAGAGGAGGTTATCAAGGCCAAAGGGATCAATTTGTCTGCCCTCACTGATTTAAAACATACCTTAGACTAACATTGTTAAAAAGCCTAATTTGCCAAGGTTGGTCCTAAGGGGTGTCTGATGGAAAATGCTAGTATTTTAAAAACGGCTTTTAAGTTTATCATTTAATCAGTTAACAACAATATGATTTTGCATTTATTTGTAAGCGTGGATTTTAGTTCCATTGTAAATATCATAAATCTGATTTGGTAATATTCAACTTCAAAATAAACTCCATTCTGGGTTACTCAAGTTACAGTACCACTGATGATGGAAGGTTGATCTTATTGGCTATTATTTCTCATTACCCGCAGTAAAGTGACCATGGAAAACCTCCTCAATTTCCTTATAGTCATTTCTGTTAGACAACATCATTGGTGATTTATTTATAACAATGAAAACTTTGGTCTTATTTTAAAGAAGATTATTTAATATTGACTTTCTGAAGACCTCCTCGAGGAGGATTTTAAAATATTGGCCATTTTATACTCAGTACATTACCTGCTGTTCTCATTTCACTGTTGGTGGAACCTGAACCCCTTTAACTGAGCTCTAAAAACCTAGCTTCCAGGTGCATTTGGTCATGGACTTCTCCTTTAAGTCCAACCAGGTCCTCATTTTTGTCTACTGCCTATTTATATATTTTATATATACTCTTCTTGGGTCATCTCAGTATTGGCACTGTTTGTGGTGTATTGTTCCTCTGGTGTTAGTGATTTGTTCCCTGGTGTTTGGTGTGTAAACCTCATCACCTCTTCATGAACAGGAAAGCTAGATGCAATTTCTTGGCAAACAAGTCTAGATCTATGTGAAGCCTTCCAAGTACAAATACTTCTATGAGGAGGTGACCTTCATGAGGAGCCTAGTTCTGAAAGATGATATGCAGATCCCCCTATAAGCATTAGGATATCCAGTCATGGCCTATTCTATCCTCCTAGAAATAACTTAAGAGCTTTTTTGGCACAACGAACTTTTCAAGAAGTTATATCCTGTCCTCGATAAATTGGCAGCACCCCTTCACCCGTTAACTGGGAAGAACGCCCCACTCATGTGGACCAAAAAGTACCAACAAGCTTTTGAGGACATTAACGAAGTTATCTTACCATCTTAATTCTACTCCATGAGGAACATCTAAGCCCTTAAATGTGGCTGTGATTCCTCGTTGGTTTCTATGGGCATAGTTCTTCTGCAAGAGAATAAATGGGTTGAACATCCTGATGCCTATTTCTCCCAAATCACATTTAAATAGCAGGCGTGAGCTATATATGAAAAGGAGCTGGCGGCAGTGGCCTGGTCACTCACTCACTTGCAATACTTTTTACAGGTATCACAACATGATATTATTGTTTGTAAAGATCAAAAATATCTGTTGTAATACTTGAAGCCCTAAAATTAGCTCATCGCCAAACTTGCATCTACTGAGACCTCTGCAACTTCCACTTCAAGTATAAGTTCATCAAAGGGCCCCTTACGTCTTACCTGACATGCTTAGCTGAAACCCTTACTTGTCCCACAGTTGGAGGACCTCTTGGAGCTCATCACTGTTATTCCCCTATCTAATACTCTCCCCTGTAATATCTTATAGTATCCTTTGCTGATCTACCAACTGATGTACCTATCCTTTCTAGCGACTTGGACATTTAACTGTTCTGCCTTGGGGGGATAAAACTATGTGAGGATCTTGTAACTAAGAAATGAAAGCGCCCTTTATATGCTTTAATAATATGGTAACCTTACTTTGAGACATGATTTGGATTCCCTCCTCTCTGCGTACCCAGGACATTGGGTAGCACCAAAGCCTCCAGCAGTGAGCCACTCAGGATCCAAGAAATGCGCGGACCTCATTAAGAAAATCTACAATTGGCCTTTGACATTCAAAGATTTTTTGCATGGGTGGCATACTGTGTCACATATTCCCAATCCAAATCCAACTGATCTGGTAGAAAAGGACTCCTACACCCTTTGCATCAGGCGAAAGGCCTTTGGACTTCTTTTTTTGTAGACTTTAATGTGGAGTTCCCCTATCAAAAGGCTTTGATGCAGTTATGGTGGTAAAAAATTGGTATGCTAAGCTCTCGCTGTTCATCCCCTGCTACATTAATGTAAGCGCAGCTAAAATTTCATCACTATTTGTCTCCCACATATACTTAATGTTCAGCCTTTCCAAAAATGATGTGAGTGATTGAGGACCCCAGTTCACCTCCTGGTTCTGTGACGATCTCCTTATGCTCCTCAGTACTAATACTTTGTATCCACTGAATACCACCCTTAATTAGACGAAAATGGAGGGAACCAGGTATTGGAGCAGTACCTGCGTTGTTATGCCTCCGCCTCCCAAGATACCTGGTATAAAAATTTATAGGATATTGATTATTTTCAGCCATTAACCTAAATAAATTATTACTTGCACAGGTTTGGGTTTTGTGCAATTCTTACGTTGTATAGTAGTTGATATAATAATTTGATAAGAGTATGGCGACTATTATCTGTATTTGAATGGAAGTATTAGAATTTGGTCCAACGCTCAGCCAGTATTTCCTCTCGAAATACTTATGATGTCTTGAATAAATTTCATTCCCTTGTACCACCTAACTCGATCTACTCTTAGATCCCCATTTAAAGTTTCTCTGGCTTGACATGCAGTCAGCAACAATCCCCAATTTGCTTCAGCTTCTTCTCTGGATCCCCACTCAGATCCTTACTCTTTATCTTAAAGAGTCTCCCAATTATTGCACACAGCAATAATAACCCTGAGAAAGAATAGAACAAAAGGATGCTGATAAAGTTTACTAAGCTACTGCTATATTAAAAGTGATAATTTTTGATATAGTAACGTATGATCTGGTAAATTATTCATCTTTTATTAGTGAATTCTAGGGAATTTATAGTGGGAGATTCAGTGCCCAAACCTTGGTTGACACCTACTCAATGAAACGGCAGCCATTGCCATTGAATCACCCATCCTCATCTCATCAGTGATGGTATTCCCCATCCTGGCTAAGATTCCATCATTGGATGTCCCCGAGACCTAAAATGGACAGATTCAGAAACCGTGTCCCTAACATTTTCCTCTCAATCCAAGCGAACCAACCATATTTGGCAAGCAACCTGCTTAGGTAATGGGACTTCCTTACCCATTAAGGCAGGTTGTGAACCAACTGATCAATTTGCTAGTTGAAGGCGGCATCACTCACCTCACAACTTACTACTTAAATTCCCAAATGGTCAGTGATGAAACCCAACTTATCCAATTGATACACTTGATAGTTAATCAACTATCAGATGACCCTATTTCATCGGCAACTCTGCCCAACGAGATCTTAAGTATTTGTCCAGATTGATCCCTAACAGATCTGACCAGGCAAATATTCTAAAATCCCCCAAACATAGTTACCCCAAAATCAGGGTTAACCAATGCATACCACCTCATAATAGGGAATTATCCCCTAGCGATCCCTGGAAATCTAACCAGCTGGGAATATGTGCAAAAATCCCAACACCTGGGCTACAGATCTTCCCTTAGCTCAGTTCGCATATAACATCGCCTCCCACTCTTCAGTAATTTTCCCCTTTATTGCCAACCTGGCACTGTCCTCTCTTCAAAAAGGTCCTCACCTGTCTTCAGTGGTTCCCACAATAGAGGAGCGCATAGCTAACATCTATGATACTTAAAGCCTCATCTTGGAGCACCAAGAAAAAGCGATAGAGGACTACAAGTTTTCTGACTAAAACTGGCACCCAGGCCATGACATTAAATTTGGGTCCCATAAAATGCTGTACATACGATGTATCAACATGAAGGATCTCTTAAAAATGTTACTAGAAATCTTTTAGTCACTAAGAGTCAAGAAATACTTGAGCAAAAAGTCTTTATATATAAAACTTCAAGTGAACTAAAAACACCACAAAATGCTCCAAAGTCCTCAGCTAAATCCCTATAAGAGGGAGAGAACCACTTCACCTGAGCCTAATGTTGCCAGCGACTTGCAGGAGGCTAAGGTAGAAGCAATACTGAATTCCAGAAAACTGCCACCAGATCAGTATATAGTCAAGTGTAAGGGTTACCACCATATTTAATAGCTGGGTGAGCGCAAAAAGACTGCACCAATTGCAAGGAACTGGAGGAAAGTTTTCATGTATCCTATCCTAAGGGCCATTTGGCCCCCAGAAAATCTCTGCTTTTTTGCCATCAAACTCACTGAGAAGCATAAGAGTTACACCCTGTCCATGCCCCAGGTGGCGGGATACTTTCTGTTTTTAAAGGAAAAGTATTGTTAGTCCAGATGCCCAACCCTTCCTCCTGAATAGTGTGTTAGTATCCTTTCAAGCGTTAGAGGGACCCCAGGCCTCCTAAAATCCCCTATCTCAGCTAAGTGACTTGGCTCATGTTGTAGAAAAGTAAAGGGTTACTTCCATTCCCCCAAAGGAACCTCCCACTTTTACCCCTTTCCTCTTCTTCCCGATTATAGTAATAGAAGGATTTTGCAGTAAAGTGGTCCAGTCTAGGGGTCTCCCAAAAACCTAGAGCTCATCCCACCACTAGTCCAGTTATTTCTAATATGCTAACAGGTACCCAAATCCACCCCAAAATATAAACCAAAACTAAATGAGATGATCAGTTCATTACTAGTAGAATAAATCGCGGAATGATCTCATTAGTTACAAAATCCATCTCTAATAGTATACTCATTGATTTTCCAGACAAAATGGATCCATACAGAGCAGAATGCATTGATTACCAGTTAGATTGAATTTACATAAAAATAGTACTATTGATCTGATTTAAGCTCCAATACATTACCTAAGTATTTAAGGCCCTATTTAAAACTTTTGAAGATTCTCCCAACCAAGAACTCTCTTCTTGGCCTATCCAATTGGACTATACCTTCTGGGACCTAATCCCATGCTAGTGCAGGCTGACCTATATGATTATTATTCCCTTCCTATAAAGGCAACAGCCCTATCCTAGGCTTTGTTGTCGATATATTCTCTATCATGGTTTTTCTTTTGATAAGCATGACTTTCTCATTGTTTTATATTTTTAATTCTACTCTCCACACCATTTTGATAATCTCTCAAACTAGTCTAGGAGATTCACACTGCCATCCGTAAGATGATACTAATGTTCATGAAGTGGACTACCCTGAATTATCAATACAGCTACAATCTGCGCTATGGGTGAGTTGGTTAGAACTAATGTTCCTTATCATGATTTCCATCTCGTTGCACATGAAATGCATGCCTACAAACACAACTTTCCCAGCCAATCCATCAGCAATTTGACGCAATCATTTATCAGGTGTTCTCTCACTATTTTTAATTGATTCCATCTAAAGACTTAAAGCCGTGAAACTTGGAGGAGTCATTATCCTCTCTGCCTTTCCTGCCCTTGAGGTTGCTCCCAGAAGAGTCGCAATTGCCCCCATTGTACCCATTTAGTTTTTTATGGGGCCACTGGTAGGTCTCAAACATTACTACTCCTTGCGGTGGCCCTATACCTTAATCTTAAGAGCTACCAGGTCATCTGTCTAGGCATTTTGGGCTCTCCACTGGGTATTTACACCC
This sequence comes from Massospora cicadina, assembly GCA_022478985.1. NCBI lineage: Eukaryota > Fungi > Entomophthoromycota > Entomophthoromycetes > Entomophthorales > Entomophthoraceae > Massospora > Massospora cicadina. The sequence goes on from JAKSZP010005255.1 coordinate 350,350, forward strand.
AGATTGGAATAACAGTCTTCTTTTAATCAGCCGCCACCATGAAAAAAATCCATAAAAGGCTTAATATTCATAATCATTAGGTCTCAAATGTTTCAAAGACTTGTCATTGCAGGTTCCAAATTCACCAGAATTTCTGCTGTTTGATACTCTATCCTATTTAACATCAACTCTCCCAATCACCTTCAATGACTAAAACTTTAGCAAGTACTAATTATGCTTTAAGTGGTCTGTATAACTCAAATAAAATAAAACACCTCAAAAGTATAATTTATACATCTCATCTGTTGTAAAGGTTTGACCCTTAGATTGATAAGACCTATGTGCTTGGATGAAATTAAAGTATTGTCTCTTCAAGAGAGGCATTAAGAGGCTAGTTTCTCTCTGCCAAATTTGTTTTGGTTAATTTAAATTCTTGTAGAATGCATGAAGCTCTCTTTGCTTTTTCCAAATGTCTATTATTGAAATTTTATATATAAATAATGGACTCATAGCCTTGCATTATCTCCTTAGTTTGGAGCACCATTACTAAGAAGGGTAATATGCTTCTCCATTGCCATCTTCATTATCATCAAATACAACGTCAACTTCACCTTACAATAATCTGATGATCCCTATATCACAACAATGTGGTAGGAACAATGTACCTTAACACGCTTTGTAACAATAAAACCGTCAATCTAAAACTTGCCTTTATCAAATAAGGTCTACTAGCCTCCTTTATCTCACTTTACTGGTGCTCATTAAACATTGTCCACTTTAGACCTGGAGCACCTGAGTATTTCCTGTATGAGGCAGATCATGCACAGTCAATCTCTAATGTTAGTTTGAGCGCCATAATAAAGCTTAGCAACCTATTTGGGTTTTTGTGTTAAAGAAGTTTTTTATGCTATCTTTGTTAGCCTCAGGCTTACAACATAAAGGTTTTTACATACTAAAATTGATACCCTTGAAGAATAACATGCAAATATGATGAAAAATTTGTGATATTGACTTATAGAAGCTATACAATCTTAATTTGCACCACGCACATCTTAAAAAAATAAAAACCTAATTAATGTAATAAAAAGTTTCGTATTGATGGATCAAAATCTAAGACCTACTCTAACCAGTATGTAAACGACTCTACAAGGTCTCTCAGTTGGGTTATAGTTAACTATAGATGCAATCTCTTATTTCCATAATCTCTAAAACTATAATTGAACTATTATTGTATCATATGTTGTTTATAAATATATATTAAAAGCTTAAACAATAAAGGGAATAAAGCCAGGCCCTTATGAAGTTATTAGTGATTGACCAGGGTAAGACAACATTGACAATTATGCCCTATGTTTTCTAACCTTGATCAAGGTTATAACTCAAGAATAATTTTTTTTATATTTTAAGGTCTCAAAAAAATGAAAGATCTCATGCGTCATCACCATCTCACCATCTTGCGCCCCAGGCGTTAAATTAATAAAGGTTTTACAATAATAAACCTAATCTGTTACTGTGCAAGTTTGTGATCCTCTAAAGAACATTGGTCCTCCATTCATCAATATCACCCTGAAGATTATCAACGCCATATTGAAAACTGCTTTGTTTCTTCTGCCATAGTTCTGAGTACTGTCACTAATCTACCTTTATTAGGAACAAAAGTTAAACTCTATTTTGTTGAAAACGGCTAAATTTTAGTTAGTTTAAAGATCAATCTTTACCTGAAAATTACCTCCTATTATTCAAAGCTGCCAATCAATGAAACCTTGGATCAGACCATTGTCCTAAAAGAATTAAAAAGCTGAAATGATGATGAAACCCAACAGAAAAATAGCCAAGGGTCCTCTCCACCTCAATCAAAGGCTTTGCTCGTCCAAGGCTATAGAAAATCTGCCAATCCCAAGGCTCAATACCCACGCTAAGAATGCACCCCTTAGAAAACTTAAATGTTTTCTCATCTGATGAAGTAAAGTACAATTTTTACTACTCTGTCACGCTTTGATTACTGCTATAATGCATAGCCCTATCGAAGAAATATCTCATTAGCACAAATTCTGGAGCTAATTTAACTCATAATTGTATAGTCTTCAAAGAAACTGAGAAACAAGTACATAATTCAAAAAATAGTGCTTTCTGCAAGTCATTCCAAGGCAACCAGGTGAAGACATTTTTTTCAAGAATGAACCATTAAATCAAAGAAAATAACACTCAACATGAGGAAGAATTAATTTGACAAGATGTGTCTACTACTGCCAATAAGATATAATATTTATAGCATGAGAAAAATTTACAATTTGATGTATTCAAGGATTTCAACATTATCATTTCCGATAAAGCAACTTACCATACACAAACAACTGAGGTCGCTCAAACTGTGATAGCTCTAACTTTATGAAACTCTACAATTTGGAAAGTGATCAAATAGGACTTGCTTCACCCAAGTTGACATTGATTTTATGCATCCATATACCACATCTTCCTTCAAGTTCAGCAGCGGAAGTTACATCAACTGAGACTTATCTACAGCTGTGGGTTCACCTGCTCTTTATCATCAACTACAACTTTTAGGACTGCATCACATAAGGATTCAAAAACAATTCATTCTCAGACACTAACTACACTCCCAGCTCCTTATATTATATGAGAATGTCTCTAACTTTGGTCAGGAAAACCATGAAGGTATAATTGAAAACCAAAGAGAGCTTTTTAAGTGCAAAATTGTCTCTTCCAGCTTGACATATAAAATGGTATATACCTTCATGCCAAGCTTACACGGCAGATCACAGATGTTACTGTGTCAATAAGCTCATATTTAGACAAATCTGTGATTGATTGGTTAACTCAATTATTTGAACAAAAGCAGCTCTATGAACCTCAGATTAAAAACTTAACAGGATGAACTCACCAACTTTGCAATGAAGGCCCACGCTTAGATCGCTACAGAATAATTTTCACCAGTGGTCCCAAAGGCCCTTTTGGGCCTGAAGTTCTTCAAAGACCTAAAGGCCCTGAGGCTCAAAGGACCTAGGGGTCCAGAAGACCCTTGAGGTTTGGAAAGTCCAGCGGGACCTCCTGGAGACCCTCCTATCTTCGTTCCAACCTGAGATGAGGATCACATGGAGTTCATTGCCAATTTTGACAACAAAATGGGGAGAAGCTCATGGTGGCTGGATGGATGTCAATGAAAATTATCTTAGATCTATTTCAACTCTGAATGCTCTATATGACAATATTAATAACATTCACCAATCTTGTTCTGACTAGGCTTCAAGACAACAAACTATTTAAGCCAATTATGGAGGACATAAATAAATGCCTCAACTCTAATACTCAGAGTTTGGAAGCCCAGCAACAAGTGGCTATAAAATGGTTTACTAATTAAGATGCTGATAATCAACAGATCCAACAAATTCTCAAACCTAAAACCGTACTGACCAAGTGAAGAACTTGAGCCATAATGTATGAATAGATCTCAGCATCCTCTGGCAGCTGATTGACCAATTTCAAATTGAAGACTCTTTTGAGACTGAACCTTCATTTAAATTGGAAGAACTTTGATCCCCGCCATTCAAGTACTACCTGAGCCAGTTAACTTTTTAAACCCACCTTTAAGGAGAATTATGATCTGGGCGTGAAGAGCATCAGAACTTTCCTTTTTGTCTATGAGGATGGTATAAAAGTAGCCATAGACCAGCAGAAGAGCAACACATTCAAGTCTGTCTCAACAATATGCTCATGAGATCACGATCGCCCACTTTAAAAATGCACTTATTGGGAGCAGATTAAGGAAACCCTCTCTTGGAACGTGGGAAAATAGTCAACTGGCCGAGTTTGATAACTCTTAAGGCAATAAAAAATAGTAAACTGGTTGAGGAATCAAAAAAATAGGGCTCAAAGCTGTAGTTTCAGGAGACAGGTTATTTAAATTTTTTATGAAAGATCACTTAACAAAGGTAAACAAAAAAGATCGTAAGATAAAATAAGTGCTTATTTTAATTAAAACTTTTGTTTATTTATAGGAAATCGGGATTTTCTTTGACAAGATGTAATTCTAGGCTTTCTTTGTACAGGATATTTCACCAACTGGTGTTAGTCTAATATTGAAATGATTTCTGAGAGGATATTGGTGGTTGTTCTTTAAAATCAGAAGCTTTCACATCAGTGGAAGATAAAGATTCTGACAGTTGATGTTTTGGTATAGAAATGACTACTTCATCTACTATCTTATCTTCAAGGGAATCTTCTAAGAAGATAGAGTCAATCTTGTTTCCATTAATAATCTGATGTCCAACAATGACCCACTCAAGATCCTTTCAAAGAAAGACATATGTCTTAAAAACAAGAATGAACGCGATTTACTACAGATCCTTGGGACATATCACAATTGAATATTCAGAGTTGACTTTGTGAATAATTTGATATAGACCAGACCAAGTAATGTCAAGCTTATTAGGTCGACCTCCTGGTCATTGATAGTAGCATATAACAAGATCTCCTAATTTAAATATTGGTAATTCAGGTCATTATGTATTATATTGGTTGGTTTCTCTAGTGTTAGTGGATATTATTCCTTCCATAGCAAGAGCCTCTAACCAAACTTTTTATCCATTAGAGCTCCCATGGTATATCAGTGGTATCTGGCACAGAGTTGTCTAGTAACGGTTGTGCACTACTGGGCAATCTGGGTTCTCTCCCATATAAAGTCTGAAATGAAAAAACTTAACAATTCAATAATAGCTTATTATGTATGCCATCAAAGCGCTAGGAAGAAAAATGATTTCAACGATGAGGATTCAAAGTTGTCATCTTTATCAGGTTAGAAACCAAACTCCTATTAGCACGCTAACTGCTCTAATGGATGAAATGTTATAAGGAACAACAAAAATAATGCCTTGTAAAAAACAGTAAAGTCAGCTCCATTATTGCTATTGATGTAAAATTTGAGACCATTTTCTGATAATAAATAAGTCCACCCATACTGGATGATAACGTGTTGGAATAAAAACATTGCAGTGGCTTTAGCTTTAGCAGCAGGCACTGAAATGGCTTCCACCCATTTAGTTAAATGGTCTTTGTCCAACAATTTATACTTATGGTTATGGAGCCCCATCGCTAAAGGCCCCACTACATATATATTAATCACTCTGAAATATCCTGAAGGGGACAAAATTTATTGTCAATAGTGAAGTCCAGGCTGATCCTGATTCTGGCAAATAAGGCACACCTCAAGGTCTTCATGAATGATTTATAACACCCTATCACAATAGTATTAAATCTACAGCCATATGTAATTTTTTAACAGCACAATGGCCAATTGTATTATGTCCTTGCACAATATCTTCCATTCAAGAAGAGAGTCAGATATAGGGGATCCATTTACCATTAATAAGTTTATAGAGTAATCCTTAATAAATCTGAGTGTTTTCAGCTTTCTTACGAAGTTCATCCTGTATTTCTTTAGTTTTAAAAGTCCGTATTTCCAGTCTGCCAATAAATCATAAATTATTTCCAAAATCAAGAGTAAGCCCAGCCAAGACTGGCATCCTGGATAGACCATCTGCATTTTAGTGGATAGTTTTGGCACAGTGTTCAACAGAGAAAATCATAATTCTGTAAGTGAAGGCCCAGAGTGCTAACCATCTATTGGGTCCTTCATTTGTGTAACTACCATAATTAGGCATGATTGGTGACCACTAAGAAATGAGTTCATACAGGTAGGGGCGGAACTGTTTAATAGCTAAAAGGACAGCCAGGCACTTATCACTTGGTCACGCTATATTTTTCTCTTAGCCTTACTTAGAGTCTTAATGTAGTAGGAGACTAGATGATCTACCTTATCTTCATCATGTTGAGCGAGGATTGCTCCAACTTAGAGATCACTGGCGTCAGTAAACAATATATATGGCTGATCAAACTGAGGATGTATTAGAAAAGGCTGAGTACACAAGGCAGTACTAAGCGAAATGAGGCCTGTTCTTGTTCATGCTTACACTCAAAAGGTACTCCTTTTTGTAACAAGTAAGTTAAGGGTTCTGATAACTCAGAAATTCTAAGTATAAACTGTAAGTAATATACGGCCATCCCTAGAAATTCTTTAATATATCTTAAACTAGCAGAACAAGCCATCTTCTTGATCATCACCTTGTCAGGAAGAGATTGAATCCCTTTCTTTGATACCTGAAGCCCAAAAACTTCATGTTGCCTTAAAAATGAACACTCAATAGTTTTAACTTCAGAGAGGCCTTCAGATGTTGATTGAATGATTCAAAAGGTGATCCATATGAGAGTTCAATGCCTTCAATAATACAGTTATCATCGAGTATATTAAATTTCAGGAAATTTTGTGAGCACCTAAAATTCCATCCATTGCTCATTGGAAGGTAGCTGAAGCGTTTCACAATCCCTGCGGCATTCTGTTGGCTTAAACAATCCTTCATAGGTGATTAGGGAACAATTATGTCAGTCTTCTGGTACCAGTTCAATTTACCAATAACACTTGCTAGATCCATGGCCAAAAAGTATTAGGTGCCAGCCAGAAACCAAAGAGAATCATCCTTTTGAGGAAGGGGATAAAATCCTTCTTAATAACAGCAATAAGGCGTCAGTAATCCATCACCACTCTATGATTACCATCTTTTTTCCAGACTAATAAAAGGGGAGAAGCCCAGGGACCACGGGATGGAACCAACAATCCATAATTCAATAGTTGTTTGAGTTTAAACATCACCTGTGTTTTTCAACCTTACATTTTTGATAAGGTTGGCTTTGAAAAGAGCTAGCATCTCAAGTCTCTACTTGATACAATACAGCATCATTTTACTAAAATCATATGTAGATTTGAAAAGATCAGAATTTTCCTCCAATAAATGATCTAATTTTTTACAATGATCATTAGTTAAGTCAGGGCCAATGGAAGGGCTAGTATGGCCAGTGGTAGGGGGCTGCTAAAGACCCATATCTTCTAGCCGTACTGGTGGAGGGCGACCTGACCAAAGCCATCCTTGCAGCAAAGCATACAGGGATTTGAAGAAGCTTGGGGAGAAGGAGATGGCGTGGGCTCCGAACCAGACTTTGGATAGGAGCATAGAGTTGGCAAGAACAACCCTGCCAGTGAGGGTAGTAGGGTGGGCTCTGAGAGAGGCGATTCGCTTTATCACGTTGTCCAGTATATGGCACTCCATTACTGCTGACGCATATCCGCCTGCCTCCATCCACATGCCCAGATGGCGCACCGGTCCTATGGTAGGACGTGGCACAAAGGGGAGCACCAGTGGAGTGGTGTGTGGTGAGTTAGTAAGGCGTGGACGTGGGCGAGCAGATGGGCCAGGTTGGGAACTAATTGCTGGGGCCCAGCAGTTCTGAAACTGACCAAGGAGGATGATTTCAGTTTTGGAGGCGTTCAGTGCCGCGTTGCTTACCCGGGAATATTCCTGGATGAGGGCTTCAAGCGCGCGTGCATCTTTGTTATTAGACACCCCCACCACGAAATCATCTGCAAATGCCATCATCTTGATTGGGGTTTGGCCTGGCACATGGACCCCAGTGAGTTGGGCATTCACATTTCGCAGTAGTGGGTCAAGGTTGAAGTTGTATAAGAGTGGGCTGAGGGGGTCCCCTTGTCGCAGGCCCCTTTGAGGGCGGACTACTTCCGTTAGGAAGCCTGGGACACGCACTGCCATTGTTACAGATTCTGTGAGCAGCATCACCCAGTTTATGAAGCGGGGGGGTAGGCGGAATTGATGGAGGCAGGCCCTAAGGTATTCCCAGTTTACTCTATCATAGGCCTTTTGTTGGTCCAAGAATACAAGTGCCCCAGAGGCTGTGGACTGACATACATTAGCCACAGAGTGCACGTTATCCCAAATCGACCTTCTGGGGATGAAGCCAAATTGTTCTGGGGAGATGGTGGCATATGCTACAGTCCTTAAACGGTTAGCCATGATTTTTGTTAAAATTTTGGTGTCTGTGTTTATTAGAGAAATGGGGCGCCAGTTGGCTAAGTCAAGCTTATCCCCTTTCTTGAAGAGTGTGACAGTAAAGGCCTCATGTCCTCCTGGTAGGAGGCGCGTTTCCAACAGGCTTTGGTTGAGTGAGGCTAGCAGCAATGGGGATATATATTTAAAATCTTTTTGTAGAACTCATATGGAATGCCATCTGGGCCTGGGCATTTTCGGTTTGGCGCACCGCGAATGGTAGTCCATAATTCATTTGGAGTAATTAAATTCATTATTTCTGGGTATCAGAAAATGGTGCGGATATGAGCTCAGTTGAGAAATTCCGCCATTTCAGCTGGCTGAATTGGTTCAGCTTGGTATAACTCGGAGTAATATCTTTGCGTTTCAATTGCCACTTCAGCCGGTGTGTCCACAATAGAATTATCCGATCTTTACACCTGTGTGCAGGCCACGCTCTGGCATGGTGCAAAATTTTTTTTGAAGAAGTATGTGGTGCACTTGTCGCCTTTAGTGATGTGTGTGGCCCTGTATTGGATACAAACCCGATGTTTGTGTTGCCTTTCAAGTGCATTGAGGTGGGCGGCTGCCTTCGCCCACTTCTGGCCCCATGCAGGGCTATATCCTGAGGCTGGAATGTTGGACTCCAAGTGGGCCAATTCCACCAGCGCGCGCGATATAACCGCCGATGTGGCTCGTGAGCGTCTGGATGAGAGATGGCGATAGTGGCGGATGTTGTCTTCTTTGAAAGTTGCCCATGTGGAAATGGGGTCCGCATAAAATGGTGCAACAAACAATTTTGCCAAAGTTGCCTCTTCCACCCACGTGGAAAATCCTGGCGACGTGAGCTCTGAGGGGGCAGATTTTGCACCAATGTGGGGCCTTTGCAACTGTGACGAGTAAGTGGTATGTTATCGAGACCAGTTGGTGGTCAGAATATTCCATTTTCGTTGTTTTGAAGTGGGAGATGTGGGGTTGGAATTTCGCTGGCGCTAGAATAAGGTCGATATGGGTCATGGACCTTAATTGGCCATTGTGGACGTGGGGACACGTCATGTTTTCGAGCAGTGGGGCATGTCAGAGCAGCGCATCCATTAACCCAAGGGTGGCTTTTAGAATGCATAGTTCTACGTGACCCTGTGGGGCGTGGGGTGAGGGCGGCCACCGGCCCATTGGTGAGGTTAGCCAACAGTTCATGTCGCCAACTAGGAAAGAATCAGGGGGTAGCAGGAGGGATTTGAACGACGAGAAAAATTCCTGATGCTTGTGTGCACCATTTGGGGCATAGATGTTGACGATTGCATGTGCAACATCAGCCCACGAGAAGGTGACAACGAGCACTCAGCCATTTAGGAATGTTTCTGAGGATGTGAATTTGAAAAAATTATTTTTCTGAATTAGCACCCCACAGTGCTTTGACCAAAAGGATAGGGATGGGAGGAGCATTGTTTTCCAAGCTTCCTCGGAACCTCATGGACAGTGGGACTCCTGGATGGCCAGGATATCCACAGGTAAATTGTGTTGTAAAAAACTCAGTTTCCTAGCCCAGGATGGGGAGGCCTTGAGTCCGGCAATATTCAGCATCCCTAGAGTGAAGGTTTCCCCTTCGCACCTTAGGTGCGAGGGGGTGGGCCCCCAGGCCCACCAGCCTCTTCAAGGTCCCCACAGGCTTTCACAGCAGCGCGGGTGTTAGCAGCAATGCTATCGGGGTTTTTGTTAATTTTTGCAGAAAGAGTTGTGTTGGCTTTGGCCTTAGCTTTTTGTTTTCCTGATGTTGGACGAATTTTTTGCGGTGTGGATAAGTTCAGTGCACCATCGAGCGGGTCAAAAAATTTTTTTTCAGTTGGGATAGGTCCCAAGTCAGTTTTGACTGGAGCTTGGGTGCAGCGATTGGGTGAGATCAATTCTCCCATCGGATTCTTGGATTGAGTGGCCTGCTCAGCCTGGGCCTCTCAAATCTGATTGGGTGATAGATTCCCAAGTCACTTCCGCCATGAAGGTCTCCATGTCCTCCTTGCGTTGTGAGTGTGGGATGGTGGTGGTGGCCTTGGCCGCTTCCTTGGCTGCAGCCCTACAGGCCTGCTTGGCCTTCTTCTGCTCCTGCGGGGAGATGGGCTTTACCAATAGGTAGCAGCCTTGTGCTCCCCACGGGAAAGCCTCCTTGGTGCTTGCAGTTGGTTCGTAGTGCGCCTCTCCGCTGGCCATGGCCGCTGAGGGGTGCTCTTGGAATGTGATGCCCTCCTTGATGGGGCATGCATGTGCCTTATGGCCGAATGCATCACAGTGGGTGCAAATGGGGGGCGCGCTGTCCATGGTTACCCAGAATGGATGGGTGGTATGCCCTGTGATGTCAATAAAGGTGGAGTGCGGGATCTGGGTTAGGTCCTTTGCAATCTCCTCAGTTGGGGTCAGAACTGCGATGGCTTTGCCAGTGCACAGGTGTGGCATCAGCGTGAAACATTGCATTTTGAAAGATTGTATTTCACCATATATGGCGAGACCATCTTTCAGGTGTTGCTCCAAAATGTCACGTTTTACCATAGTAGGCAAAAAGTCAAACGTGAAGAAAATCTGGTTTGATTTTGTCCATCTGGTGCGTTTGGTTTCAATGACCTGTTGCCCTTTGGGGAGGTTGACCACTATGCGCACTGCTGCAGCCTCATCTGCTGCTATTTTGCTTTTGAAACCTAGGACCAGCCAACCACGCGACATGGAGTGAGGTGCAATGTACACCGCGGTTGGGAAAATTTTGTGTACATCTTCACAAAATTTTTCCCATAAGGCCGTTTTTTGTATGTCCAGATACACACATGGACTCCGAATTCCACCGACAAAAGTGGCTGGGAGTGTGGCATGTTGATGTACTGGTTGCATCGTGCTTGCCACATGAGTATCTCCGGGGAAATTGTGACTGCCAGTTTTTTGAGATTTTTGTCTATTCCACCAGATTCTCCGGGGCGTTTTTGAATGTTGGAGGCCGCGGGCCTTCCACCTGCTCCTCTTGCCCTGCTTGCCCAACTGCTCCCAGACATGGGCGCAGACTAATCTCCTCTGTGAGATTATCAAACTAGATTTTGTCTTAAATTGAATAGGTTGCAAAAGTGTTTGCAATGAGAAAGAAAAGTTTAAGACCCTAATCTACTAATTCACCTAAACTTTGAACTTCTCCTAATTGAGAATAGCCAATGGGCATACAAAAATACTTGGGCTATTCAGTCCAACTTTAATTGGTGTATCAGTTAAGTTTGCTTAAAAAACTGAAATAGAACCAGCATGTGCAGGATCTAAAATCCCTGGACAAGTCAACATCTCTCTTACCAAAGGATTTTAATGTCCCTGAATTTATAATAGCTGTTAGGAGGTATAGTAACATGAACTTGATTGTCCGCAATAATCTGATATTTTAGCGTAATTACAATTGCCTTAAGTGAAAAGAGAGGCATACCTTCATACCCATCTACTGATTTAGAAGGCAGTTGGACTTGAGACCCTTGTACTTGATACTGTAATTGATAGATTTCATTTTCTTTTTCAAGTAGACAAGACTGAACTCAAATTTTAGTTTATCACAAGGAGTTTCAAAAATCCTCAGGACTCATTTTCCAAGGAGAGAAAGAAATCCTTTGCAAAATTGGTAATAGCTACTTTATCCCTTAAAAATTGTGTATCGTGTGTGCTTTTCTTTCCCATAATAATCATATTAGTTATAAGGATTCAATTTGAACATAAAATTTAATAATCAAACAGGAGAGATGGGCGATATCTTAAAAACAAATCTAAATTGGATAAGTCATATCAGGCAATGCACAGAACGGTGCGCCAAAGGGCAAAAAACGCCCTGGGGGGACCAGGAACCAATGCCACCAAGAAACCACAAACTCAGACATCTGGGTTTGTGGAAATTACTACTAAAAAAACTATACTTATATTTCCAATATTTTTAACTCCTATCACAGGTAGAGCATGGGATCCAACTCTTCCTAGAGGTTGATTATCCAACTCTGTGGGAGAAAGTGGGCGAGGCACAGGCCTCCCTTTTCCACATGTGGTGTACTTTACCACAATACAATCCACCATGGCTGGATTGACATGGTTTTTGAAATTGAAGAAGATTTAGACGCTGCTGAAAAAGTCTGTGTCAAAATTTCCATCCCTGAGGGCAACAAATTGTGCACACCGCCTGCACCAGATGGAACAAAGCGAATACTTTGTTAGTATCCTTCAGCTCACTCTCAACCAACCTTCCCCACAAAGTAATTGAGGAAGAGCTCTGAGCTGGACTTGCCCGCTGCGGAGATCAAACAATTTAAACTACAATGGGTTCGCCTAATGCTGAACCTGTTCACAGGTAAGGAAATAGCTGTGATCAACCCACTCCCTGAGGTGGCTGAGGACCTCACAAAAAGTTTGCGCACAGCGGTGCTTCACCTCCAAGATGGGGGCATGTCAAAGGTATTCAATGTCGCACCAGAAAGAGCACCGCCAATCTGCAATCACTGCAGCACATTTGGGCACAAGGTGCACGCATGCCCCATGAAAGAGGGCATAATGGCCCTAGACTTCTACAATGACACCATGGATGAAGATAGCAAAGACTTTGCCAAAAATAATTGACACCAACCATGCCTTCCTCTGGGGAGAGGTTGGGCAATACATTCTCATAGACCCAGTTTCACCCAAAGTGCGCAAAATGCCACAAAAGGACCACAAATGGGCAGCAGATATGGCTGCATCACTCGCAGCCTCTTCCATCACCCCTGGATAAAACTCAGGAGGTCATAGAGGAAATTAACCAAACCAACCAATTAGATCAGAATACCAAAAATGAAATTTTTCTCAAAAATTTGACTGAATCACCACGTGGTACCAATCAAGCGAAATTAGCTGGACAATTCATCTCCACCATTGGCAAAAAAGCGTTACACAAATCTACAAATTTGAACACTGCGACCATAGAAAGCAACCAGTACATTACACTGGACCACCATTTGTCACAAGCGGAAGAGACCAACTCAAACCCACCCAATGGCAAGAACAACGTAAAAATTGGCAAAGGGTAAGGGATTGAACAACCACGCAGGTGGGACAGGCCCAATCACATGGAGCATGTACTGGAAATGGTATGATGGGATAGGGCCTGAGGGCCCTCCCAACCGCTCCTGAGGTGCCACAGGCACCTCTCTGTCAATAGGGACATTAAATATCACAGGAGCCAGGTCTCAATCTTCCCAAGTCAAAAAGCTTGACTTTCTGCAGAAACCCCCTGTAGATATCATGGACATCCAAGAAACCCACTGTCTACAAGGGGAAGAGGGATCCTGGGCAGCCAGTGTCTCACCATACCAATTGGTATGGACGTCCCACTGTGGGGTGGTTGTCCATAATCGCAAAAAACTAAAAATTACTAACTTTGTTCATATCTACATGGATGCGTCCTGGTTGCAATGATTGCATGCCAGGATGACACAATTTCAATAGCATGCATCTAAACACCAGGCACTGCAACTGAAAGGAAATAATTCCCTGAGACCATTCCAACACTCGCCCTCCCACCAGAAACCCTTTTACTGGGCGACTTCAACTGCTGGGCTAATCCCAACATAGACTGATGGCCTAACCTCAGGGGACACCCCCTAGGGCACATTGAATTCTGTGCAATGAAGCCATACCACAGCTTGAAAAATACTCTCTCCCCAGGTCACCACTCCTCCCTCACACGACTCTCCCCAACATATGCATGGGAACGCTCATCTCAATGAGCCGCATCAACTTCATACTCACCCTGAAAACCCACCTCATAAACATCTCCAACTTCTCGACCTAAAAGATAAACTTCTCCAACAACTGGCTCGTTTTGGTGGAGATTTCGCCAACCCAAACTCCTGCACAGGCGTCAAACTGGAGGAAGTTGCACCCAGAAAATATTCAAAATTGGCCAAAATATCTGACTGGGTCAAAAATGAGGCCATAAATCCCAATCACGTAACTCCATTTGTATCAGACCCCATCACAACCTGGTCAAATTCAAAGCTGGATTAATAAATAAAACTTGCCATATTGCCTCGCGTAGGTACACCGCCAACACATCCACAATCAGGCGTACCTTGGCAGAACTGGACCAACTTGAGCCCAACACCCCAAAGCATGGCTACAGACCCAATTTGGGGCGTAAGTGGGTGAAATATCACCTGCCTAAACACCTTCATCTTTGAACACTAGCATAGAATAAAGTTTTAAGAAAAGGTAAGTTCATAAAAGAAGGAGAAGCCTGCTTAATGTACTTCTTTCACCAGTTTCAATCCCACGGCATCCAGCCCACATGCACAAAGGTCCACAAAGGTGATGGCATAGTGGCAACTGAACCAGCGGAGGTCAAGGCAGAAGTATACCGCTACTACACCAAACTATACCATAATACCCCAACTGACTCCCAAAAAACTAAAAGTTTTATACACACCGCCACAATAAAAAGCACACTTCCAGAATAAAACCTCATAAATCTAATTCACAGGAGGAGCTCTGGGACAACGTCCGTGGTGCACCACGTAGGAAGTGCCCAGGTCCTGATGGGATACCCTTCAAATTCTACAAAAAATACTTCTTGCATATCCACCCCATCCTCTTTCCATCAATGAACCAGTGCCTGATGGAGACACGCCTCCTACCTGGTGGCCAGGACTCCTATGTCATAACCTTGTTTAAAAAGGGTGATAAACTGGACCTGGCAAACTGGCGCCCAATTGCACTCTCTAACACTGATACAAAACTAGTAACAAAACTTTTAGCCACCAGATTAGGCGCAATAGCTTCCAGAATCCTGTTACCCAATCAATTCGGGTTCATACCAGGGTGCTCAATCTGGACCTATACACTCTGTCGCCAACATATGTCAGTCCAAAGCATCTGGAGCCCTGGTATTCCTATACCAAAAGAAGGCATATGACTGCGTTAGCTGGCCATACATGAAGGAATTCCTAAGCGTCTTCAAACTCCCACCCAAATTCATAGACTGTACAATGCTCCTTACAGAGTCTGCATTTGTGACTGTAAGCGGCCCTGGCTTTCTGACCATCAAGATCACAACACGCAGTGGGCTCAAACAAGGGGACCCCACCAACCCACTGCTGTATAGCTTCAGTATTGATCCGCTCCTTTACGTCGTTGACTCACGCCTCATGGGTTTCACTGCACAAGCCAACCAACAGTAAAGATACTAGCCTTTGCAGATGACTGCATGAAAGGTATAGCTAACAACAATGACGACCGACAGCTGGAACGCACCCTGGAGGAGTATTCCATTGTGAGCAATGCATAGCTTAACAAAAGAAAACGGAAATAATCCTCTTAGGCAAGTACACTAACAACTGGTCCACAACACATAAACCCCACACTTCCCCATGAAGAAACAACCCACTCATCCTACCCTTCACATTACCTCCCTGTGGGAATTTATATGACCACATTATCTAGCTTGTAATTATCTAAGCTTCAGTTACTTAAGATAATTGGTTCATTTATTTAATTTAACTTATTAATTAAGCATTGAGATGCTGATCAATTATTACATCTCATCAGTGATAATCACCAATTAAATGGTTAATCATAAAAATCATAGGATCATATCTCTTATGATAATTACGATTACATATTTTGTTGGGGATTGTTGCCAACAATTTAGAGATGAGTAAATTGACTCAAAATGGGTAACTACTCATGGGAAATAGTTGGATTTGGTAGCCAACATGTGGGCTGCTACAAATAGCGATTTAATTACACTATTCCTTGTGGATATCAGCTGGAATATTTCCCAAAATTGAACCAATATCCATTTTCTGTCGGTTAAGCGTGCCAAGACCATCATAGATATCCCTTTTAATTGGCTAGGCGTGCTGAGACCCTCATGGATATTCCTTTTCAGTTGGCTAGGTGTGCCAAGAACCTTGTGGTTACCACAAATACCCCTAACCCATGTCCCTCATCATTTTACCCTATAAATATTCCCTCACTTCATTAATAATAAACACCTTAGTACTGTGAATACTTTATTGCTTTCAATTGTGGATTGTTTAATTAAAAGTGAAGTTGTGAGGAAGTCTTCCTGTCTAAGTGACAACGCCAGAGTGAGGCCTAAGTCGCTTAACCCTTTATATTGCCAGAGTAGGTCTAAAGCTACCCCATTATCTGAACTTGACTAGGCTAATTGTCTTCATACAATTAGCAAATTCGTGTTTATTCAGAAGTCATTAATTAAGTGAACCTGTGCAGCAGTAGAAAACCCGCTGTTTTTAGATGTGGTGCTCACTACAGAAGCTGAGTTGAGTTTATAAGAACATCATAACGCTAAATTATCTAACTAAAATGGAACATTGAAGAAACAAAGAAACAGGGTTATCAGCAGACCACTGGGGAAATATCCAATTAGAGGCTGTAATGCTGGTGGATCCTCAATACATCCATCTATCAACAACTGGATTAAATGAGAACGCTGTAACAATTTATGAACCACCTTTGGAGCAAATCTGAGAAAATATACCCGGCATCAGTGATATCCTAATGAGAGGATTCCTAATCTGCTGACCAATACCTTAGACCAAAGATGTAGATTATTCCACCACACTACCAATCAGGAAGAGCGAAGATGACATTTCAGAAAAATTCCTTTATATGAACACTTCAACATTAAAAGGATACTTGCAGAGCATTGGCAATATTAGCAATTATATTATCAAATATGTACAGACGACTACCTGAAGTCATGAGAGCCATCCAAGTACAGAAGCAGGCAGTGATCGCCGATCTTGTTGAGTATACCCAAAACAACAGTGTACAACAGCAGGCGCTAATGCGACAATTAGATGTCAGTTTTCAGCAGATTCGCGCTGGTTTGGATTCCACATCACAGTGTGTCCAACAATCAAACACCCAAATCAAGAATCCGGTGGCCAAGCTAAATACAAAACTTTGGGGGATAGTCGAGGAGATCATCAACCAAATCAGGTTTAACTACTGATGGAAACATGATGTGGATAAGCATTGTCAATTAGCTGAATTTAATATCACTGATTTGATTTGAGCTCAGGAGGCAGCTGTGGTAATGGCTGCAGCCAACACCAAAACTCACATGATCTTAGTCGATTTAGTCAAAGGAAGACAGGAAATTATGAGTACAGTTGATGATATGGAAAGAAACTTTGAATGACTCAATGAAGAAATGAGAGCCAAAATTGATAAGCTTCGCATGAAAATAGAAATTGTCAACAAGAACGCTTTATAATTGGCAACTCAATCTGAGTTAGATTCCTTGAAACTCAAAGTCACAAATTATATGATGAAATGTCCAAATATGAAAAAGAGAAATGAGAAGTGTATGAGCATTTATTCCATGTCCAAATTTGAGAGGGCAAGCTGCAGAAAAAAGTTGAAACCCTCAAAGCAACTTTACAAGAAGAAATTGATAAAAATTGTCAACTATGGGAAAATGAATGAAAACGCTTGGCTTGGGAAGATAAAATCCTGAGATGATTGGATAACCTCAAAGACTCTAAGTGTACTTGTTCATGGGATGAGTACCATGAGGCGAATTTATTCGAGGAGGAATTGGCATCCATTGAAGCAGAGAGTATTGCCAACAACACCATCCAATCTATTCTGGAAATGCCCCCAAACATTGTGGCACTTCCTGAGTAACACTCAAAGCAACTCCAGTGTCTGTTCAAATCCTGATTAGAAGTGCTGGCCCAATTATTGTTGAAGATTTCAAGAGTACTCTGAATTTGCCCATTTTCCATTGGGATAATGCGCCTGCCTTCTTCCGGTTGTTTGAAATGATGATGTATGGTTATAGTGATTGACAAAAAGCTGCCATTATCATAAATTGTCTCGATAATTTTGTGCCAAAACCTAGTTTTGCCTTACCTTTGTGGGGGGAACTGGAGTTACAAGGAGGTGAAGGAGGCGATTCTGACCAAATTTGGTAGTCCAGATAAGATGGCAGCTCAGAAACAAGAATTCATGGACATTTAATTTAAGAAGGATGAAACAGTGGGTGCATTCGCTGACCATTTTTATGAGGAAGCTCAGATCCTCAATGGGGCCAACATGATGACCTATTTTGACAGGAGAATTGCAATGCAGAATGTGTTGCGCCCTCATCAAGAATTGCACTGAATGATGTCATCCACTTTGACCAGTAAATACACCATTGCATAAATGGTAGAACACCTAAGAGTTCTATCAGCAACGTTTGACACACCAAATTGGACATACAAGCTGAATAACCAGTCAAACAATAATAAGGGACCAGGACGATTCCCTGACAAATTAAGAAATTTCAACAATCGTGGGAATCAAGATAAACAGAATGAAGGAGCTAGATCATTCAAGCCTCATTTAACTTGCAATAATTGTGGACAGCCTGGGAACTTCGCCAATAACTGTGGACAACGCAACCAAAGGATTAGGTTAACTTAATCCAGCATAAGGATAAACAGAAAACTTCTGATGGGCAGGGAAAAGACCATGCAGTCTAAATGCAGAAAAGTCTAGAACCGCATGTAACCAAGTTCCCTCAGATAAATCAGATCGTTTGGACAAGTCAGATCTATTTACAGATGAGCCTGAATTAGATCCCCTTCATCAGATCGTTTAAAAGGATGTAAACATAATAATGAGATCAAAATCAAAGGAGATTGCCCCCAAAATTATACAGTAGGTAGCTCGCCCATATGCCCGACAGATAATGGAGAAGGTCCAAAATTCTGATGACAAGACGGACTTAATGAATACCAAGTTAGACGGAGTTAATGTATCAATTACAATTGGTACAATTTGTGAAACGTTCCCTTATATATCAGCACAGTTAATTAATACCCTGGATTTGACCAACAAATCTTCTATACATGCAGTAAACAATAGCTTATCTTATTTTTCTGAGTACACGTATATGGATATTTTGGTGAACCAAATCCCCGTCAGAGCAATAATTGACGGTGGGGCGCCGATTAAAATAGTATCAACCAAATTAGTAAAGAAATTAAAGGCCACACTGGATTTGGAGCACCAGAATCAGTACAGGATGGCAGGCCCTGACTCTACAACTTCCTGTGGGGCTTATAGCGCTCTAACGCTACAGTTTAGATCCTTGGTCATATTGATGCCAGTGATTGTTATAGCCAATCAGAATTACGATATACTCATTGGCACTGACTTCATGTAGAAGTATGGGGTCAAGTGTGACTTTAAATAAGACACTTTAACAATTCTGGGGCAAACGCTGCCACTGGTCTATCAATGCAAGGGGAAAGCGCCCCTCAGTAGATGGAACAATTTCATCGATTTAGTCTTTAAGGATGAAATACTACCTACTGGTTACATTTTAGTTGGAAGAAAAGCCCAGAAATTACCTAAATATGTAAACAAGAATCGTGGATCCTGATCTGTTCTAAAGAAGATGTCATAATTCAGTTGGGAATGCAGCAGATCATAGAGAATGGACTGACTTTGGAGATCCTGGAGCAATTATATTTGGAAATCGAAGCTCCTTGGCAACAATTGAGGATTGAACCTTGGGTAGCCCAAGAATTTTAATTCCTTCGTCATAAGGAGATTCAGGTTCTTTTAGCCAATCTGGGAAAATCTCCAATAAAGGTCAAACGACACCAGGTGGTTGCATTCACTCAACTAAAACTGGTATCAGAGATTTGTTCCTTCCATAAATTTGGTGAATTGGACAAATTGGGACTTCCAAAAGAAAATGATGGGAATATTCATATGCTAATTGAACGGGATCAGTTAGCCAGAACAACGGAGGACCAGATAGATGAAGTTCTGGCCTTAATCAAGAAATACCGAGTTATTTTTTGCACAGGATGACCATGATCTCAGGTGTGCAAAGGATATTTTACACCGACTCAATACTGGGGATGATGGGCCACTTTGATTGAGGCCTATTTGACTATCCAGGGCGGCAGAGGCAGTTGTTGCCAAAGAAATTGAAAAACTCCTAGAGCATGGAATGCTCGTACTGTCATCCAACCCATTGGCGAGTCCTATATTAATAGTTAAGAAGAAAGATGGTTTAAATCAAGTCATACTAGATTACTGATGGTTAAATAAGATTATGAAAAAGGACTCATACCCCCTGCCTAGGATTGATGACGCGCTGGATTGGTTAGGATGAGCCAAGTTTTTCTCCACCATGGACTTAATCTCCAGATATTGGCAGATAGACATGCCCACAGAAGACCAAGCGAAGTGTGCTATTATCACAGCACAGGGGTTGTATCAGCCGATGAGGATGCCTCAAGGCTTATGCAACTCCCCCACAACATTTCAATGGGCTATGGACAAGATTTTGTCAGATTAGAAGCTGTCCTGTGTCCTATTCTATCTTGACGACATTAATGTATTCAGCTGAACGTTTACCAATCACTTACAACATCTTGAGGAAGTATACAAGTGACTGGCTTCGGAAAATCTCAAAATCAAGCCAAGAAAATGCCATTTCTTTAAGGAGGGATTAGAATACTTAGGATTTGTAATTAATGCTGAGGGACTAAAGCCCCAAGTCCAAAAAATAGAAGTGATTAATTGGATGTCAGTCTCCAAGAGCGTACATGATATTCAAATTTTCCTCAGAATGGTTGGCTATTATTTCTGATTCATTAAGGATTTCACAAAAATAGCCGAGCCACTTTACACCTATTGAAAGAACTGAAGTAAGGATTCGTCTGGAGTGATGAGGCTCAACTCGCATCTGATGAATTGAGGAAATACTTGACAATGAGTCCAATTTTAAAATACCCAAATTTTGAGAAGCTGTTCATTATTCAATTGGATGCATCGCTGATGGCAATAGGAGCCATCCTTAGCCAAGTAGATGATAAGGGGGATGAACACCCATAGCATATGTCAGCCAAACACTGTCAAAGGGTGAGAGGAACTATACAGTTACAGAGCGAGAATGTCTTGTGGTTATCTATGCATGCAAGCAGTTTTGAGTCTATATCCACGGAACGCACTTCAAGGTTGTGAGTGACCATACCTCTCTCCGATGGCTCCATAACCTTAAATAACCAGAAGGGAGATTGGCACGGTGGGCTTTGAAGTTACAGGCCTATGACTTTGAGTTAGAACATCAGGCGGGAGATAAGAATCAGAATGCTGATGGTCTGTCTAGGTTGCCAACTGTTCTTGCTGTGCAAGATTGTGCTGATGACCTATTTGAGCGAATGATCTGTGAGGAATTGCAGGAAGGGCTAATCAAAATTTAAAAAGCGTTAAAGAAGGCAATAGAATACTGAGCTTGTTAATGGTCAATTATTTAAAATAAAAAATGAAAAGAGGCTTTTATTTCTGAACTCATCGGAATGCACTGAGATAATTTGGGCCACCCACAAGGTCATTGGACATGGTGGGTTAAAGAAGACGCTCAAACATATCCAGCAATACTACTATTGGGAGTCACTGAGTTTCAACGTTACCAATTATATCACATGTTGCCTGAAATGTCAGATCCATAAGCCCCATAAGAACGTGACAAATTATCAATTAGTGAAGCCAAGATTTGCATGGCACATGGTTTCAATCGATGTTATGGGGCCACTAAGTATGAGTACAGGTGGGGTACATTACATAATAGTAGCGATAGACCACCTTACAAGATGGGTCAAAACCCGAGCCTTGAGTTGAGTAGATGCCTTAAGTACCACCAAATTCATCCTGGAGCAGGTGGTATACTGACATGGGTGTCCACAAGTGTTGCTGAGCAACAACAGAACTAATTTTACCTCATTTGTAATTTCGTGCCTGAATGAGCTAATGGGAATTAAGGGGGATGGTGTCTCCACCCTAACAGCCTGATATGAATGGAGTAGTGGAATGAGTTAATGGGACACTTGACACTATGCTAAGAAAGCTGATCTCAGGTAAAGCGTCATATTGGGCATCTTATCTAAGTTCAGTAACTTTTGCATATATTATCAGTTTCCATTCAGCTACAGGAAAAACGCCGTTTGAATTATTGTATGGTTGTAAAGCAGCATTACCACCAATTTTCTAAACAGCAGTGGAGCTGACTCAGGGGATGATCACGGATAAATATCTATATTGACTCACAAACATAATAGTGGATCTCCAATCTCAAGCCTGTGATACAACGATCAAGAGGAGGATTCAGGCCAAAAAAGCCAATGATAAGAGTTGATCCACACTTAAGGAATTTACCATTGGAGATCAAGTAGCCTATTGCGATACCCATGGGTTTGGTCACTGAAATAAGCTAGATGCGTTATGGTTGGGACCATTTGAGCTTATTAAAAAATGGCAAATGATGCCTACATGATCAAATATATCCGATGGTCATGTGATTAATAGAGTACACAGCAAATTTCTTAAAAAATGGTATTAAATAAATATATATGTGAAAAAATTAAAATTTGGAAATAATAAAAAAATGAATAAAAAAAAAAAAGAGAGCGAAAAAAGAGTTATTTTAAATTTTTTTTTTATTTTTTTATTTTTATGCCTCAGGTTGCAAATTGCGAGCTCTTTTTTGATGCCTCTGGGGGGAGAGAGGTTGAATGACAATGTTGTGAAAAAGGTCATTAAAGTCAATCTGAGATCAGATACTTGCAAGGGATAGAGCAAGACAAAACCAAGTTCTTTGAACCCAAGGTGGATTCTGTGAATAAGAACCAATGGGAATAGTGATGGGGACGTCCAGTTTAGCAAGTTAGGAAGCCCCAGATTGGGGAAGAAAACAGCAATGCAAAAATATGCAATCTGCAAACAAGTCTGTGTAATCTCAATATGGCACAGGTGCTGGAAGCTGTGTCTGGAGTGCTTGACAATGGGCTTCGTCAAGAACACTTGACATATGAGAAAACAGCAAACAAAGGGAATTGTGCAGGAGGCTGCTGAACCATACTACCAATTATCACTATTAATGGAAGATATTGCTGGATAGTCCCAGTCATGAAGTAATTGTGCAGGCGGTGAACATCATCTTGAAGGTGGTGGCTATGGGCCTCCTGAAACCAGAAGGGAAAGAAAAGGTGAAAATTTGGTGATGTGGGGAGTGAAGTATCCCACATACAAAGTACTTGCCCTGCGAATCAGAGTGCAAAAGAGGCAGAATCTCAATCAAGTAAACTATCAAGGTCACGAGGCGTGAAAGAGATATTAAGTTACTCAGTCAATTTAACCCAAAGTTCATGATACAGAAGTTTGACATGCTTGTCATTACTGATTGTCAATTCAGTAGACAAGATAGTTGGTTTGTAAAATTGGCCAATTAGGAAAAGGAACTTGGGAATATCCAGCTTGATCAGGAAAAATTAATCTAAGTTGGGAGAAATTGTTTCATTATGCTCAAGGGCAATTACTGGATTTAGCACAATGGGAGCCAAATCCAGTAATGCCTCAAAATTGAGCTTGGTGACAAGAGAACAAGGGATGAAAGAACAAGAGTTCAATGATGAAACAGCCAACCCAGTCCCCTCTATAGAAATTGGCACCGTTGCGGGAAGAGCAGAAGAGGGGATTGCCAAGTCAAGTTGAATTGGGGGGCTAATTCTAGCTGGACTGGAAAGGATACCTCTTTGAGCAGTTCATGTATCGCATGAAAATGGGAGGCGTCCACTTCATTCAAATTAGATAAGATTCGTTCATAGAAGCGTTTATTTGATGAAGACATCTTTTAGTTGATAATCTGGTCAAGCGGGGGATGTGTGGAAATTTATATGACCACATTATCCAGCTTGCGAATTATCTAAGCTTTAATTTATGTAAGATAATTGGTTCATTTATGAAATTTAGCTTATTGATTAAGCATTGAGATGTTGATCAATTATTCCATCTCATTGGCGATACTCACCAATTAAATGGTTAATCATAAAAATCATAGGATCATATCTGATGATAATTACGATTACATATTTTGTTGGGGGATTGTTGCCAACAATTTGGAGATGAGTAAATTGACTCAAAATGGGTAACTACTCATGGGAAATAGTTGGGTTTGGTAGCCAACATGTGGGCTGATACAAATAGCGATTGAATTACACTATTCTTCATGGATATCAGCTGGAATATTTCCCAAAATTGAACCAATATCCATTTTCTGTCAGCTAGGCATGCCAAGACCATCATAGATATCCCTTCTAATTGGCTAGGCAAACGAGACCCTCATGGATATCCCTTTTCTGTCGGCTAGGTATGCCAAGAACCTTGTGGTTACCACAAATACCTCTAACGCATGTCCTTCATCATTTTACCCTATAAATATTCCCTCACTTCAATAATAATAAACACCTTAGTACTGTAAATACTTTATTGTTTTCAATTGTGGATTGTTTACTAAAAGTGAAGTTTTGAGGAAGTCTTCCTGTCTAAGTGTCAATGCCAGAGTGAGGCTGAAGTCACTTAAATCCTTATATATTACCAGAGTGAGGCCAAAGTCACTTAACCCTATATATTGCCAGAGTAGGGCTGATGTTACCCAATTATCCAAACTTGACTAGGCTAATTGTCTTCATACAATTAAAAATTCGTGTTTATTCCAGATGTCAGTAGTTAAGCGAACCTGTGCAACAGTAGAAACCCCGCGGTTTTTAAAGTCCATCAACCACCCCTGTTCGCCACCTTAAGATATGGCTGGAAACAGGGGGTATGTCAAGGAGACAATTGAGTAAAACCTACTACAGCTTCATCCAACCGCGTCTCCTTCCTTAAGGAAAGATCCCCAAAACAAATGGGGCGAGTAATGGTTGCCAACTCACTCATCCTCCCAATGCTGTGGTCATCGCTCACGCAATCTCTTTTGCACCTACATTCATGTCCTCAGTCCGCGCACTTATCCAGGGATGGCTGTGGCCTGGGTCCCGCCACCTGTATGGGTGGAAACATTTTTTGACCCACGCTCCAGTGGAGGCATGGGCCTAATGACTTTGAAGACCATGCAACCGCATATTGGGCACCTGAATAGAGGATGTCCTAGCCTAAGACCTCCCACAAAAACATTGGTATAGAGAGGCGAGAGCTAACTTTGCACAGGTGCTCAAACTATCCGATCCACATAACCCGTCCAGCCTGCTCACATACCTTACAAACCGCCCCAATGCAGTGGTCCCACATGGAACCCCCCTCACTTCAAACGCCTCCTCCACACCATTTGGCACATAGGGTGGACTGTCACTCTCAAAGCACTAGTCAGGAAAGGGGAAGGCCCAGAGCTTGCTTCACGCTAAGGAAATCAGACAACCACCCCCAGAGGGACACACACAACGTGGCCCCATTCATTGCAATAAACGACTACCTGGATCTATAATATATCCCCTATTAACTTACAGCACAGAATGCAATATGGAGGCTAACACATGATCAGCTCCTCCAGTCAAGGGTATGAGCTAACATCTGGAGTTGCCTCAGAGGAACCTACAAGACAGCGGATCGCTTTAAATCTCTTCATGTGACTTGCTCAGTGTGCGGAGGGGATGGCACCCTACACCACCTCCTTGAAGTATGCCCCCCATCTAGAGCCATATGGCTGGAAGTTGCGCGTCTGTTAAGAACTCACAACGACCAGGAGCTGTCTATCTCCAGAAGTCCCTCACACTCCAACTTGAATCCACAATACTTCCCACACTCCGCTACCTGTTAGCTGCCATTGCACTGTGGACAATCCACACCATAGCGCTGGATGCCTTCAAGGGAACCATGCTGACCATCCGTGGGACAATCAGCAGATTTCACCTACACATACTGGAACACTTTTAAGCCTGTCTATACGGATACATGAGGCTGAAGCAACAAAGACTCGTTGAATCATGGTTCCCAGTCTGGTTTCTGCATACAGACCCCTTCCTTCACACCTGCTCCATAATAGAGGAAGCCCCCTCAGAGTAGGGCATCCAACCTCCTACACTTGGCAGTACCAGCTGGCAACAGGGGTAGTTCGTCTACTCTGGGGGTGCCTTAATCTTGGTATACTTCACCTCCCCTATCCCATTACATATCGTTCATATCTGTATTTTCCGTCCCCTGGTCAGCTTGCCTAAGTTAAATAACAAATTGTGTACTGAGTAAGATATCATAACTCAAATTATCCAAAGCAACAACTGAGATTGTTATTAATAATTTCTAAATCATATAGGTAATGATGAGTATGCTCCAATAGTTTGAGTGCTAGAGGATCAGCAGCCCATATTCCATATACTGAAGTACATCTGGAGCAATCTTAATCCATTTAGATAAGTTTGAAAGATATGACAGAAACAGGTGAGCCACTATTCACAATTGCTAGTACTAGAATATTCTGAACCTTCATTGCTATGCGAGTTGCTAAGCTACCAAACTTTGGGGTAAAGTGAGGAACATAGGGGTCTAATCAACCGAGGAATAAGATGAAGTAGAGCATTATTAACATTCAGAGACCAGATCACCACCTCCTATTCTGATTGAATAACTTGTTTAATATGATTAGTAAAATAGGCTTAGTTTGAGGATTAGTGGTATTGTCATCATGAAAAGCCTCACCCTTCATGTTGACCGCTCTTTTCCTGCCATATTGGAACGTTACTTCTAACAATTTTATGCCTGATGACGGGCTCCATTATAATAGGTACAGCTGATTCTCTTTTTTGACTATACTGAATGTTTTCTGGGTTGAGGTGAGGTAGTAGAACTTTTGTAAACCCATGCTGACAGTGGAATATCAATAAGAGCTTCTTTGACATACCCGATACAAATGAAAGTATGTTTCAGGCCAATCACGTAAAATTGAACTTTGGTACATGGTTCTAAGGCTGAAATTACTGTTTTGATGGCATCATTCAGATTAATTCTTTTATCAGTTAGCAAAGGTTGAGCGTTGGCATAGAAACGAATATCAAAATCAGAGGGACTTTCTCCCTTGTTTAAATGGATGGCCATGAAAGCTTGCTTCTGATCTAAAAAAGGTATGGTCACTTCTAAATTATTGAATTAGAGCTGTTCAAACTTGATTCCAAATCTAAAAATCCTGGAGATGAGGGGCTATTATCTCTCTGGCAGCACTACTTAACCAGGAATGAATATGTCGGACTTTTTGATGATCAGTTGCTTCTTCCATCACACTCTCATAGGCGTGCAAAAATGAAGCAATACTATCCTGTCCCTGGACAAAATTATCTTTGATATAAGTTTGAAAAAAGAGGTCACCGAGTTTATAAAGTAATAAGATCAACAACCACGCTAGGGGCAGAGTATTTAACGTCAGTTTCAGTTGGTAGAGCTTGTATAATGAGTTGTGTCCAGATAATCTCTAATTCTTCTTGAGTTTCTTTCCAAATCTGATTTAAGGATGATGCTGAAGCCTTTTTTGTGAACTTCTCTATCAAAGTCTGAATATAAATTTGATGGGCGTGTACATGAGATTCACATAAGCTTACTTGGTCACCAGGGCGTTTACAGTAGTCATCCAATTGGCGTAGATGTCCGTCAGCAACTTTGGCAAATGAAGCAAAAATATCTATTTCAATAGACAAGGTACTCAAAGTATGTTGAGGGTCAAATGGGATACCATCGAGGCGGATCTTGCATCCAGTAGCCACCTTTTCCAATTAAGAATTTAAGGTAGCTATAGCTTTGGACCTATCCTCATATCATAAACCATCATCTCCAGATACAGGTATAGCTGGTTCTGGGGCCCTGAGGGGTCCCTGTCTTCCATCTGAGCCAGAAGGACCTTCTGGCCCGCTAGCCCCAGGAGGCCCTTCTGCAACGTCTTGTTGGGTAAATTCCTGACAATATTGCTGCAAAGATCATAACACAACTTTGATTTGATTAATTCTTTGAGCCCAACAAACATCATATTCTTGAACTCTTTAATTGAATTGATCATCAAAATACCCAGAGATCCCACTATCAATTAAGGCAAGTATCATTCAAGCTTAATTTATCAAACGTTTATTATCCAGAATAGCTTCACTGTTTTCTTGAACATAGGATGAAGCATTATTATAAAAGTTTAAAGCTGCTGAGTGAAATTTATGAGACATTCCTAGTTGTTTGTATAACTTGAAATGATTACCCAAGGATCTGAAGAAGATTATGCAACGCGGGATGTACAATATGACAAAGATAAGATCGCTACCAGTTGCCAACTCAGCAGCTGGTGATTGATTTAAGCCATAAAATATGCATATTGAAGAAGGTACTGCGGAAGCCCTAAAGTGACAAGAATGGTATACATCAAAATAATACCATTAATTAATCGCTAGATTGTATTTCCAAAAATTTGTACATGAACTTGATACTGACGCTGTTCAACATTAGTGATAATTCAAAGCAGCTTGGAGCGCCAAGGCTTCATGCTGCAAAAGAGTTATTTCTTATATAGATGTAGTGCACCAGGTAATCACACTTCTGGCATAATTGTTGGTTCTATCTTGACTATCGTGATTCTTTATTGTATGATAGATGTTTTCATTTGCAACAGCTTGGAGACCCCTTTTGTGAGCACCACTTTTTTCTCAGAACTTGGGAAAATAGTCACCCAGCTGAGTTTGAATTATCTTAAGCAATGGAAAATAGTCAACTAACCAAGGAATAAATAATAATAGGAGTCAAAGCTGTAATTTAGGAGACATGATATTCTGGAGTATTCAGTTACTAAGTAACACTTAACAAAGTTAAAAAATAGATGTAAGACAAAATAAGTGTTGTTTATTTAAATTAAAACTTTTATTATTTATAGCAAATTAGGATTGTCTTCAACAATTGGGACTTCTAGGCTCTCTTCATACATAATCTTTCATCAACCAATATTGGCCTGCTAATTGAGATGATTTGTAAAAAAATTGCTAGTTGTCATTTAAATCAGAAGCTTTAACTTTGGTGGTAGATGAAGATTCTGACAATTAATGTTTTAAGATAGAAATGAGTCTTTATCAATTAGTTTATCACCAAAGTAATTTTCTAAAAAGGTAGAGTTGATCTTATCTCCATTAGTATTCCTATGTCTGACATCCCTTATTAAGGAGTTTGTGAGTGAATTAACTCTGTTCACTGGATCAATGATACAATGTCTTTGGCAAAAATTAAAAAATATTTGTCTGTTTGTCTGTTTGTTTACCTGTCCACAAACAAATCGATTTAATAGGCTAAAATTTTAACCATTTGGTTGGTGATTGGTTAAAATTTATAAAAGTTCAGGCATGTAACTACTATTTTGAAGTTCCTAATTGTGGGGTTTCCAAGTTGTTGGCAGTAATAATTAGCTCAATTTAATTGTTTCATATAAACTTTATTAATTTAACTAAAATCTATAAAGGCACCAAATTTCACAAAAAGCAAACAAAAATAGTAAACTTGTAAACAATTAAGTTTAAGGTTATTTAGAGTAGCAGTTTCGATTCTTGACTTCATATTTTTTCCATTTAACTTTATCTATTCATATCATTCAATTTATATTTTTAGTACTACATATTAGCCAACCAATTAAATCAACTCCTGTAAAAAACTTTTAACTTGATCAATTAATTAATTAAATAAATAAGGGTAGAAAATTAAAAGAACTACCTATATTATAACCAAAACCAATTAACTTATTTAAATAAACCAAATAGATGACAAACAATGAGTTTATTTTGAGATTATGCTAATCAAATCAATATCAACTATTATCAACTAAATTAATTTACTAATTTAAAAATTAAAATTTTAAAATGACCTTCAACTTTATACTCAAAATTAAAATCATTAGATTAATCAAACCAACTAGATAGATGAAGGTCAGCAATTTGAGTATATGGTTAAAACTATAATAACTATAACTATATAACTATTAATTTAATAAAGAAAATAATTCACTGTACCACCGATCTAGTGCTATACCGCCCCACATGGGCTCTAGTCTGACCAAAATCAGGCTTTTATGCATATAAGACGGAAAAAAGAGAATCCTATGGTGAATTTTCGAACAATCTCTACTTTGAGGCACAGGCCAAGCCTCTTGTGACTGGGTCATTTTAGATGATGCAATTGCAGCTGTGATGTCCACTTTATCCTCCTACAACAATCTTGCACTACATTTCTAAACAATTAAGAAACCAAAAAACCTTGAAATTAAGGAGAGTGGCGGGAATCATGAGATTTGGACAGGCCTGAGCAGGATTTGAACTCCAGCGGCTCTTGAGGAAGCAGAATCCTAACCACTGTACCACAAAGGGTAATAGAAAATCCTAAACGGACAAAAGGAAACTCTACTTCCATAAGGACCTACTGATCTTTCTAACAGAGGCACTGAGCCAGATAATAGAGATCTTGCCATTTGGAGGTCCCAGAATCAACCGCCCTAGCTAAAGAGAGTCAGATTCAAAGGAAATTCAAGTCACCTGACACATCCATAAAGAGATCCCCTTACCTTACTCATTCCCAATTATCACACAAAGTTTCTCTTAGGCAAACCAGAATATCTCAGCAGCCTATAAATATCTCTGAATTTTTATTAATAAAGTATCCTCCAAATCTTCTATTTTTTATTATAAGTGTTCATTTGCCTGTGTTTACAGAAGACCTTGCCTGTTTGAAGCGAACAGAGTAGCCTCAACGACGTATTTCCATTGAGAGAATGCCTTTGGGAACTTAGTCCCTAAGAGATTCCGATGACCCACCTTCAACTCATAATCAAACCACTTTTGAAGGCACTGACCTTCAGAGAGGACGACAAAGTCCTACAAACTGGTGCTCTCTGCCAGGTCCTTCTGAGGCTTCTAGTATTGACCTTTTTCAGTATGAATAACTACAGCGAAGACAACCCTCCCAATATGGAGGAAAATATATATTTAACCTGATGGTTGCTAAAGATAACCAGAATGTGATGCTACCTCAACCATGAGAACTTGAGTTTCTTGCAACCATGACATTAACCATCTCAGTTCCTGATA
Organism: Massospora cicadina; assembly: GCA_022478985.1. Lineage (NCBI taxonomy): Eukaryota > Fungi > Entomophthoromycota > Entomophthoromycetes > Entomophthorales > Entomophthoraceae > Massospora > Massospora cicadina. The sequence goes on from JAKSZP010005255.1 coordinate 381,203, forward strand.
AATCCATCTACAGATCAAGGCTCCCTGTGTTAGACAAACAGTTCAAGAGCTTCTAGGTGAATTTGTAACCCCTGGTAGGAGAACTAATCGTAGCAGCTCTACTTGGACTATTCAAATGTGCTGTTTTGATTCATCATCAGAGCTTTCAAGCAATGACAAAGTATCATCCCATACAGATTCATGACTCCAACGATTTATACATCCTGCCTTACACCAACACATGCTTTGCTCACACTCAAAAACATGGAGGTGCAGCAACAGCTAGTATTGATCGACCATATTTACTCCCAGCTTCTTGAGTTATATAACGCTGCCTCCAATTTAGGCTGAGATAGTTGGGAGGCTATTTTAAGTAACCGTCAGAAAATCAATGATATCCAGCACCACCTTGCTCAAATTGACACTGGAGTCGTCCAATACTTGCATAGTGAGCTTGCCCAGCAGATGGACCAGTTAACTACCGGTATGGATTAAAAAGTAGAGTATGCCTTATCCACTCTCCTTGACTAAATTACTTAAGATTGTGAAGTAACTGATTCTCGACTTATTGATTTGTTTGGCCATATCTAGCAGCTGAGCGAATGACATGTGACAATGCCAACTTCAGAAGCTAAAGTACAAACTGAGGCCCCCAGTGGAACAGGATCTAGTTGGGAAAGGGAACAAGGGTCCCCTGGGCCTGGAGGTCCCCAAGGTCAACCAGGTGTACTAACACCTGCCAGATCCTTCTTCAATAGAGACCACAAGGCCTGATTTAAGACCCTTGAGTGACAGCTGTTATTGGTGGCCGAGGTGTGGAGATGACTATTGAGGGAGAACATCTTGATGCTGACGTAACTTTCCCACCTTGTACAACCATTATGTGAAGATTACGGGCACCTGTTCCAATCTGGTCGCTTCTCAAAACCAAGAAAATTGTCACATCACGCAGATGATTACCAAACTCCAAAAGATCAAAGCTAAACAGGATGCACTCTCTGAGCAATTAACCCAACAGTCTGAATAGATCAAAAGTCTGCGCCAAATTTTAAATTCTAAGGCTTTCCTTAAGCATGTCAATGAATACTACGCCACTATCCAGGATGACATGGATGAATTTACGCCGTCAGGTTGATGGGACTATCCCACGCACTGATATAGGCACCACAGATCCCACTGACTCAAAGCGCCCACTCTCTCTGCCATCCATATTCTCTCCAAACCTGTTGGATATTTTATCCCTACATTTAAGGAGAAGTATGTCCCTGGGGCCAAAACAAATCAGTCGTACCTCTTTTACATTTGAGGGCGCGATAGAGCCAGCTACTGACTGACAAAAGTTCCAGCATATAAAAACCTATCTTAATGGAAAGACATGAGAAATTATGATGCCTTATTTCAAGACGTGCACCACATGTCCATCCATTAGGAGCGCATGTTTAAAGAATTTTTCAGTAACATGACCCTCTAACCGCAAACAGGCTTTAATGTGTATCTACCCAAGAAGTGGAGAAACCCAAATTGAATTTGCAGAACGCTTCTATCATGAAGCCCAGACGTGCGTTTCCTGTGACCAAGTTACCTTAGATGATGCCATCTCCGCTGTTCTCTCCCCTTTCCAACACATTACCAACCTAGTACTCTATTTTTAAAATGCCAAAAAGATGTTTAAATTCATCCTTGAAATTAAGGAGTCAATAATGTAATTACCTAAGCTCAAAGTATGCTAAGCTCCAGATAAGGGGAATTGACCTAATTTTCATGCCATTGGCTAATTTCAGAGACAAAAACCACGTCGCAACCCAGTCTCATAATACGGAATTTTTAGGCCACCAATAAAGTTCCTGTTGGAAGAAGCAAGCTGATGAGTTTGGAAAAGTGGAGTCAACTTAGGGCGTGAGGCACCCTCTGCTGACGACATAACGCCTCAACCTCAACCTTCTCTTTTCACGCACTAAGTGTTATGTTCTGAAGAAACCTGATGAATTGGACGTCCCAGATTCCATGTTTCTGAATAAGGATCTATCTTTACTCTTACACTTCCGTTTTCTATCCTCTCCCTCCTGTAAGCTCCATTTACTCAATCCTCTACTTTGGAAGCAAAGTCACCTGATTAGAGGTCATTGTCCATAAGGTGAAGATCTTGGCCATCATCGACACTGGCTCCCCTGTCAATGTCATTTCCTCTCAACTTGTTAAAAGGATAAAGGTTGCACCAGATCAGAATTGCACCCTTTAGTATTAACAGAGGGACCTCATCGTACCCATTCCCTGGGAGCCTACTTCTACTTGCCCTTTTGATTTGGCTCCCTTGTTGTTATAGCTCCCACAATTATGTTGGAAAATGATAGTTATGATTTACTTATTGGCACCCAGTTCCTAGTTGTTTTTGATATTCTAATAAGTCACAAGGACTTGCACTTCTCTATTTTAGGATATCACGTTTTTCTGGTTGTGAAGGACATTCCTAAGGAGAAAGGGAAGAGGAAACCCCGATGTAGCTTACTTAAATACCCAGACCACATTGAATGGCTATAGTATTTAAGCTATTAGACTAAAGACCAAGTTGCAACCCTTTTGCGCAGAGCCTATTAAAGGAATGCCTACATATGCGCCTAGCCGTGTAGTTATACCGCATAAATCCCAGATGCTAGTGGATTCTGGTCTCCAAGTTACTATAATGCAAGACCACTTGTTGGAAATTTAAGGAAAGGGTAATCCAGCCATTTGTGAACCACTTACCTGTCTGGGAGTACTGGATACTGCTTACTAAGGCCCCTTGACTATCCTAATGGCCAAATTACTGATCAAGAATGCAGGTAGCTCAGAACCGACCCATTGCATATATACATATATTACCTGTCAACCAGGTTGATTCTGTCCAAGGATGTGGAGACCCATAAGACTTAGGAATGGATGAAACTGTTGCGATAGCCTAAGTTGAGGTGGAAATTGGTGACACACTTACTTGCAAACAGCAACTTCAGGATGACGCCCTAATTGAGGAATATGCCAATATATTCTCCACTGGGCCAGAGGATTTTGGGATGAAGAAGGGGGTGCAACATCAAGTGCTGACTGGTGATGCCCCTCCAATTTGCGCCCGTCATTATCAGAAGTCTAAAGTTGAGGAAGCACAGGCCGCAAAAGAGTTGAAACAGCTATTGGTCGCTAGTTACTAAAACTATCCCAGAGTCCCTGTCCTCACCATTGTTGCTAGTTTAGAAGAAGGATTGAGGTCATCATGTAGTAATGGACATACTGACGCATGAATGCCATCACCTGAAAGGATAGCTACCTGCTACCTAGAATTGATGAATCCTTACATCTCTTACCTGGGTCACAATTTTTTTCTGCAATGGACCTTGCCAGCGGGTACTTACGAATAGAGCTTGCACCTGATGACTGAGAGAAATGTGCGCTCATAGCGAGTGGGGGCTTATATGATCTACTCACATGCCTCAGTGACTGTGCAACGCCCCAGTCACTTTCCAGCGGGATATGGACTTTCTGTTGGGAGACCTAAAAATTTCGTGTGTGCTGGTCTACCTGGATGATGTAACTGTGTTTTAGCGAACATTTGACCAGCATTTGACCCACTAGAAGGAAGTGTTGGGATAGCTACACTCTAACACATTGAAGTTAAAACCCACTAAATGCCATTTCTTTCAGACTGAGATGAAATTCCTTTGTCATAAGGTCACCTGAGAAGATTTCGCCCTTTCCTGACAAGGTGACTGCTATAGAGGAGATGACTCAACCCTGAAGTTTGTGTAACATTCAGGTCTCTCTTGGCATGGTCGAGTTTTACCAACAATTTATAGTACACTTTGCTGAGCTCTCTGAGCCACTGACATACCTCCTCCATAACGAAGTTTCTTTCCAATGGGAAGATGCCCAGCAGCATTCCTTTGATGTCTTAAGATAAGCTCTGGCTACAGCCCCTATTCTGGTACATCCTAAGTTTAATAAACCCTTCATTCTATTCACTGACTCTAGCGATGTGGCTGAGGGGGCCATTCTGGCTCAACTGGAAGCAAGCCAAGTTGATCATCCCATAGCTTACTTTAGTAAGATATTAGCCTGAGCAGAACGCAATTACAGTGTAACTGAACGTGAGTGTCTGGCTGTATTATTGGCCACCAAAAATTTCTGCCCTTTTCTGCATGGGGATTATTCCCCCATAATGACAGACCATGCCTCTCTGCAGTGGTCACAACAGATGAAAGACCTAGATGGATGATTGGCCTGAAGGGACCTTAAGCTCCAGAATTATAACTTCTCAATTGTACACCATGCAGGGATGATAAACCAAAATGCTGACGGGTTGTCCCAACTTCCTATCCTGGCTCTTTACTCTTCCGAAGAGGACCAGATCTATGAGCCCATTTTAAAACTGGAAGAGTGGAGTCATGAAACATTGGCAATACAACAGCGCCTAAAGAAGATGGCTGTCAGACACGAGTTGAAGATGGAATGCTATATAAGCATGTTGGGACCTCTTGGCTACCATATGTTCGACCCTCTGCTCATACAAAATCCATTCTGGAGGCTCATGTTGCCATAGGCATGGCGCAGTGAAGAAAACCCATCAATGGCTGAAGGATCGTTGCTACTGGGAAGGAATGATCGAAGCAGTCCAGGATGTCATTGACACTTGTCTCACTTGCACAAATCAGAAGCCACATAATCCTCCAAACCAATATTATGTCATGGGTTTTACAGCCCCATTTGCCACAGTGAACATTGATGTTATTGGGCCTCTTCCTACAGCGATGTATGATCTCCATTTTATCATTCTTGCAGTTGATCACTTTACAAAATGGGTCGAGGCTATCTCAGTTGCCTCTCCAACTTCCAAAGCAACTGCATCCTTTTTGCTGAAGTAGGTCTTCAGTCGCCACAGCAGCCCACGGTTCTGCTATCTGACAATGGTACCACATTTTATTTCCATTGTGGTTGCGGATCTTAACTCTCTAATGATCACATATTATTCTTTCACAACTCTTTATCATCCTGCTACCAATGGAGCTGCAGAACGATCAAAATAGTTCCTTAGTTGCCATTCTTTGCAATATGGCTTTTTCTGATCCTTCAAGATGGAATTTATACTTACCAACAGCCTTATTAACATATTGTGTTAGCTATCATCAAATCATACAGATTTCACCTTTACAAGCCTTTTATGGTTAATAACCAATGTTTCCCTCCAGTGTGCAGCCTATACTTGAAACTTCCACACAAGAAACCACTGAATTAGACATGTGAAGATTGGTTGATGAATTATTTAGTTTACAAGAATTAGCTGCTAGATCCATGGATACTATTTGACAAAGGGAAGCTGATCAAAGTAATGACCAGCGGCCTGTCCTGCCTGAATTACAAATAGTGGACCTCGTCCTAAACTATCATCAATGGACCAGGGTCAAATACATAAACACAATACTCTGTGGTCAGGTCCTTACCGGGTGATTTATCGTTGGGGTCTAGAATATTCAATTGCCTCTGTGAAATTGGGTGCCGTTGTAAATCAGGTACATGCTAGATTCCTCCGAAATTATGTCCCTCCTCAGCAAGATCTTGAGGGGGCATTGTTGAGAATTATGAGATTCAGACAGGCCTGAGCAGGATTTGAACTCCAGCTGCTCTTGAGGAAGCATAATCCTAACCACTGTACCACAAAGGGTAATAGAAAATCTAAACGGACAAAAAGAAACTCTAATTCCAGAAGGAACTATCGATCTTTCTAACAGAGGCACTGAGCCAGCTAATGGAGATCTTGCCATTTGGAGGTCCCAGAATCAACCGCCCTAGCTAAAGAGAGTCAGATTCAAAGGAAATTCAAGTCACCTGACACATCCATAAAGAGATCCACTTACCCTACTCATTCCCAATTATCACACAAAGTTTCTCTTAGGCAAACCAGAATATCTCAGCAGCCTATAAATATCTCTGAATTTTTATTAATAAAGTATCCTCCAAATCTTCTATTTTTTATTATAAGTGTTTATTTGCCTGTGTTTACAGAAGACCTTGCCTGTATGAAGCGAACAGAGTGGCCTCAACGATGTATTCCGTTGATAGATTGCCTAAGGGAACTTAGTCCCTAAGAGATTCCGCTGACCCACATTCAACTCTAATCAAACCGCCTTCAAAGGACCTGAACTTCAGAGAGGACGACGAAGTCCTACAGAGACCATTATAGAAATACCTAAAACTGAGAATTTCCACACCTCTTTGACAAGGGCTCAAGATCTCATATTCATTCTGTAGGCCAAAATCCTAAATTTAAATAAAAGCACAATTCTGTTCTTTTGCGGCTTCTACAACCACCAGGAGCCAATGTTGGAAGAAGAAATTTAGATGATGCGGAACAAGATGAGTCAGACTAGGCGTGAGGCTCCCTATGCTTATGAACCTGCGTGTACCAATTTTCTCATTATTCCCCTATCAGATAATATTTTGTCTGCTCCTGAAACCCTTAATTTCCCTGGTAGTCTTACTGGGACTAAAAGTTATTCTTTCTCTTATCCTTATGTGAATTCTATCTATTCCATATCTCATCTTAAATCAGGAGTCATCCAGTAGAGTAATAATACACAAGGTGAATTTAATATCCTTTATTGACACTGACTCACAGGTTAATGTCATTTCCTAACGTCTTATGAAGCAAATCAAGGCTTTAAAACTCTGATCACACTCTCAAATATGGGACTGGTGGGCCTACCTGCACTCAGTCCCTCAGAGCTTATCCATCATTGCCATATATCTCAGGTGCTTAGTAATATCAGCTCCTGCCATAGTAATGAGCAATGATCTCTATGATATGCCTATTGGGACCCAACTTCTGGTTGAATTTTATACACTAATCAGCTACAAGGACTACATAAACTCCATCTTAGGACACTACATTATACTTATTATCAAAAATATGCCTAAGGAGATAAGAAGATTGAAACCTTAAAGCTTCATGCTAGAAAAAAATAACTCCCTTAAGAGGTTGGAATACCAAGTGATGAGCCCTAAGGTCATTCTTACTCCTCCTGTGATAGATGCTACAGAAGGTGTGCCCATTTTTTCCATTAAAATGATGTTTAGACCCTCAAATCTCAAGTCTTGGTAGAAACTGTAATCAAAATAACTGTACTCCCAGAGCATCTACTGGAGATTTAAGGGGAATCCATTTTTTTAATTTGAGAACCATTGCCTGGACTAGAATACTTTATCCTGCGTATCATAGGAAACTACTTTACAAATGGCAACCTCTTTGATTAGTCCTTATCAATTACTTAAAATCACCTAATCACATATCTTCACACCTTACCAATTGAAAATGTTAACTCTGTCTCATCCTATAGATCTTTAGCCTACCTAAGACATGAAGTGGCTTTAATTATTGCGAAAGTAGATGTTAAGTTTGATGACACATTAACTAGTGATCAACAGAAAATGGTTGAATTACTAATCGAGTAGTATGCAAATTTCTTTTAAAGAGGCTCTGTTGACTTCAGACTAATGTTAAGGGGTTCAGCACAAAGTTAATACTGGTGATTCCTAGACCATCCAGGCTTAGCCATATTAAAAGTCCAAGATTAAAGTGGCCTAAGTCACTCAGGAAATGAAACAACTGCTGGACGCTGGCCTCTTAAAGACCTCTCAAAGTCCTTGGACTTCCCCTCTGCTGCTGATCTATAAGAAGGATGGCAGCTATTGCATTGTATGGACTATCAAAAATTGAATACATTATGAAAAAACAGCTACCCTTTGCATCAAATTAAAAATTTCTCCGCCTCTTAGCCAGATCAAAGTTCTTATCAGCTATGGATCTTGCTAGTGGATACTGGTAAATCAAGCTGGCTCCTGAAGACAAAGAGGAATTTGCGCTCATATCCAGAAAAGGCCTGTTCAAGACTATTGCATGCCCCAAGGGTTGTGTAACACCCCTGCGACCTTCCAGCAGGCAATGGATGGTATACTCCAAGATTTTATTTTCCTGTGTATTGATTTAGCTAAACAAGTTTAACTACTCTCTTGAACTTTCAATGAGCACTTAAAGAACTTTTGTAGAGGTCTTTGATTAATAAAAGCCGCATCTATCAAATTGAAGGCAGCCAAACGCTGTTCTCTAAAAGTAAAAAAGGTTTTTTTTGGCCATAAGTTTACTTGTGAGGGTCTCTCTCTGTTACCTGACAAGGTCACCGCAATATATAAATATCTTGCCCCCCAAAACTTGAGGGATGAACAACTCTTTTTAAGGATGGTTAGTTTCTACCAAAAATTCATCCCTCATTCACTGAATTTTCCAAATCCCCTATCTATCTACTCCATAAGGAGGTTCTGTTCCTTGGGAAAGATCCCAGCAACAAACCTTCAAATCATTAAGAAATTCTCTAATGAATGCCCCAATACTGATCTACCCTGAGTTCAACAAGCCCTTCTTTTTGTTTACAAACGTCAGCGACGTCACAGTTGGAGCTATCCTAGCATAAAATTGATATAATCAAGTTGACCACCCTGTAGCCTACTTCAGTAAACTTTAACCAAGGCAGAGAGAGAATATAGATTTACTGAAAGGGAATGCTTAGTGGTACTCTTGGACCTCAAGCAGTTCCAAACCTACCTCTATGAAAAATATCTCCTGATATTAATCAATCATTCATCACTATGGTGGTTACAACAGATCAGATACCCAGATGGCCAGACGCACGCTGGGCCCTCAAATTAGAAGGTTACAACTCCTTATTTATTCTTTGGGAAGTGCTATTCACCAAAATGTCAATGTATAATCTTGTTTGCCAATACTAACCTTATACGCAATTATAGAAGATTGTGTATATGAACTTATAGGGCAACTGGAAGCGTGGGATTGCGAGGCTCTGGAGTTTCAATATTGGTTAAAGCAGTTTATGCAAAAACCAAAATTTATAATGGACTACTTTATAAGAATGTAGGTTCTTCCTGTCTTTCCTATGTCCATCCTTTGGCCAAAACTACAAACATTATGGAAACATACAACTGTAGGGCATGGTGCCATGAAAAACTACTAGTGGCTCAAGGATCAATGCTGATTGGGGGGCATTATTGATTCTTATCATGATATCCTTAACTCATGACTCATATGTGCATGTTAAGGGCCTACACTACCCAATTATCAACACCATGTCATTAGAACAACTTCACCCTTTGTTAATGTCAGTATAGATGTAATTGAACCACTACCTACCACTTTATATGGACACTGCTACATTATCCTTGTTGTCAACCAGTTCATAGTGCAGGTCGGGCTATCTCTGTGGTCTCTTCTAGGGCTAAAGCTACCGCTTCATTTCTGCTCACAATATTTTCACCAGGAATGGTAGCCCAAAAGTCCAACTTTCTGATAAAGGAACAAACTTCATACTACAAGTTTTGATCAAACTTAATTCGTTGATGGGAACATATCATGCCTTTACTGTTCCCTACAATCTGGCAATTGATGGGAAGTAGAATGAGTTAATAGTACCCTCATTTTCATACTATGTAATATTGAGCAGAATGACCTGGTGACAGAATATCCCTTATTAAGGGTGAAGCATTGAGTTGGTGTTAATTATTTAGTTATAGTTAATTACATTTTTTGGTATTTTTATAGTAATAATATATTATTAGACCTATTTTATTAAAGCTTTATTTATATTCAATAAGCAACAGGCAATTACATCAAGTATACTGGGATTACAAACTTACGAATTACTACCCAATCCTAGAAATCCCCTGAATGAATTAAGTAATATTGCCACAAGTCTTGTATCATTCCTGTTTAATCTGTTCTATATTATTTTTAACTATTACCCTTGATTACTAATTATACTTGATCCAAGGTACTTCCCTGGTATAGAAAATTATTAGTTTATATTTCAAATAAAACTATTTTAACTCCTATCTTATAATTATTTTGATGTAATTTCCAATAAGTTGGCCTACAAAGCGAACTCTGAAGGCCTGCCTTCTGAAAATGAGTCAAATCCAATACCTGGGTAGATGGAATGAGAACCTTCCAGGAGCTCTGATGGCTTTACAAGTGAGCTATCTTTGAATCATCCATATGTCCTTGTCTAAATCTCTGTATGGTCGGGATACAGTTTTATCCTCTAGTGTTCATCTTATCCTGGAGACCTCTTATTCAAAAAAACGCTGACTTAGCCATGAAAATACTAGCAGAGGAGATATTAAAGTTACAAGCCTAGTGTTCAGATCCCCAGAGACTGTTACCTAAAAGGAGGCGAAACAGGCTAATTCCATAAGGCCAATTATGCCGGAATATCAATTGGGAGACCTAATAATGTTGCATCATCAATGCCCTGGAGGAAGAGCCCATAGGTTAGAAGTGTTATGGTCTGGGCCCTATAGGGTGATAGATCGCTGAGGGCTGGAGTACTCAATCGCCCTTATCAGAATGACTACCATTGTCAATTGGGCTATAGAATATTTCTCCAAAGCTATGTACCCCCTTGGCAAGATCTTAAAGAGATAGTGATGTAAAAGGCTTTAATCAAGTCAGAGCAGATGAGGATTGATCTTTACCTGAAACTTTCTCCAAACTTCAGAAGCTTCCAATCATTGAAATTTAGGATTAGACCATTGCAAAAAGAAAATAAAGGGCTAAAATGATGCTGAAGCCCAACAGTCTAACGACCAATAGTCCTCTACTCCTTAATGAAAGGCTTTAGCCCCTCAAGACTATGAGAAGATCTTTATAATCCCAAGAGTCATTACCCACGCTGAGACCACACCCCTTTAAAATCTATATATGTTTTCTTGTTCATTTCAAGCAGAGTACGCTTTCTACTACTCAGTCGCGCCTTTAAAAATGCCATAATGGATAGTTTTTTAATATAGAGAAATCCAAGTAGGAAGAGCGTTGGAGTAATTCAACTCATAATCATTTTATCCTTTAAAAAGACTGGAAATTAGATATACAGCTTTTTACAGATACTATCAACAATAAATTAATGTTCTTAGTCTTACAAAGTTTTTATTTATGATCATATTTAGTAGTTCAGGCGTCACTCTTAAGTCTCTCCTTGAAATCAGTGCTATAAAGAACTTTATCAATCCCTTCATAGTTAGGAGAAGGTGAATTAAACTCAACCCTATGGTGCAACAATTTACCCTGAGAAAATAGGTCTAGCACTTGGACTATCTCATGTTAAGATGCAATAAAACTTACACTCAGTACAACTACTACCGCTATAATTTTCAAGTCATGTCAGATCTCTCAGCCTTAAATCCTGGGATTTCTATATAAAGCTTATCAACTCGTAGTTTGAGGCTTAAAAGGTTTCTCTTTTGCATAGATATACCACTCAAAATCTACGTGTTTAACACATTAATAACCTGAAATCCCTTTAGTAATTTTAACATATATATTAAGAGATTCTTATCAGCCTTGTTTAGCTTGAAAGAGATTTAAGTGAAAAAGAAGAAATGCCGTTGCTACTACATACCAATTCTGACCAAGTCATTACCTTTTTTGCCCAAATTAAGGCAAATCATGGTACTACATAGAGCTTTATTTGTAAGGAACAGAAAGCTCTGAAGTAGTATTTTGAGGAAAAGTCAATTGATTTTAGCTTAAGTATTAATTCTTAATGTTTTTATTTAGACATTTGTTAAAATAAGAGTGGAGAATTGCGCCCATTTTTTAACTACCTAAAAGTATTACCACTGTGAAGAGCCACTACCTAATCTCTAATGCTGATGAACTAAGTAGCCATTTATTACAGCTCATAATGGAATGAGCATGCACTACCTCACGCAGAACATACTTATATGCTCCAGGTGACAATGGCTTGTAAGGATTGGGTCTTAGTCAAGGAAAAAGCAGAGGGCCAATAGCTACGGTTTAATAGAGGCCAAAGGTCCGCACAATGGTTGGAAATAATGAGCGCTGTGAGATAAGCTACCCTAATTTAGTGTTGTTAATCAAGTTGCAGTGGGTGGGTTGTAAGATTCATAATTTATAGGTGGCAGTACACAGCAGGGGTGTCAGAGATTGGAAATAACATAATAGCGTTAGGTTTTTATGTTGTGAAAGTGGTGTAAGTCTAAAAGTTTGTTTAAAGTAGATTAAATTTAGTCATAATTATATAAAAGGCAAAGCAAGATAATAGTTATGCACCATATAGGAGAATTAGTGCTGACAGTGGTAATAAATGGATAGAAAGCTGATTTATATACCTTGTTTGACTAAAAGACTAAAGAAATTCTATTAAAACGTGTAGCTCTAAAAGGTTTGCCATATTATAGATTAAAACTTCACAACTAGTGGATGGTAAATCATAATTTAGAATTTAATCAAGACACTTATACTTAGTTTTTTCATTTATGAGCCCTTGCATGACGCGCAAGAATTTTGCAAATTTGTTTATCTACCTTGGCGTTAAAGCCAAGGGACTAACTGGAATAGTCTTAAGATTTTAATTAAAATATTGTATTTGGCATCAAGAACTCATTTAATGAATTACAATAATCATAGATCCTAGGGGCTCTAAGAAGGTTAGAATTTGAACATTACTAGACTTAGTCCTGGGCATCTAAGAGGGTTTTAATGGAGCTCTAAAAGGCATAAATATTTAAGAATACAAAACTAGCTAAACCTAGGTTCTATTCTATTATAACAGTTAGAGCATACCTGATAAATCAAGATATGGTAGGAGGCCCTAACCTTAGCTTATCAGATCCAAATTATATTCTAAAGGTTGATCTTAACTAAAATAAAATAAAATTTGCATTAATAAAGGGTATGTAATTTTCTTTAAGACTTGACATTATCTATAAAAATATTGTATGGTTTTATTTTATGATGCAATTCCCTCAACAAAAACATACTTTTATCAACATAGTGCTTGGGAGTTACTTTAATGACTTATATATATCTTACCTGGATAACATAATGATATATAGTAAAATGGTACTGGACCACCAATGGTATGTCCAGTTAATGTTTCAAAAGATGCTTACCCACAAGCTAAAAATTAGCTGCTCAAAGCAATTTCTCATACACAAAGATCAATCCTTGGGCTACTAGATGAGCAGTCGGAATTCCTTATTTGTTTGGAAACATCAAAGAAGTAACATTCTGGCCTATACTAAAATTTAGAAATAATGCTTAAAAACTTCTAGGTCTTATTAATTAGAAGAGTTATAACCATACATTAAAAATTTGCTCCCATAACTCACATCACATCAGATAGTATAAATCTTTAATGTAATTACTTAGTAGAAATCTATAAGAACCTTTAACAAGACTTAGCACTGCCCACAGTACTAGCTATGAAAGACCATTATAAGCCATCTTTATTGGAAGCTTACACAACAGACTTTTCTTAAGTGTGGTTTGTCACAGGAGGGATTTGATTTACGCTAGACCATATAACATATTATACCCTGAGGAGTCATTTATAAATGCAACTATATGACCTATTAATTAGGAAATAACGATACTTAGGGCTCTTAAAGATGAAAGGAGTACCACAAGGAGCTAAACAGCTCTTTAAAACACAAAAGAATTAATCAATTTCGATTAAGTTTTCAAATGAAGCAAACAGAACTCTCAATGGAATTTCATCCTAGCAGACTATATGTGATAATAATATATCATGGAGCTTCAAGTATAATAAAATGATGCTTTGATCCAGCGCCCTGATCACTCTCAAAAAGAAGTTAATATCCAAGAAAATAAAAAAGCAGACCCTACTACTAAGAAAAAAAATTAATATTGAAATCCTACAGATGATAATTGACATGAAAATGTTATAGCAGCACATCTAGCAGAAAATTTTGTTAGAACACTATTAATGCCTTTAACAAATATTCTCCAGAAAGTCTCTTAAGCAGAAAACTAAACTAAGTTAAATATATAGCACTAAAACAACTGGAATATGTACCTAAAGCTAGTCGCAGTTTAAGGTACTCAAGAATCTCATAATTAATTTTGTAATTCCCACCCCAGAAGGCTTAAGACAATAAAGGCTGTCCAACAGCCCTAAATATGGCTAAATTAATTGTGAAGCTGAGGATTATTAGTTTGCAAAGTTGTGGTTGTACAAAGCCCCACAAAGAATGCATCAAAGATTTGCTTTGACTGATGGAAGTCAATGTGTCATAAAGAACTTAAATGAACTATAGTTGAGCTACCAAAAAACAAGAGTTTTATATTTTAAACTTTAGTTAACTTAACAAAGATAATATAAAATATACCAAACATTAATAACATCACGCTTAACAGAAATAATCATTTTTATATATCTTTCTTCATGAACTATGGCAATCTCTAGGAAATCTTAATTTATTGTGGACTCAGTTTACCTTAATTAATTGGAACAAAAACTGAAGTTTATGATGAACAAGCGCTCTCTGCTACTTCCTGCTACCCTTAAATCAATAGTAAAACCAAACAATTAAAAGTAAGCATTGAGAAATATATTGATGCTATATCATTAAAAAGCTGGTGACTGGGTTTACTTATTGAATATAGCATAATTTTCTTACAACAGCTAGGACATAGTTCAACGTTGATATCACCATTATGTACATCTAGACTATAAATTAGTTTGTAGCCCAATATGAAAAGAACCACTGAGAATTAAAACTTAATGGACTGGCTATTGATGATGCACCAATAACAACAGGAGTTAAATGATCCTGTAGAATGCGCAATTCACATAAAAGGATATTCCAGAACAAAAACATATCACAGGAAACCCACGTTTAGTACTGAAGTCTACTAAATCATTTAACATCCTAGTACACGTAACTTCTCAAAGATTAGTACATTTTTCTTGGTCTTTATAATGGCATCAAGTAATTCAAAAACGTCATCTATTTAATTAGGCTCCCACTTGACTGGAAAATCTATAAAGTCTTCTACCAGAGATTTTATATAAGAATATGGTGCCTCAATACATCAAAAAGAGTACACTTAGCCACCCACTAAATGAAATGTCAAATTAATAGTGCAAAGTTAAAAAAAGAACAGTTTTTAATAACAATGAATTAAATTATATTACAATCCCAAGTGCGTTGGTTTTCCTTATAAAGAATCTTTGTGAACCAGAAGAGAAAAAAAGCATTTGAGCTAGTTGTTGAATACCTATAAAAGCATAATAAATACACACCAGGTGCCTGCCTTCAGAGTGTGCTGATGATGTTGTCAGCCTTGAAAAAATATATATTGACAATAAAACCACACTCCTGATTTCTACTTATCAAATAAAAAAGTCTCGCTGATCTCATAAACTTAATAATCATACTTTTCAGATCTTATGTAAAGGCATTTTAAGACCTAAGTCTATGCCTCTTTAAGAGCCAATGCGAATTTTCTTATAGCCTAAGACCATATCTCTTGAATCTCATATACTGATTCTCATATTGTCCTAAGACTTATAGTTAGCAGAGCCTTTTTATCTCACAAACTCACCGTCATCATTTTAAATACAAAAAATTAAAATGCTTTATACCTAACAACACCAAGTCCTATATTTCCAGATGACGTCAGAGACTAATATATTGATAGTTATATCAAACAACTTGTCTTGATTTTAGGCAAAGATATAAATAAAACAAGTTACATCAAACTCGGTTTTTTTTACCATCTTGTTTGCACTAAGGGTTGACCCTTAGTTTAAAACTATAAAATTACATTCTTAAGATAAGTAAATGAATTTTAATTCAAGCATGGTA
The DNA here is from genome assembly GCA_022478985.1 of Massospora cicadina. Lineage (NCBI taxonomy): Eukaryota > Fungi > Entomophthoromycota > Entomophthoromycetes > Entomophthorales > Entomophthoraceae > Massospora > Massospora cicadina. Next base: position 396,905 of record JAKSZP010005255.1, read on the forward strand.
TAAGGCTAGCTTCCACCTTCCTGCTTTCCTAAAGTCATCTAAAGTTTCTAAAATCTGCATGAAGCTTTCCTCTTCCTTAACCATTTTTCTATTTTACATTCAAATTAATAAAATAACCTAAAATTGTTATTTTTTCTTTGAACATGAAAAACCTATATGCAGAAGGGTGGTACGCCAAGAAACAAGAATCCCAGTGTCATCATCTCCATCACCATCTGAACCATAATTATCCCAATAAACCTTATCTTGAAAACAACAAAATATCTGTTATACCTCACCACTTAAAGTTTTACCAAAGCCATCATTAATTCTTAACCTCTTCTGACCCATGAGTAATGTCCGCCTATACCTCACCTGAATGGTGCAGCCAATATTGTTCATTACTTCCCACACCACCTAAGTATTTCCTGCATGAGGATGGCATGTACAGTCCACTATGGGCTTGACAATTACAAGGGTAACTATGCTTATCTTAAAGTATCATAAAAAGCTTTACTTCTACTTTTTATAAGTAGTGGAAGAGAGTATAGTATAGTATACGCTTAATTCAAAATACACATAATATAGATGTTCAACACTTCAGCAATCTATATATCTAAAGGCTACTATTCTTGACATATTGTATTTTGGTCTTTATAATACGTTGCTTTTAGCCACAACATAAGTTTATATCTTTCAACTTTTGTAAAGGTTGAAAAAAATTAGAAAGTCATCATGATGCACTTGCAACATAAATTATCAATTTTTGTTACACTAGAAGTTCAATCTTTAATTTTTCTTCATGTGATTCTTTGAACTAATTGTGAATATACTTCTGTTTATTCATATATGTCTAATTGATTGTTAACGTAACTGATAATTAAGTTCCCTTTTACTCAGTATTTTTGTATCTTGATAAGTCTTTTATTGTATGCACAAAATTGCCTAAGACTTAAATGTTATTACCTGAGGGTTTGTAACTCAATATTTATAAAGTTACACACGTTATCAGATTGATGACAGGATACCCACAATCTAAATTTTATTTCCTTGTAGTATATGGTTAACCTCTATCAAGAGTAATTCTAGTGCGTATTAATAATACCTTTAAGTAAACTAAATGGTCAGATAATTTTCTTGACTTGGGTGAGATGAAACAAGATGTTTATATAGATCTATGAAGTAAATTCACTGCATTTTAAAATCTTATATTGATAATTAGATATACTTATAAGCTGATAGTATTCTCAATATATTAGAAACTTAAATCATTTTTAAGTACTTGGTGCCCCAGGTAGCATCTACATCATACTCTATAGCTTCCTTTATAAGGATTGACTATGTCCTAGTTGCCATTTGTAGTTTTAGGATTTAAACAATGAGGTATGAGATAAAGGTACAAATAGTCCAGCGCTTAAGTAACTTTAATTGTATTGGTATTTTTTTCTCTTGATCTTTATGAATGGTCTCATATGCTACATTTGACTTCATTGTGATTACCTTGAATGAGAAAATTTTTTGTAACCATCATATTAAGCAACCAGTTTTATAATTGGGTGACAAGCTTAATATCCTGTCTAAGTTACCATTTGTGATTTTGAAGTCCCTTGTTTGTGCGTCTTAACTTTTCATTGTATCTTTAATATACAGGACAAATTGTTTGGACGCTTATACTCTATTTTAAATGCAATACCACTTTAAATAATCTATGTTATCTCAGGTTCACCTGAGAGAATCATCTTATAGTAGCATACAATGAGCTTCTAAATGCAAAATAGGAAAAGGTAGATACCTTGACCAAGCTTTCTGACAGCAATGGAATATCATATAATATAATGATTCATAGACAGTTAAATTTGAAGCACTTGTTTACATATGTGATACAAGTAAGGTGGTGTACTAGTTGCCTTAACCGGTTTAGAGAATGTAATGATTAGTATGAAATTTCTCCTCTCTCCTCTTTTTATCATTACTCTGTTATAAAAAATAGATAATAATATTGAGTCATATATAAAAGGAAGATATGGTGGTTCCATGTGGGTTGTACCTAATACTACTAGATATCTCATTATAAATATTATGTTAGATCTCTATCCTTTTGCATATGATTCAAGATGAAATATGAATGTTCTGCACGTCCTGATTTCTTAATGCAGATCACAAATATATAAACTAGGAAGTGATTAGGAAACTTAAGCCACTACCAACTTTTGGGAAAGACTAAATTTAGTGAAAATGTATGTCTAAACTATAGAACCATCTTCATTTTCTTTCCGCCTAAATTTTTTTCCAATACTCAATTTAATATAAAAGTTTAGCTTCACCAGAGAAAATGTCAAATATTTTAGTTAAAAAGGCGGTAACATATGCAAAAAACCTTCTGAATCGGTCATATGAAGCAGCAACATCCAAAAAATCTTGTACCCCCAATAGATAACCTCAGTATCTACCAGGATCTTTTCACTCCCAAGAGGCCGCTGTGAAATCAGGAATCACCTCCCAAATGGATGTCACTAAAATAAGAGACAGCTCACCTGGTCAAACCTTTGCATCCCAAATCCTCCGGGGCTCAGCTCAAGTTATGAATCATGAACCCACTAAAGGCCCTATCACCAGAGGTGCCACAGACCACGCAGCAGCAGGAGAAACTGTATATAAGGAAGTCAAACAGCACACACATGCACAAACCACCCACTATGATCCAAGAATACTCTTACTCTGGACATACCACTGAAGCCCATTTCCACGCTCCCTAGGTCCAAGGTGAGCCCAATTTATTATAATAGCAAGCCTAATATCATGATGAAGAAGAAAAGACCCAATTTAGATCTTAAAATACCTAGGTTGGACAATCTGCCTCACAAAATGAAAAAAACTAACTTTAATATTAAAGCCCTTCATTTTTTCCATCTAAGACAACTGATCTAAAGCCTAAAAGTGGACTACAAAGATGGTTTATCCCAAAATGGGGTCAAGTCAGAGATTAATTACTTGACGCTTTTGATCAACAATAACCACTAACATTTAGATTAATAGAATATGATATGGACAATATGGAGCCTGAACCCATTTTGCAATTTCTAATGTTAACACTAGACCTAATGGGGTATCACACCCTAGCGGAGCCTAAGAAGACTCCTCATCACCCTGTTGAACCAGCGTCCAATGAAACACACAAAAAAAGGGTTTTCCTAAAGTCATTTTAACACCCTCTCCTAAAATGCGCCTTATATTACTTCTCAATACTAGGCACAAATTACACCAAAGGCATCACCAGAGATGACAAAAACCACTCATGCCTAACTTATCCAAGACTGACCCAAGACAGCCTTTACCATTAAGGTCAAATAGAAGTGGGCTAAAACTAGGACACAAAAAGATAACCCTTTAAACTCTCAACCATGAGATGCATCTGTATTATGGAAATAATTCTAAGGAGTACTATACTAAAGATTACTTCACCTGCTACACAGCCATGAAGGAAGCATTCCATATCTTGACAACCAGTCATAAAGCAGCGGAGTACCACTACATAGACGTGGGGTCTACCAATGCATCTCTGGGCGGTCAATCTGCCAAAACCAAGTTTAAAATCCCACAAGGCACCCTTCATTCAATTTGTACAGCTTAAACTTTAAAAGTTCTCATAAATAATATACTCCAACATGATGTTTAAATTGAGCCCTAAATATCTGAAGTGATTTTCACTTCAGGTTTATGGAGGTTGGTTCCGTTCTATATTTTGCTTATGTTTCTTCAACCATGCACAGTACTTTATGGCTTGCAAAGCCAGAGCCACCCTCTTACCCTTCCCCGCTATTACTCGGTACATTGAAGTCTTTCCCAGTGTAATGGTCATAGGATAGTGTCCTTAAAATCTTCTTTGTTGACCCTGACTAAGCACACAAATTGCTTAAGGTACACCTCCCTAAGCCATTTATACTGCAGTTTCACAACCCAATTAGCAACTCCTTTACTTTACAGCACAAGGACACAAAAAAGGACTAAAAAAACCCACACACTAAGCAGCAGCGACCCAACAACCTACTCTTCTTTTCCATTGCCAGAATTTAAAACAGGCACTTTTAAAGCATACAAACCGTCACCTCAACATGGTTATGGATGATATTCGTGCAAGAATCCCTCTTCAATTTGATGATACCATCAAACCTCCAAGCCTAGAAAAAGCTCCTGTCAAATTTCAGGCACCCCCTGTTAGGCCACCACAGCTTCACAAACAAAGAACCGCTAGACCACACACTGGACACCACCAAATTTTGAACAATTAACAATTTCTACAGGTGAAGAGCAACCTAAGTAGCAATGATTGGCAACCTGCAGTCCTTGAAAAGCGTGTCAAATCGCTAAGTCCCCTCTCCAATACAGCAAAATATGCCGTTATACTTTGCGTTTCAATAAGAGATGGCATGTACTTAATCTCATCACTTTACCCCGCATAGGGTCAACAAACCCCTGGGACACCTCTTCTTTACACCAGACCAGGTATCTTTAGCTGGCTCACTGGATCCACCGTCTCTCAACTAAGAATACCATCACCCCAAGGCGCTCCACTAAGCTCATTAAAAAACATGCCAAAGGACTAAACCTAGCAATCTTACATCCTCAGATTCAAGATCCGTAAAGTCTTCAAACATGAAGTGAAATAGCTGTGTCCTTGCGGGAAAGCCCTGACCTGCAGTTTATCAACACTATAGATGAGAAACTAGAAACCGGAGTGATCTACTACTCTACAACTTCAGGTCAGCACTTGTAGAAATTGCTGATGTCCAGGATCCCCATATAACCCCATAAATTGCTATATAGAAGTAACAGTTCAAAAGCAACTCCTTATAAACTGTCAATGCATCTCTCCTCATCACCAATACCTGGGCCATAACCAAATTTTTTGACTTATCTAGATGGCCAGCTAATCACAGCCAAGCTATCCACCCTATTTTCTCTTTCTACATCACAAGCATCTGCCTTTACAAATCAGGACATGATCAGAACAAACTACTGAAAAAAAATGAATTTAAATATTTCAAGCAACATATCCTCATCAGGACTTCAACACCACCATTTGTAGTCTTAAAAACCCCTTTCACTCATCATAGAGAAACTTTCTTGGTACCAGTCATCTCTAATACTTTCTCCAATGCATTAGCTTTACAAATGTATTACTACCTATGCATCTGGACTTTGTTGCATATCCAGGATCCAGTATGTAGATTAAATTTACAATCAGCTTAAAAACAATATGGCCATAATAAATTCCCTGCTCATTAGTAGAGTCTCATCTCCCACAGTACAAGACAACAAACTGAGCAACCAAATCTTCCTTAATATCCTCTAGATAACTACCTAAGCCATCCTGAATGATTTGGCCTAAAATCACACCTCTCCTAATGAACAACTCATTTGAAAAGAAATTATGAATGGGACCATTTAAAACTCCCACCTTTCCAAATTCCCTTCTATCTGAAGCACCCACAACACTGGTGGGCGGAATCCAGGGCTGTAATCACTACAATCGCTTACAAATGTTTAAATCTTAGATGATCTATGGTCATGGTATAATAAAATCAGGTACACTATGAAATGGTACTAGAATTGAAATCTAAGTTACCACCACACTCGCTGGTTGGAAGTCTGGGATAAAGCAAAGGAGCACCTGAAGAAGGAGCTTACAATCTAGGAAGAGAGAGTAGGTAGCTTCATAAAATCCCAATATCGTGTGAAGTAGGTGTACATCACCCACACCCTTCTTCTAAAAAATAAAGCTCTGTCCAACGAGAATGATACACCTCACATGATTAAGGCAACAAATATATGAGGGACACTGTAAGATCATTCTGGAGATCCATCAGTACTACTATAGTATGTTTAAAATATACTTGGAGACTCATAGGAAATTTAGAGTTTTCTATTTTGTGCTTTGGAACATTCAGCCAAACCATAGACAGATAAAGCCCTACTTAAATTGGTCACCACACAAGAAATATTGAAGAACCTGATAAATTACCCAAGACTGAAATTCCTAAACTAAATGGCATACCTTTTGAGGCACACCTCCTGACCCCATAAGAAGTTAAATCTATCCTCCAAGGACTTTTTACCATCGTTATGTTCTTTGGAAAATTATTGGCTGATACAATAGGCCCAATTACAAACCTCATCAACAGTAAAACCAAACAGCGAGGACCTGAAAATTTTGCACCCCTTACTGATGATAACAAGATAACAAAATCTATACATAAATCTTTTATCAAACTGAGATTTTACAGGATAACACACCGCCTGAAAACCTCACTTTGTGGCTTTATCCCAGGAAGATCGCTGTGGGGCAATTGCAGTGATTTTCAAAATACCTTAACTACTAAGTCACATAAACAATTGTCTACATGTACTCATTGACATGTAAGGGCATATGGCAGAGTGCATTGTCTTACATCAAAGTCACCATAGTAGCACCTCCCGCAGATGGCCTTGGGATGGTTCCCAACGCTCTCAATGAAACTTAATTAATAGTGATGTACCCTGATGTCTTCACAGAGGAGATCTGGTCAATAAGGGGTTTTAGCTAGGTATCCCTCAAGTTAATCTTTTCAAAGTACCTTCAAGCTTTCTTGATAGTCCTAATGAAAGGTGTCAGTTACTAGATACTAGAGAGATTCCCCAACCAAACAATGGCCTTCTCAAATGGTACTGTTTATTGCGTACACTACTTAGAGGAAATCAAAACCATCACCATGACTCTTGTGGGGTATTCAGAAAGCATCAAATGGGAAGGTCAACACATTTAAGATGACTGAGTTCATGGTTGACTCCCTCGCCTTTTTTAGCACTAGTGGGGGTTTTTGTCTCCCCCACCTTTCTCTCGCCATTTGGGATAGAAAAACGCTCAACAACATTCTAACCTTAATATTTCTCGCCACTAAAAAAGAATTGCAATGAAGGAGAAATAGGACAAAGCTCTTGAGGCGATAAATACAAAATATAAAGATAAAACCGCTGATACATATTACCATGGGGTAGGGCTTTAATGGACAACGTTTTCCTCCTATTAAAAGTCTGATTTTGGCCCACATCTATCCAACATGTAAGATTTACATTTGCTTCAACATGCAGATTCAGTGCAGGATATGGTGACTAAACAACTTGCCCAAGGCATTAACAACAATAGCCTGTCCAAGATGCAGATGTGGCCTTAGCCTCTTGGACACTTAGTATCACGCCAATTCTATCTGCTGAAGTTACTCATTACTGTCTTATGCTGTGACATGATCCTCATGCCACAATGGGCGTATGCCACATGTCAAGCGGCATTCAAGGAGCTTGGACTCTTCAGAGAATCTCTAATCTCTCTCAAAGAATGTCTGTCCAACCAAAAGGCCACATTCTCAAGACTTCCAAAATCACCTACTGAAATCAGTTACTAATAACACTGAAGAGCGTAGGCAAACGAGGTTTTTATGCCTTCCATACATGAGGGACGGCGAGGCTAAGCCATATTTCATAAAATTACACAAAATGGACAAATTGTCATAAGCCACCTCATCCCATCAGTAAGACCCCACTCCAGATCCATGCTCTTTGAGCTTCTCCCTGCCGGACAATTGTATGTTTTCCTAGTCAAGAAAATTATCCAGGTGTCAAATAGATCAAATAGTACTAAAAATCTTAAATCCAACCCTTGGAAAATTAGGAGAACTAATTTGAAGTTCGCCTTGCACTAACTTGAATTTAGTGGCTCTTAAGGAAAAATCTTTTATAGACTTGAAGGAATCTTAAAAGGATGAAAATAATTTCTCCATCAATCAGGATTCAATAACTACTCTAATTGACCAAAATATGTTTATTTCTGAGCTGACTGATTGGATAAAGTAGTAAGGCATTACCACATGGCTATGGCATTCACAATGCTGACTAAACACCAAATACTAAGCCATATCCAAGTGAGAAAATTTTAAAGCTTTCTAATATGTTAATCTGTCACCAATCTAAAATCTACCCCCTGATTCCAATCAAGTTTAATTGATCATAAAGGCGGCAAATTTTATAAGTTGTCAGATCAAAATAAAGAAATAGCAAATATGAGTCTTCTATTATATTTGTCAGATCCATCTGAACATCATCAAATCAAAGGGTGCAAATCTGAGAACATCTCAAAAATTTTATTTCCACATTGATGACAAAGTATTGCAAGGGGAAAGAATCATGAAATCCAGCAACATTAGAGCCTACAACTTAACAGTAACAATAGTATTGAAAATTACTAGCAGCTGTCCGTGTCAATATCAAGCCTATTTGTGGTCTGCCTCTTAGCCCAAAATTATGGACAGCTGCTAGTAATTTTCAATACTATTGTTACTGTTAAGTTGTTGAGATCCTGTTGCTTATCACCTGCGTGCAGCTCCTTGCCAGAGTTTTCAACAATTGTTGTTCGCTACAGGGCCTGTATACCACAATCTATCGTTTACAATCAAGATGGAAGATGAACCTGCTGTTAGCATAACTAAATGGATCAAAAATGGGGATGGTGAAGAGGACGACCAGATGGTTAACCCTCCAACTATCATCTTTGGAGATGACCAATTTAATTGTGTGATTATACCAAGTCTTGACGCATTACCTGGCTAGCTATTGAGATTCTTAAGACCTGATTTATGGCATATTGAACCCTGGTTACATCACTTTACTAGAGAAAGGTTCCTCTGATGAGGATTAACTGATGTTCCACTACAAACATGAAACCTCCTGGACACATATAGTCAAATTACCAACTTGAAAACAAATGTCTGAAAGTTTGCACACCCAGCTATGTTACATATGATACATCTTTTGGGAGTACACATTGAAGGACTGCAACGCCAATTTATAAATCATGATGCGGTGGGATTAGTTTATGATAATCTCTACTTCTTGGCCTCCAGTCATGTAGCAAAGGCGAAATCTGGAGTGGAAGAAAACGCATATTTATTATTCAGCTCCATGAGAAAATAACCATGATTGATACTGGCATAATGAAAAATGTGAAAAAGACATTGATTTTCCTTTGAAGTATTAGACGTTTCAGCCACCAAGGCTCAATCTCTGTTTGATTAATTTGCAAAGGAACTTTGAAACATGCAGAACAAACTTAAAGTAAGCTGATATCAAGAACACTACTTCTCAGCAGGGCGATGAGCGAAGAATAGCTGCTTTGGAACATAAACAGCTCAAGCCTTGTCACGCCTTGGAGATCTCAAAAGTCGTCTCTCTAAGGAATCTCATGGATCTGCTCCTAACTTGGAAACCAAACTCACGCATTTGGAAAAAAATTGAAGATGAAGGCAATTATAGAAAATGCAAAGTATCTGGATTGACATTTTATTAAACGTGAGAAGAAATTTCAGGTTGACAAGAACACGACTTACGGGGCTGATCTGCTAAAAGATGAATTCACTTGGTTGTCTCAGGTTAAAAGCTATTATGAACAGGTTAAAGCCGACCTAAACTCAAAAGGATTCCACCTGCCTGATGATAAAGGGTGTAAGAAGATAAATGAGGATCTTTAAAAGCATGCTGGGGTGATAGAAGCTGTCATCAAATTTTGAGTTTCTCCTAACTATTCCTCATTTTTAATTTTTAGGGAGTTTGAACGTTGGGTTGAAGAACTTGCAACTCACAAGATTGCGATGGAGGCCAGAATGACCCTATGTGAAAACTGCCTCTTGCTTTCCCTCTGAAGCCATGGGAAACTGGCTTGGCGCTATACAAGAACAAATTGACCGGCTTTCTTGTTCATTTGACCAAATGGACATTCACTCAGAGGTTACTGGATACAATACTCCTGAATTATCAGCTTTATTGGGGATGGCCACGTCCATGTTAACCCACATTTAAGGACAAATTTACCCCTGATTTAGGTGGCATAGCCTCATTTATTTATGTCTACAAATCCTCCATGGAAGGAGTTACTGATCACCAGAAAGCTAAACACATCCTCAACTGCCTAAGTCGCATGGCTTAAGAAAGGGTGATTGCACATATGGGCACCCTTAGTACCTGGGCAGAGATTAAGGAAGTGCTTATTGATGAATTCAGCTCAAAACAGATGTAAGCATGGAAAGAAGGCTTTTATGAGCATCAGCATATAGAAGGAGGAATCGGTTGCTGCATTTGTTGATCAGTTCTACATTGAAGCCGAGATGCTGTTAACCCCCAAAATGTTTTCTATTTGATTGTTTGATGCAGCTATCATGACTGGGTTGGCTTATCATGTTTATTTTGCGATGCACATTACCTCAGTAAAACATTACTTCCAAAATGTTCATTACATCAAGGAGGACCTACTAATGTTGCCAATTTCCATAAACTTGAGACTACCCAAGGAGTTGCATCAAAAACACCGAGTCTTGACAATTTAGTACCCAAAGCCAAAGCAAAATGAGCGTCTTAAGTGCACCCTATTCCAACAAGGTCTGGAATGTTGTTAATGCATGTCATAAGAAGAGAGTCAAGATTGAAGAGTAGGGAAATGATTTGTCAGCATAGGAACATGAACCCCTATTTCTGAAGAATCTGACATGTCTGAATCCCCCTCTTCTACTTCCCATCTAACTTATATAGATAATCCCTTCGAAGAAGAATTTAAATATTGTTATGAAGATATTGGCTATTATGTCTTAGCGCCTGCTGAAGTTAAAATTTCAGATCCGTTGAATGCTGAAGGAGTAGATGACGCCATGGTACCTGATGGAACTTATCTTAGTCAAATTCTGGGGGTGCCCTAAAGTTATCATTACTGCTAGTGAAGCTGACAGTTTATTACTTTGTTGTTTAACTAATCAGAATGTTCATCTTTACAATCCATCAAGGCAAGATATCCTAGGACAGCTCAAAAACTCTACCCATTTTACGTCTAAAGGAGGTCCTGGCTCTCCCACTTAAATTAGGTGTAACAATAAAGGTAAAGCTGTCATCCAGAAAATAAGAGTCATGGCCATCCTCTTTTTTTAGTACTAGATGGTCCCAACATGGCCATCCTCAACACTGTTTCCCCAATCAATTTCATATCCTTAAAGCTTATCAAGAAAATCAAGCTGGCTCCAGACTTTAAATATTCCAGGAGTATAGAACTGTGGGTCCAAACAATTCTTGCACTATTGAGGCTTACTACTCTTTACCCATCCAAATTAAGAAAACTTATCTTATCAGCACCCGCTGTGGCTTTGGGCAAAAATAGTTAAGACATGCTCATTGGCTCTCAGTTCATAATTGAGTATGAAGGAATCATCAACATGAAACAAGAGTTTCTCTCCCTACTCAACTGTGAGGCTCCACTGTTTTTAAACAATAAAGATCTCAGCAAGAAATAATATCTTGCCTGGTTGAGTATCTTTATTCATCATATTTAATATATAACGTCCTGGCAAAGTACAAAAAAGTGCCTGAATCAGTGGAAACTTAAAGGACATTCCCTTTTTATGCTTTCTAAGGAATAATAATCAAGCCTAGTGAACAACAAATGGTTGATACCAAGATTATCATGAAAACCCACAGACATTGCTTATTACACATAATGAGCATTATTGGAGTGGTTTGGTGGAGCCCCAAGTATTGCCTGGAATACTGGATCCCATATACCAGCAACCTATTTTTATTCTGTTGGGGAATTTCACTAACAAGGACATTTTTCTAATGAAACATCAAGAGATAGAAAAAGGCCTGCTGTTCCAATTGAGGACAATGAAGAAAAACTATCTACCGGTTCTATGTTAGACATGGGCCTAGTTACTAATAAATTGCTATGTACTTTGCCTAGCGTTCTTTTTTGCCTAGCTTTCTTATTTCACATGAAATAACTACTGACGAGCTTGATAAAATTGATATTTATTAAATTCCTATAGTGATATTTTCTCTAAATCTGATTATGATATGGGCACATGAAGAATTAGAGCCACAAAATTGATGTTAGTGATGCTAGTCCTATAAAGTCCAACCTTTAATGTAAATCAAAGTTTGAAAAACAACAAATTAGGACAGAGCTCAAGAAGTTATAAATTCTGGGTTACTACTACCTTCCAAATTGCCAGTCATCCAATCTTTTGCTTATCAAAAAAGAATGATGCCATAAGGTAGTGGACTACCAAAAACTAAACAATTTCATGATGAAAGATAGTTATTCTATACTTCACATTGATGACGCTCTTGCTTAACTCTCTGTTTCTAAGTTCCTTTCCGCTATGGACTTGACCAGCAGATATTAGGCAAATGGACCTTTCTCTGCTAGATCAGGAAAACGCGCCCTCATTTACAACGCAGGCCTATTTAGACCCACACGACTACCTCAAGGCTTGTGCAATGCACCCGCATAATGCCAATGAGCGATGGATCACATCTTACAGGATCTTTAGCTAGTTTTTATGATGGTCTATATTGATGAGATCACAGTTTTATCTAAAGATTTTCAATGAAAAATTTTAATCACTATAAAGAAGTTTTTCAACGTCCTACATGATTCTAACATTAAGTTGAAACCATCAAAATGTACTTTGCCTTATAGAAATTAGACTTTCTAGGGCATGCTATATCATAAGAAGGGATTCAACCTTTACAAGACACGGTTGAAGCTATATCTAGAATTTCACCGCCTCAAAACCTCTGAGATATTCAAGTGTTTTCTGGTATTATGAGATATTACCATTGTTTAATACCAAAGTTAGCCTAACTCAGTGAGCCTCTTTACTAATTAACGACAAATAACATTCCATTATATTGGGGTGCTGAACTTAAGGTAGCATTTTAGAGATTGAATAAGTTTTTATAAGAAAGACCTATCCTACTTCACCCAGGTTATGCTAAACATTTCATATTGTTTACCAATGCCTCTAATTATGCATTTATAGCCATCATCACTCAATTGAATGAAAATGATGTATTATCTAGTCTCATATTTCAGTTAGATGGTTCCAAAAGCTTAACGCAACTATAGCATCACAGAAAAGGAGCGCCTTGATGTCCTACTAGCTGTAAAGCATTACTGCCCTTTTATATATGGAACTACTTATACTGTGGTTTCCAAATACCCCTCCTTAAATTGGTTACAAAATATGAAGTATCCTACTTAAATACTGGCTCATTAGGCATTTAATATCCAACATTATGATAGGAAGATTGAGCACTAAGCTGGGACTTGACATAGGGATTTCAATGGGTTGACTCGCCTGCCTGTCCTTCAAATGGAACATAAGAAGTTGAGAGACTGCGTGACCTCCTAATGACCCCTGATGCTTGAGACGATGATTATGAGCCTGTTAAGAAAATGCTAATGTGACATTCTTGAAAAACCAAGGTTGAATGTGAAAAGGTTTTATAAGAAAGTATGAATAAATTAGTTGCCCTATCTTTGACCTCTGAAACGAGTACTTGTAATAATGAAATATTACTCTATTCTTGGACATGACGGTGTGAGGAAAACCAATGAGTGGATTAAATATTGTTACTATTGTGAGGGGATTATGAAATCTATTATCAAAGTCATGGATTCTTGCCTAACCTGTAATAAGCAATCTAGTTACAAGACCAATACCAGTATTTACCTACAACCCCTCAACAACCATTCCACACTATAAGCTTAAACGTGGTAGGTCCCCTAGCTCAATCTACCAGAGGGAATAAATACATATTAGTATGAATTATTCGAATTACAAAATGGGTTTTAGCTGATGTCATTCTGACCCAAACTGCCAAAGCTACTGCAACATTCCTACAACAGAGTAGCTTCACTTGACATGGTTGTACCCAGATTTTTTTTCTGTGACAACGGAAAAATTTCACCGCTAGCGTTGGCAAGACCTGACTAATTCCACGGGGCTCAAAAACGTTTTTCAGATCCCTAAAACCCTTCTAAAATGGTACTGTAGAGGGACCATCTAGTACTAAAAAAATGGTACTGTAGAAGCAGCAATTGTAACTTTGTATTCTAATTTTATGGAAAATGGCCACTTCAGATCCATTAATTTGGTATTTATCCTTGGCTAGTGCTCTTATAGCATATCATACTTGTTACTACTAAATACTTAAAATGTCTCCATTCCGCGTCTTGTATGGTCAAGACCTGGGGTACTAGCCTTTTTTGGGTAAATATTGTTGCTACTTGGACTGATGACCTTTACAAATCTACGAAGAGGTTGGCCAAACACATCATTTAACGACAATTCAGTGCCATGACCAATTTAGTGAAGACCATTACTAAGGAGGGCCAAGCAGAAAATGAGCTCACCAAAATTCTAACTTCTTTTTAGATATTGTACTTAGTATTATACTATAACAATTACATTATTCCCAGAAGTTGCAGACTTGGGTCAATCTGGGAAGGAACTTTCATCGTCACTTGTAAGAGGGGTGATGAATACTCTATTAAGTCTCTTGCCTTTGGATTATATAAACAAGGTCCATGGATGATTTTTACGCCCCTATTCTCCCCCAATATTCTTAGGGGGGTAATTTCAGACAATTGGATATTCTCCTGGTTGAAAAAGTATATTCTGTTGTCAATTATTTTATATCATAAAAAAATTCTATACTACAACTCTAGGAGAATTAGGCAGAATAGTTTGAAGTTCAATCCTTTAGTAACTTGAATTTAGTGCTGGCTTTAAAAAAATAACCTTCTTTATAGACTTAAAGGGGGTTCCAACTGGTGCATTTATTCTCTCCACCAATCAGGAGCTAGGAACAACTGTAACTGACCAAAATAAACTTATTTCTGAGGTGACTTCTTGAGTAACGTAGTAAGTCATTTCCACATGGATGTTATCACACTGCTGACCAATGGCTGAATTCTAAGTCTTATCCAATTAAATACTTTAGAAATTCTGATAGGTTAATCTGTCATCAATATAGCCTATCTCCCTGATTCCAAACGCGTTACTTAAGATTATAAACTCGTCAAATTAAATAAATTTTAGATCAAAATAAACCTGATAGCAAAGATAAGTCTTCTCTTTAGATTTATCAGATCTACCTGGACATTACCAAGTGAAAGGGTGCAAATCTGAAAGCATCTCAAATATTAATTCCCACATTGATGACAAAGTATTTCAATGGGGAAAAATCATGAATCCTGGCCTTCTTTACGAGCCTCCCATTTTAACAAAATATTCCTTTTTATTCAGTTGTCGCATGACCATAGTCTTGACCTATTCAAATGGGTATGGGTTTTTTTTTCTTTAGGAAAGGGTTATAAAAAACTAAAGCTTCCTATTAAATAGTCAAGTTTATCATACCTGTCTTTCTTGTCAATACAAGCCTATCTGTGGTCTACTTCTTAGCCCTAAATATTTGGACAGCTGTCAAGTCTTTTAGTACTCTTGCAACTATTATTTAGATGAAATCCTGTGGCTAAGCACCTGCGAGAAGCTCCTTGTCAGAATTTTAACACTCCCCCAGCCTCTGCAAGAATTGACCTCAGGTGATATGGGAAATTGTATATAACTTAGCACTCTTAAGATAGGTCTCCAACACACTGTGGAGATTCATATACTGTTCCTAAAGAACGAGGAACTGAATTAGATTAGACTTTTCTTTGCAAAGGCTGTCTTAGCTGGATTGAGCCCACAGACTCCCTTTTCAACCGTTACTTCACATAAAATAAAATATTAACACTCTGTATAAGAGTCTATGAACTCCTCTAAGAACAACACTGAACAAGCAAACATTCAAGACTTGATGTTTTAAGAGACCATCACTGGATTCAACTGTCACTTTAATCAAAGCATATGCCACTGCAGTATGGAATAAGAAAAGCTTCTTTCTTTGCGCCTCTTATGACACAAAAATGTGAAAGTTTCACACATTATCAAAAACTTTAAAGTTCAAATTAAGATGGAACTGAAGATTTTCACTTTGTCATCAGCACAATTTCGCTTAGTACAAACTGAAGTATGGCTCTGGCATCTTGGTCCACCTTTCTTTCTCAAAATTTTTTTCTTTAACTTTGATAGCCTCTAACTCTTGGGAGACCAGGCATAAATCATTAACATTGATGACTCCCCTCTCAATACTAAATCTAGTGCTTAAATTTTTCATCTCTTCATCCAATACAAACATCAAATATAAGTCATAAAAAGTCTCTTGTAGTCTTTCTATTTTCTTCATTAGGTAAATAATAATATCTTTACTTTAATAAATTATTATAAACTATAACAAAACTAATTGTATGGTACCTACTCTTGCTATAAAGGACAATGCAGTCCCAGTTACTTAATAGTTCAAAGCCTTTTTAGCCATACCTAAACACTTAAATTAATAAAACTCTTTTAAGTATAGAAAGAGGTTCCTTACCAGTTCTGTACACTTAATCACCACAGAGAGGCTCATAATTGGCATATTGCGATTTTTCCTGATGACAAGCTCCCGCATTTCAGTTAAGGCCCACATTTATTATCTTATTTTATCACTACTATCATATTAAATTTATCATAAGTTATTTTGGCTTTCCAAAAATCGAGCAAGAATGATACTCATCTTTTAGTGTTTGTTGGGAACTAGAAATTAAAAAAATAGCATAGATTTAGATAAACGAACAAATATCATATTGTACAGTTATTACATTAAGAAATTGCTATACTGAATTACTGTATTTACTCACTTCCCACTCAACCAACCCATTCTTGAGAAATTTTATTAAATAATCATATTTATGTTTGTTAATTCTCACTTAAGCTTAAATCTAGAGTTTACTTGAAAAGGACACTTTGCTAATTGGTTTTCCTATGCCCACTTTACAGTTTTTATAAGGAATGAGTGTAATGAAGCCTGATTTTTTTTATAACTAATGGTGCCCAACTAAAAAGGGGAGCCACCACGCATCTTTATTTGCAAATGAGCCAAACAAAGGGATTATCATAACAAAAAATTCCCTTATATAGCCCCTAAGTTATCAGCCTAGGAAGCCATATCAGATGGTGAGGAAGTGTAAGGAAGCCTGCTTTAGGTAAAATTATCCAGATAGTTCACTATAGAGGAAATTATAGTAGATCATTATATATTTAAAGCAATTTATGAAATGTGGATAATCAAGCAATACTTAATGTTTGCAAAGTCAATAAAATAACATGGGTAGATAAAGATCTGTAGACTTTATTAACTTATAATAAAGATGATAATAAAATATAAATATAATATGGAATGGTATTGCATCAATTACAGTATAAAAAATCCAATAAAGAATTCTGCCTTTAGAAACATGCCTCTCAAAAGCAAAGTAAGACTAAAATCTTTAGATTAGTTACAATTAGTTTATGATAAAAAACTGCTTATGTGCATAATCACCTAGTGTGGAAGTCTAGTTTTAACTTAAGACTCAAAGAATTATATAACAGCTTGTGAGAAGTACGCTAATTTTTATGAAAGTTATCATGAATGTCTTTATAATCCATGAAGCTTACATTACAGTTCTTGCGACACAAGGGACTTGGTATATATGCTTTTTTGAAGTATATGGCCTTAAAAATAAAATGCTTATAGTTTTAAGTCACAGATGCCAGACTCATATCATATACAATACAGACTAAATAAATACTTGTAAATTAAATCATGTATAAGCTGCTAGATGCTACAAAACTCATCTCATGCAAAACATTACCCTAGGCCACCAATAAAAAGTTATATATTAAGCAAAATCTAATCAAATCCGCTTGTTAAAGTACAAGAGTATAACTGAGTACTTTCTGATGGCCTCAAAATCTTATTGAGACTATGACATACAAAGGGAGTAATTTAGCATATATGGATTAAGATTTTTTTAAACTAAACAAGAGTTGGCTCAAAATTTTATGAGGATTATTATCTTGAAACTACTACAAAATATTATATTGAATTAAGAGACAAAAAGTATTTCATTTCATCTAATGTGTGCAACATATAGCTACTTTTTCAGTAGATTTTTTAACAAATGTGTGACTTCCTCATTGCAAAACACATATTCTTATATCTTTTAATTTGAAATCTACATTTATATAATTTATACAAAGTTTGTTTGCGCTTCTTGGGAGCTGTTAAATAAAAATTATAAAATACAAAACTCTTTTACAGATACAAAATATTCCCATGGCGTATTCAAACAATGTCAATAGTGTGGCAAAACCAAAATCAGTTCTTTGTGGCTTCTTTATAAATTATTAAAAGATTTTGGGTGTTAGTGCTATTAGCTACTGTTAAACCTCCTTGAACTTTACTTTATATACTAAGAAAAAACATCTCAGCTTAAAATTTTGAGAAAAAAAATAGATTGAGTATTGTAACTTTATTAAAATTAGTATAGTCCAAGTTCTTTAAATAATAAAAATTTTTAAACTTTCATTACTATGTGAAATATCTTTATTACTTTATTGAAACCAATAGCAATGCATTAGCTGAAATCTTAAACATTCATTCTTAATTAAGTATCTTATCTAACCAAACTTTAAATGCTTCATACTTTTATGCCATGTAAGTTCAAAAAGGACAGTTAAGACTTATTTGGATTAATCATGTGCTAGGATTATAATAAACTCAGTTTCATTATATGACGCACCTTTAGGTTTAAATAAAAATATCATCCAGAGAACCCCAGGTTTTTTATGATGAGCTCTACTGCTGTCACCTTGATCACATGTAATAAAAATATCAGAAAAAAATCTTTCTTTTCAGAAAAGTTTCTAACAGACTATTTTCTTGACACAAAAAAGACAAAATTTATATATTCAGAAAAGTCACTCAACCTACTTGCATATACCGTTATATTATTATAGGAAAATGGATATAATAAATTAGATATGGCAAAATAATTTGAAAAAAACTTTTTTATTATGGGACAAAAATTAATGGTAGTTTAATGACAAGCAAACATTTAGATCCTTAGATAAATATTAAAAGTAAAACTATACTTTATGCCAAATTAACTCCTGAGATAAAAATAAACTAATATTTCATAGATCTATTTTGAATTCAGGGGTTTTTGGTTGCTCGCTGGTGCTTAGATACCTGAATTTCAACAATATGCACAGTATAAATTTAATCTCTACTGCATTAATAATTACTGCTGAGGGGACTTAGCTGACCTCTTATATAAAAACGACAATAAATCCTAAATAACAATAAAAAGCGGGTATTTATACTTTTATTAGTGAGTGTGACAGATTTGAAGAAAGAACCCTGTTACAATCTATTGCTTACCATTTTAAATCAACTTGGGCTTGGATTGAGGTAAGCATAATTCAATATTAACTTTGAGCCTATTTAAGAACTAAGGGTTTTTGACCTATTAGAGCTTTCAAACGCACCTCACTTCATAGAAAATGGCTAAGAAGGGTCAATCATAGGCAAGACGAAACTATGGGGTAATGATTTGATATTTATTACCAATCACTATGAGATAAAATAGTTGCACCTTAGGGGACCCTCATCATGCCTATAAAAGGGGTGGTCCTCACTTAGATGCTTGAGATGAACTAGAATTAGTCATGGAGGAACTTCCAATGAACTCCCCTGATTTCGCCTCATATTCAGTGAAATTTACTTAACTGAACTTGTGCTATTTGGCTGAGTATTATTAATAACTATAATGCCCCAATTCAAAGGGTTTCACCAAGAATCGGCCATGGTCTTTAGGCCAATTTCGTCTATATATGTGACAAAGCACATTTACTACAATA
Source organism: Massospora cicadina (assembly GCA_022478985.1). Lineage (NCBI taxonomy): Eukaryota > Fungi > Entomophthoromycota > Entomophthoromycetes > Entomophthorales > Entomophthoraceae > Massospora > Massospora cicadina. The sequence continues at coordinate 416,566 of JAKSZP010005255.1, forward strand.
TCAGACTTGTAATTGTCTGACATTACCCCCTTCAAGAGTGTTAGGGGAAGAATAAGGGCGCATAACTTGGCCATAGACACAGTTGATGGCTTTATGGTAGCCAGGGATTTTAATGAGTACTCATCCCCTCGCTTATAAATGATGACAAAAGGGCCCTCTCATATAGAACCAAGATTCTCAATTCTGGGAGTACAATTAAGGTATTATAGCACCAAGTCTGACACTTGAAAGGTAGATAAAGGAGACTAAGCTTGTTAGCTGCTTACCCTCTTTGGTGACCATCTTTGCCATATTGGTCATCGCTTTTGATTGCAACTGGATGATGTGCCGGGCTAATTTCTTCATAGCTTGCTCAGGATCAGTCTTATTGGAGAAGATATCTTTGACTAGTAACACTGGCACCCCAGTTCTTGCCCATACAACACTCAGAATGGCGACATTTTGAGGATCCGGTGATAGCTGATACAGTAAGGCATAAGAGCACTGGGTAAATAAAGATCCCAGTGAAGGGGGTCAGAAGTTGCCATTTTTTATAGAATAGAGACCAGAGTCCTATTAGCTCTTTCCACAGTACCATTGGTCGCGGAGTTATAGGGAATAGGGAAAAGCTTCTGTGTTCCCATGAAGGTAGTGAGGATCCTCACCACTCCAGAGGTAAAATTTTTCCCATTGTCACTGAACAGAACCTGTGGACAACCAGGGCGAGAAAATATATATTGATGAAAGAACGTGGCCGTGGCTTTGGCAGTTTAAGCAGGAAGATCCACAGCCTCAACCATTTGGTAAAATGATCAATTCTGACCAAGATATAACGATTGCCACCAGTGGTCTGAGGTAGAGGGCCTACCACATCTAGACTTATGGTGTGAAAGGGTTGTTGAGGCATAGTTGGTTAATACTGATACCTGTTCTTGTAACTGGATTGCTTCTTTCAGGTCAGACATGAATCCAGGACTTCAGTTATTGTCTCTATGATGCCCTCCCAATATTATTGCTCTTTAACCCACTCAGGTTTTTCATACTCCGCTATGCCCTAGAAGGGTATGGGACTCCAAAATCATGGGTACTTGCTCTGTTGATCTGAGATAAGGCAATCAATTCACCCCTATTTCTTATATAACTTTCCGTTCTCTACCTTTGTGTTGCGAGAGTGTCATGCTAACATCTTCTGTACTGGTTAATCTTTATCAGCCCATGCGTCAGAAGTCATTAGGAGGTCATGTAACCTCTCAGCTTCGCTATTGTCAAGATGAAGGACAGGCAGTTGTGTCAACCCATCAATATTCATATAGCATGTCCCCAATCAATGCTCAATGGTCATATTATAATGCTGGAGCTTAAGAGCCCAACGACCCAACCGCCCAGTAGGATCTTTCATATCTCTGTAATTACTTTAAGGATGTGTGGTCAGTAATTACTTTAAATGACGTCCCATATAAGAAGGGGCGGTAGTGTTTGACAGAATGCAGGACAGCCAGGCACTCATTCTCAGTAACGCTGTAATTGAGCTCAGTTTTTTAAAAAGCAATTTACTAAAGTAAGACATGTGATAATTGACCCCATTCTATAAATGAGCCAGGATGGCCCCAACAGCGTATTCAGAAAGATCCATAAACAACATGAAGGGATTGCCATAATCAGGTTGACGGTGTATCAGCCTTTTTTTGCAGTAAATTCCTTCAGGGTCTCAAACGCGGCCTTTTTTTCAGCACCTCAATAGAATGGGGTGTTCTTATCCAGAAGGCGGACAAGGGTCTCACTGAGCTGGGCGAATTTTGGGATATAATGATGGTAATACCCAACATGCCGAAGAAAACTTGTGTGTCACAAAGGATTTTAGGCATTGGCATCTTGGATATTGCTTCAACCTTATCCTATAGATGTTGTAACCCATCTTGAGAGATGGTGTGCCCAAGAAAATCCAGCTTCTTCTGGAAGAAAGTACACTTGGAGGGCTTTAGTTTGATGTTAGATGCCCACAAGCGTTAAAACACCTCCTTTAGGTGCGTAAGATGCTGTTGAACGTCTTAGAGAAGACTGTGATGTCATTGAAGTAGACAATCACACAACTCAGCTTGAGGTCCTGGAGATTGTGGTCCATCAACCGCTAAAAAGTAGCAAGCATTACACAACCCCTGAGGTAGCTGAGTGGGTTGAAACAAACCCTCACTGCAGATAAGGGCACACTTCTCCAGATCCTGTGGAGAAATGTTAATCTATAATACCTACTAGCCAAGTCTATGGTTGAGAAGAATTTAGACCAGAGAGTTGGGCCAGAGACATCATCAATACAGGAGATAGGATAAATGTCCTTCTTAGTGAGGTTGTTCAACTTATGGTAGTCCATCACTACTCAATGACCTCCATTTTTCTTCTTTATCAATAAGAGTGGGGATGACCAAGGGCTTTTGGAAGGCACCAACAACCCAGCATCCAGCAGCGTTTGAGCTCCGTCTGCATCTGTAGCTCCTTAACTTTTGATTTGCGGTAAGGTATGGAGCAGTTAGGCTGAGAATTACCAATGTCAATGGTATGAGTCCAACCCTTCATGTGCCTATATTAGTGTCTGATTTAGATAAATTGTCGCTGTAGGCCTCAAGCAGGGTGTGGACTTTTTCCAGCTCAGCTGGAGTTAAATAATCGGAGATATGAACAGAAGGTAGGGTACATATTGACAGGTCGTCGGGTAAACCTATATCCGCCATAGATCCAATGCAGTTGACTTTCTTTATTTTCCTCAAGGGGAATAAGCATGCCTCTTCCGATCTCCTGATGCTTTTTTACCACCATATCTTCTTGTTGAGATTCCCTAACAGAAGGTTGATAGATCGTTGATAGGCAGGGTCTAACACACCTGGCAAAACTCTGGGCTCCAAAGGACTAACTCCATCATTGCTAATTAAATGCAGAAGGAAGTTGTTTGGGATTTGTAAGGTAATCTTCAAGTCAACTACCCTTTGTTGACCAGCCTTGACAACCACTTCTTCAGAAGCACAGAAAAGGATAGCTTCTATGGCGTCCACTGATTGAGGCAACAGTCTTTTTTGTCGTTATGCTGTGGTATAATGTTAGGATAAAGCGGAAGAGTGATACTCAACTGTGCAAACATAATCCTTTTTATTAGGCTCCTCATTGGTCAAAATCAGGGGAACCTCATAGCTAAGCAGGGAGAGGTAACACTGCTTCAAGTTAATAATCCCTTAATACTCAGCATGAATTGGGTACCATTGAGTAGATCATATGCATTTTAAGTTAGAGCCACCACTGGAGCTGACGAGATGAGATTCCCAAAATGGATGGGCAGAGAAGAGTATGCCCCAATAGCGCAGGTGTTATTTGGGCCTTCAGTTCCAAACTCTTGAGTGTATCGAGGGCAGGGGACAGTTTAATCTTTTTAATGATTTTTGATGACACAACGTTTACTAGGGACCCAGTGTTAAGGATAGCCCTAACCTGCACTCCATTGACTACAACTTTCACTTTGGTTAAGGTTCCACCCAAGTTGGGGGAAAGAGAGAGATTTCTTTTAGTCTGAGAGTAAAGGGGAGTCATTTAGCTGTCTTGGGGTATTTCTCCTGGATAAACTTCAGGGTATGAACACACTGGTTCGGGCAAATCAAGGTGGCAATAAGGGTCAGCTTCACTGGCAGTGTCAATGACCTCAAAACCCCTCAACACTTGGCGGAGGTAAGTTTGGCGGGGGATCCTAGCCCAAATCACTCTATCAGGGTTCAACTTGTCGGGTATCTCCACTTCATATTGGGCTCTTAATACATAGTGACCCTTATCTTCGCCACCCCCTTCAGATTCATCATCAGAGGGGTTATCAATGCAGGTTAGGGAGGCCATAGGGGGTGAGGTAGGTTCAGGACTTCCCTTATGTCATGATAGGTCCTGGGGTTGCTCTCCACCTTATTAACTAATGGGGAGGCGTTGAAATTTTCACGGCTTGATGCTTGACCTTCATCGTAGGGTGTTTGTGCTGCCTCATAGACACAGGTTTCAAGCTAAAGTTAATTTGCTGAGAGGTTGAGAAAGATAGCGTCGAGTAGGGGGATGCTTTTTCTATGCCACTCAAGTCAATCTGTAGCTGTGTGTTTTTGTGAAACAGTCAGCTTAGCTTTCATGACTGGGTCATATAACCCATTGTTAGTGGGGGCGATTGCACCTGAGAAGGAGATTTAGATTTGGGAGCAGGCTTTGGTACCACTTGAGAAAGCTGCTTTGGAGAAAAAGATGGGCCAGGAAAAGGAATGACTGCTTTCACCATATGGGTTTTTGGAGCTTAAGAAAAGGGGAGCACTGTCCTGTCACAGCCATTACCATCTGATTATCGTTATAAAAAGAAGCAGTTTGTGATGGCAATTCCATATGAGCAGGATTCCAGAGAGAAGCAGCCGTAGTAGAGGCTTAAATAGTCAGCGTAGATGCTTGGCTCAGAGACTCTTGCATAGGGTCTAGTTCATAGAGATCAGCCATCTCTAGCATAGCTTCCTTGATATCCGTACATTTTTAAATGAGCGCTTTACAGAAGAGAGGTTCATTGACAAGGATGGATGAGACGCCAAGCCAGCCAAGATAGCCGCAATAGCATCGTCTAGGTGTACCATTTTTGAATGCAGTAAGTGTTGAGCTTTATTGTAAAAGCGTTCAGCTAAGGAGGCGATTGATTCACCCTGTTACAGGTTAATGCACATAAAGGCCTTTTTTGCCTGTTCAAACTTTATAGGGAGCTGAATTCCTCAGTGAGTGCTTGCTTCACCTCCGCCCAGATGCTGAGGGTGGCCATGTGTGAAACCATTATCTTTTGAGCACCACAACTCAAGCAGGGAAGGAGGTACTTTATTTTAAATGTGGTCCGTTGCCCTTTCCATAGCAACTTCTTACATAAAGAGGAAAGAAACAACACTACTCTTCAATTGGGGTAATCTTGTCCCCAAAAAGGGTTTATGGATACCAGGAGAGTCCCCATAAGGGCCTTGCAATGAGTGCTTCTCAAGCCTTTTTAAGAAAGACAAAGCACTATCTAGCTGGAGTTCAAGAGTGGCTAGCTGGGGGTTTATTACCGTGGAAAGGTCATGAGGGTTACCAATCCGACCAACCTCCATTGTCTTTGTTGTTTTTGTGGTATACAGGCTCCCCTGTAGTGAGAACCACTTGATGGAATTCAGGGATTTTGGTTGCTCGCTGGTGCTTAGCACCCAAAGCTTAACAATATGCGCAGGAGAAATTCAATCTCTACTGCGGTAATATCTACTACTGAGGGGACTTGGCTGACCTCTTATATAAAAAATAATAAAGCCCAAATAACACTAAAAAGCTGGTTATTATATATTTTATTAGCGAGTGTGACAGTTTGAATAAAGAACCCTGTTACAATCTACTTCTTAGTATTTTAAGTTAATTTTGGGCTCAGACTGAGGTAGGTATAATTCAATATTAACTTCAAGCCTATATAGGAAATATGGGTTTACAGCCTACCAGAGCTTTCAAACTCACCTCACTTTGCTAAAGAGGTTGATGGAGGGCTAATTGTAGGCAAGGCAAACCCATGAGGTAATGACTTGATATTTAATACTAATCACTATGAGAGAAAATAGTTGCACCTTAGGGACCCCATCAAGCCTATAAAAGGAGGTGGTCCCCACTTAGGTGCTTGAGATAAACTAGAAGTGGGCCAGGGAGGAACCTCTAATGAACTCCCTGATTTCGCCGCATAGTCATTGAAATTCGCTTACCCAATTTTGTGCTATTTGGCTTATTATTATTAGTAAATTTAATGCTCAAATTCAAAGAGTTCAACCAAAAAGCGGCCAGGGTCTTTAGGCCAATTTCGTCCATATTGTGAGCTGAAGCGCTCTTACTACAATATATGACTTATAATTGTCTAAAATAACCTATCATAAGTAACTGGGTTGATAAAGTAGTACTCAAGTCTTTAATAATTATTATTTCAAACAGGAAGTAAGCAGGTTCAATTCTACAAATGCCATAGATAGTTCCAATGGAGAAACTATAGTGGATGCATGAGTAATATGTGAAGATTTGATTGAGAAAAGAGCCATGGCTGCATCTCTTAGAAAAATAAGGTTGAGAACCAAAAACAATCAAATTAAAAAAAGAGGTTAGACAAAAGACAGAATAACATATAAGTCTTAACTGTATTAATTTTCTATAATTCAAATTATGTCATTATACATTAGTAAGTTTTTGGGCTTAAATTAGTAGCTAAAATTTTATATAATAAAACATAAAACTATTTTCTTTGATCTATGCAACACATTATGCAGTTTTTTCTTTGATAAAAAGATATGAATCCTTTTCATCTTTTTATTTAAATACCAATGAAGCTACACATTCCTATATGCATACCATCCACAAATGTATACCCTTTATAACAAATTTTTTTTATCTTTTTTATACTTTAAGTACTTATACTACCTCTTCTGGTATTTATACTTTTATTCCAGATTAAGAGTCTAAGTCTAGTACCATAAATATGCTTGTTTAAAAGTTTTAAGTCTAAAGATAAATGCTGGTAAGTAATTATTATATTTTAAAAACATCTATATTAAGATTTAAATGTTTCCTGAATTGCTAAAACTAATTTTTGAGGTATGTTAAGCATATATAAATAACTTAGCTTTGAATTAAAAACAGGATAAAAAAGTTTTTCTGAGGTGTATTATATAAATCTTTTAATAATTTTTTGTCTATCCTAAGTCAAAATTTAAACAAAAAGAAGCTACTCTAGATTATATATAAGGATATGGCGTCCATAAACACCAATAAAAAATGTATCTTTGTAGTATGAGCTAATTCATTATTATTAAACTATTAAATTAATTAAAAGAGCAAATCACTGCCCTGGAAGTAATTCACAACAAATTTGAGAAGCAAAACCAATCAGTTTTATGGAAAGAAATGAGATACAAGGTATACTTTGCACCTTACACAGCATCCTTCTAAAAGAATCACTTAAAGTTTGTATGCTAAATCGCAAGAAATATATTAGAATAATTAACACAATGTTTTGTCCCAACAAGAATTCTACAACTTGTTTTCAACTTTAGCAGATAATAAAGGGGCCTTTAAACTTTATGATACATGTATACTTAAGGGAAAAGTAATTAATAAGCTGTAAGCGCTAAAAGATTTTTATTACAATCTTAAATCAAGGTCAACTAAGAAAATCAGTCATTTATGAAAACATTATAGAAAAGGGTTTCTTTGGTGGTTAGTTGACAAAAGAAAATGGCATTGCAGTGCTGTGAAAAAGAACAAAATTAGTCAGCTGTAATATCATATCAAAAACTTTAGTGGTAGAATTATTTTTAATACTGGTACCCTATTATCAAAATTTATCTTTAAAACACAAAAAATATGGGAGAAGTAATTGCTTGTTTAATTTACAGAGGCAGGTAGGGAAGTATTATATAAGATAAATACTATAACTTAAAAAAAGTCTTCTGGTAAAGACAACCATAAATAATATCTTTTAAAGTGAATATTACTGAATTTTAACGTTTTAAAACTTATATATATATGTTATGTCTATGTTTATACAAAGAATAACTATGCATATAAATTAATTTATGATTTCTTGTCCTTTACAAGGGATTAAGTATGTCACCTTTATATAATATCCTTTCATAGTTTTGAAAATTTCACGATATTTTTTGTAAAAGGGTTGAAAGAGATTTGGTAGTTTAAAAAGTTGGTAATCAGATTAACTTCTTCAAGATATAAAGTATTTATGCTTATCATACTAAGTGCTTGCAAGACATTTATTAATGCTAAAACGCTACAAAAAGAAGATATAAAGTAGATAATACTGGGAGAGGAAGGCGAGTCCATAGGGTGTACAGCTACCAACCAGAAGGTTGCAGGTTCAATTTCTGCCCTTTGCACAACAATTGGGGTGCTGAGATGAAGGAAGCTACTGGTAGTTATTAGGTCAACAACATGAAAACCTTACCTGTGATATATCCAGAAAAAGCTAAGTTCTGATCTAGAGGTGAAAAAACTTTCTTTGATGGAGTTGACCCTGCTCAGGTTTCATGTCAGTGTTTTCTTTCTTCTTTCTTTTGGTAGATTCCATCTCCTGGTCAGCTTGCCATAAATAGATAATAATTTAAAGTATATAATACTACTTTATGGCTAAGAGTATTCTCAATTGTTTTTTGACAGCAATACTTCATGAAAAGTGGGGGAAGGAATTAAATGCTTTTTTAAAGTATATAAAAACCAAATTTAATAAAGGTTATAACTTAACACAACAACCTTTTTATTATTGGTTTTTAGCATACATCTCTAAGTTGTTTTTTTGATCACATGTGTATTTTTAAACAAGAAAAAAATAAAAAACCAAAAATTCTTTTGTTCAATATTATGATGTACTAGTAATAGTATAAGGCAAACTCTATTTATACTTTTTTTGATCTATATACTTAAGTTGTTAGAGTTTCATAGAATGTGCACTTGGTGTTTTAAATATATTACCATTACTATATCTAACCTGTAAAGCAACCTTGTATGATAATAGTCTTATATTAATTTACTTTTTATCAGTATTCTTGACTCTACCTAAGGTTTACTTAAAATAACTAGGTTCTCATACGTCTTTTAAGACTCCTGCTCAAATTTTAATCCTATTTATTTGTGAAAAAATGCAATTTAAAATTATTAAGAAGCACATCTTTGCATCATAAACTTTCCAAACTAAAGTGGACAGATCATTAGAGCTCTTGGTTTGTTGTGGAACCCTATAGTTTTAAAATTTTGCTATCTTTTGGCATATATTATAGTTCAGCATTAGTTGAAAAATATAATTATGTATGATTTTTTAAGTTTTTATAATATGTTATCATGATAGTAAAGATAGGGTTAATGAAAAATAAATCTGAATACATAACTGACAATTAGCTAAATCTTAAATAAATTTCTACTTCTATACCATTTAATTATAAAATAGCACATAGTTAATGATAAATTCTACCTAAAAAATCATCAATGTGCATATATTTATGCTTATTATAGAAATTTAAGGCTTTTTCTATTATATCTGTAGCTAGATCGCTACTGTTAATGCTCTACTTTGTGTATTTTAATTATAATTAGCATTTCAATAATCTCTTTTGACTTTTGCACTCATTTTATTTAAAATAGTAAGCTCACACTCTGCCACTTTCCTGTACTAGTTTATATAAAAATCATATATTGCATAACTTAATAGTTTAATACAATATTAATTGTTACTTACCAATTATTTGGGAATAGCTAAGTATATAAAGCAATGAACTGCATTTGTTTAGTAATAATGATCAATATCTAACTGTCAGAGACATAGTATTAATTAGCTATAAACTCATATATCATTATAAACGCATGCTAAAGTTTTAATTGGCTTCTTTCAATTAAAAACATCAGATAATATCTTAAAGTAATTGTAATTTCCATATTAATTTGCTCCAAATAATTTGCTGGAAAAATATTAAAGTTACCAGTAAGATTTCTCCCACCATGTTTGTAAGGCTTAAAGCTGGTAGGGAAATCACCTTCTAACTTTTTTGAGTATATGATGATAGTAGTTTGTTTTTGCTGCTCTTTGGATCTAACCATAATATATATCTTATTAATTGGTTAAGATGGGATTACTTAGATCAAATTTTCTTACCTGTAATTCAAGGTAATCTGACAAGGGGATGGGCATTACCAAAACTAAAAAACTAAAAACTAATGTACCTAAAAAATTTAAACAAAACGCCAAAAGTGAGTTGACTGAATGATACACACCAAAGGAAAACAACCAACCAGGTGGGGCAGCGGAAAACCGCTTATCCAACCATGGCGGAAGGGGAGGGGAGATCAGGGGGCTCATCTATGGCAGCAGCTTCCTCTTCCCAGAGTAGGACGCATGTCAAGGCAGAGAGCAAGGGCGTCAGGGCATCAGTGGAATGTGGTTCAATATCACTAATAATTGGTATCTCATGGAAATTGCCAGCTGAGAAAATGGCGCCGATATATTCAGCTAAAGCCTTTTTGGCATTAGTGTGGGCATCTGAGAGTTTAATGAATGTGGCAATATTAGTTTGGGCAATCTTAGTTTTAGGATTCCGTGCTACAGTTACCATGTTCTGGATAGCGTCGTTGACATTTTTTGTACTTGATTCACTGTAATCTTATTTTGTGGGGTGAGGGTTGAGGGGATAACATGAGGGGGAATACCTCCTGTAAGCATTGCCACTGATTTGGTGATAGCTTTTTGGAGGGGACAACAATCTGGCATGGCATCTTCAACTGCAATATGATAGTTACTGCAAAATGATTTGGCATTTGGCTGTGGGGCATACAATCAGGGGTAGTATTTGGCATCCCATTCTGAATTAATGAACTGCTATAATTACAGAGATGGTTCTTCAATGAGATTACCTGATTCATCAATTTCAGCCAATAACTCCGATGGGTTCTGGTTAAATTGAATTGAGGAATCAGCGTAAGGTTGAGATTTGGTTGATTTGTTGGAGGAAGCATGGAATAAAACCGGGGTTCAAGATGGTTCTTGATTAAATGGATCATGTATGGCACTGGGGCGAGGAGGAGGCTGATTGGTGGCTGAAGGTGCAGCTGCAGCAACAGGCTTTTGTGGAGGGGAAGGTAGGGTCATACCCCATATCAAAAAAGGCCTGGGGTGGGCGGTGGATTGGAAGCTGGAGGAAAAAAATCAGAACCATTAGAAGCAGCAAAGGAAGGGCACTTACATTTTGAGTGGTCCAACTCAAAACAGGATGGACAGATCGTCCACCCACCCTTGACACGTGCCCAGAAAAGATGGTCAGGGGAAGAAGGAATGATGGTGAAAGGGGAATTGACAAGGTGATTCTATTAAATTCAGGGCTGATTGTGGCATACGTCCAAGGCCCAGCGAGGCGTGTGGCCCCATTTGGGACCACAAATTGTAAGATGGAGTTGGAGCCATAGGCTGCCAAACCATCCACCAGCTCCTGGTGGAGCACCGCAGGGGGGAGGTGGATCGACAAACCAGCAAACTGGTTCACTAAAGTTGTATCCGCTGGGAGCCAGGTCCAAATTGTGGGGAGAGGGGTACCCTTGGAATACCAGGGGCACAGTTGCTGTAGTGGCGGCGTCAGCTTCACAGGTGAAGCTGAGAGCAAAATACCCCTTATAGGGGCGGAAATCTATAAAATTGGTGGGATTCATCACCACCTGAGCCATTTCAATAATGACTTGGTTGTGGTAAGGGAAAAGTTTCCCATAGTTAAACCTAAGGCTAAAATGCATGTTGCTCCATGGGAGCACCAGGGGGCAATGAGGTACCACTTGGGTACAAGTAAGGTGAGTGTCAAGATCCTTAGGAGGAATGAATCATCCTAGGGTTTGGTATGACTGGGCAAGCCAGTATGAGTGCGTTTTCCTGCCAGACAGAAAATGGTGAGGGGAGTTTTTCCGCTGCCCCACACTGGAGCAGCTGGCGGAGAATCTGAGGACAATGGAGAAAAACTACAGCGGGTGATCAAAATTTAATTTTTTTGTATTCTGTATAATTTGTGCAGAAATTTACATCAAGTTGGAAGAGATACTTTTCTTACCTGTAATTGTTTGGAAGTTTTTACTTCTATCTATATCCTATAATAACTACCTTATGCAAGGCTTTAGTATATAATCTTGTTCTATGTCTTATATGAGACATTTTTAAGGTTGATATCTAAGATATTTGATACCTTGTGTTAACAAAATAAGCTTTTAGTATATAAATTAAGAAACGGTTTTCATATTGATTAGATCAAGGGTAGTTGCAATCTTTTAAGATCTTTATTACAGTTTCTAAAAATTTTCTATTTGTAAGATACTATATGCAAGTGTAAAAAGGAAAGTAAGAATGTAATTAATCTAATATAACTTTAATAAAAATATAGTATAAAGAATAATTTATTTTTTTTGAATTATACTAGCTATAAAATAAGTGGTTTAAATAGTATAAACATACAAATTTTAAAAAAACACTTAAAAAAATTATTAATATCTTAAAAGAACTAAAACTTAGGTACACAAATTTGTTTTATCAAAAATGTTACATAAGTTCTCTTAATCCAGTAAATTATATTAGCTTATTTAAAACTATTGATCGCCTTATTTGCCATCCATATAATTGCTCATTTATGAACGTCATTAATATTACCTTGGACGTACATTTAATTGCAGGTCTTGCTTACTATACTAAAAGCTCATTCAGTGTATGAATAAGGCCATCAATATTCATTTAATTTGTAATAAAAATTAGCTCAGTTTAAAAGGGAAAAGCATCCTTGTCCATATTAAAAGCTTCTTATGTCATATATTGGTCTATACTATACCTAAAGTAATTTCTATGTTAAGATAACTCTTAGCATAGATATATTAGTGAAATTTTATTGATCTCAAACATTGAAAGCAATTGAGGTGAGTTGTCCTTGGAACAAATATACCACACCAAATATTTTTATAGCATCACAGGTTTTGAACAAGTGTTGAACAGAACCTGCACTGGAGTGGAAGCAGGAATTACCCTACCAGGATAACCACCCTTGTTGATTCTAAACATTAAAAAAAGCGTAATAAAAGTTATAACACAAAACAGTATGCTTGCCTCACCAGTCTACCATAAAAACTTAGCTTTACACTGGTTTTGTTTATGCTAAGGTAAATAAAAAATCAAAATGTGACTTCATTCTGCTATATTTAGGGTAGATAAAAATGATTTAGATTAAAATCTAAAAATTATCCTAACTTTTCAATAATTATTAGCATATCTGAAATTTTTTTTGAATTTCTTAGCTTAAAATTTATCTTAGATCTACAATTTTTATGTAATTGTATTTTAATATAGTAGTACTAGATGAACATTAAATAGATATAACTTTTCAGTAAGCATAAATTCCTTGTGTTAACCTTTATTTACAAAGTCCTTGCTTCATTTGTATAATTTAAAACAAAGAAAAGCAACTTATGCCAAGTTTGATAGTTCTAGAGTCTCTTTTCTTACTATAAATTAATCTATGGTTCTGTAACTTGTACTCTTCCACCAATAGTAACACTACTTTTTAACGCTTATACTAAAAACGCAGTCATCATGAAAAATCTATTACTGCGCTTGGTTTAACACGTCTTGCATACCCATGTTAAACATATCTGAATGATATAAGGTTTTACTGTTTCCCGATAATCTATTATTTTCATAAATAAAATAGTCCACTTGTTAGACTTTCCCTTAAAATTTTAGTGCATTTTAATAAGAGGAAAGTTGGAAATCATATTATATCTTTTGTATATTACAAATTTAAGCGTATCTGTGAATATAAAAATCACTAACTTACCAACAAAATTTTAGAAATTCTAAAAATCTATTTTCTTATCCGTATAAAGGCGAGCTAAGACTTTTATTAAATCTCAGTATATCAATGAAGTATCATAATGGATATAAAACTTTGAAGCACACTAGAATAGTAATATAATTTGCCTATTACATTTGTACAAAACAATAATTTGAATAATATATAGATGTTTGCTTATGTTCTCTAGCATATGTTATTTTATAGTTTAAAAACATAAGGTTTGTTATATAAGCGTGATGAATTAAATGGTAATTGGCTTGCAAGTGATGTATTTATTTTGTTGAATGGCATTTTTCTCTAATTCTTTCAATTATAAACCATAGTCACAAACACAAATTTTTATACAAAGTTAATGTCATAAAATTTTTGAGTTTTATCCTTACATTGTAATTACAAAAAAACAAATGAGATATTACTTCATGAATGATGTTTATACCCAAAAACACAGTTGAAACTAATGTTGCCCTCTTTCTCAATAAGTTTAAACTAAAAAAGACTTCTGAGCACCTCCATTATACCAAAATTACTCTAGCGTACCAATACAAAAATAACGTAAATAGCATCAGACAGAAAAACGTCTAAAGATAAGCAATCTAGAAGCCAACTAATTGCTATATAATTAGACTCACTTTCTGTCTGAACATACATATATATATTTGTGATTGTATTTATTAGTGTTTGTGGCCAAAATAATGGAGATGGGATATTATATGTGTATAAATTATTATAGTTTTTACTTTAGTCACATTTTTGTCCAACACTTAGCTCAAAGTAAAAGCAATCCAATAACATCAAATTATTTATTTTATAAATTTCATCAGTTATGACGCCTACTATTCTCATGTGAGGTGATATTGCGCCATTTCCTAGTGTCATTCTGCTACTGCCAAAGTTTTCTTGTTTGTGTTGGGCACTGTAGAAGGTAAAAGGGACAAAAAAATGAACAGGTCTTGAAGCATTATTTTTCAGACATATTCTAGTATATTAAGCGAGGGTCCTAAACTAAAGAGTTTGAACTATTATAGTAGATCAACCTATGACAAAATTTATTGCTGCAAATCATTAAAACTTTGTAAATAAAAGTTGTTTAATAACTAATCTAAAAAGTCTATATAATTATCTTATTTAGTTAGGAGTGCTCAACCAATATATGACTTTTAAGGCGTGGCGCTTAAGAAAGTCTTTAGTGAGCTGAGGATCATGTTCTTTTACTAGGACTCAGTGGAGAGTGTAATAGTCCCTATGGTCAGATGGTCATTTACTTAAATCCTAAGTTAAGTTCTTTTTGTTTTCCTAAAAACTGTGACATGTAAAGCTTTATTCCTTGTCTCTTATGACATACTTAATATGTAATTTAGCAGAGGCCTTCTGGTTTGACATTGGATACATCATTTCATCCATAGTTGAGGCAGACGCACTCTTTATCCAAGTTCTTTTGATTAATGGGGTCTAATAACCTTATTTTTTGAACACATTAAAATCTTTGAGTTACAACTATACCACCTCAAGGTCTCTTCAGAGGATAATATAGTCCTTAAAACTAATCTATGCACATAATAAACCTCCGTTTTTTAGGAATGATGAACTATAAAGTATTCAGACCCTCACTTAGATATAAATTTTTAAGGGCCATCTATAAGGTAGGCTTTTTGGTCCATCCACCAAGATGATGATAAACCTGGACCAAAATCCTATCTGATAGATAGGCAATGACTGTCAAAGTAAATTGCAACATATGGTTTATCAAATTGGTAGATTCTGATATCAAATTTATGCACATTGCCTGCATTCAAATAACTTCGACCTCCCAGGCTCTCAGGGTCCTTTTGGAGGTTTCTGAAGTGAAAAGCTCTAAAAAGTACTGATATTAGTGTGTAGTATAAGTTCTTTACGGCATATAGTTAAAATATAGGACATTATTTATCAACTATGGTAAGTAACCCAATATGGTAATAAGGCACTTGCTATATAATGATTCCATTGCATAGGGTTAGAGGTGGCCTTTTTGTATAGTATGGAGACTAAAGCATTAGATTATTCTCTGGATCCACTAGTATCTTTGTTACAGGGGTAAGAAAAGGTTTGGGTGGTATTAGACAAAGATGTTAATTCTTGAACCACTTTGAGTATAATTTACTCCATTGTCAGATAGATAAAAACAATTTGACTGATATGATGTTTATTATGCCAGATCAAAAATAGTAGCTTGTGAAGTCTTAGATGGAACTAGTATTGCCTTGACCCACTTTTAAATGGTCTATAGACAATATTAGACTGATGACTATGTAAAACAATTGACATTGAGCGGATGACATTAAATTTTACAGTTTGAAAGGGAGCTGAGGTAGCAACTCCTTGTGGAGGAACTTAGGGTTAGGCTTATCATGGTGCAAAAGGTAAGGCAGGCGTAGAAAACTTTTATGATAAGACCTAACATGTCATCTCAAAAATCCAAATCTAGAATAACTGATGAGTCTTTCAACATCATGATTAGTGCTTGAATGTCTTGAAAAGATTACGTCAGTTTAGAGCTGCAGGTCAGACATAGGGTGCCAATTTATTTTTTAACCAGCTTTAACGTCATGGTATATGACATGATTCCTGATGTATATCGTAGGCACAAGAGAAAAATAAATCAGGACAAAGGAGTCTAAAATGACCACTCTACATGACCTCAGATATACCGTGGATCAACGATGAGTTATGGCCAAGAAGGCCCAGGTTGATCTCCAAAATTTGCGTGTTGGGGTTCAAGGCGTTGCATTAACAGTGAAAAAGATTACCTTTTATGATTAAATGAGGAAAGTTCCTAAACGTTTGATTTTCAAACAATAATTAGTTCCTTTACCAAATTTGATATTATCAATTTAGGGAAATTTAGTTCACATCAAATACTCAAGTTCATCTATACTTAAGTTATAGAACTACCACCAATGGTAGTCTCGTATTACTGGCCAGATTTAATTCTAAGCTTTGCAGATGCATTAAGGCCTATACCCTTATTTTCTTTTAAGTAGTGTCGCTCTGACCAATTTCTCAGTTGGTTGTCTTTCTTACTTACTTTAAGTACCATTTTTATCATCCTATTCGATGTTACCTTAGGCTTCCCTCACATTATACCCCCTTATGGAGGTATCCTGTGTTTTATTTATGAACTATGAAGGTTTTGGCAACGTAAAAGGTGAAGTTTCCTTAATCCTACATATGGTCCTTTCTTAAAACTTAGAGAAACTCGCCTCACATTAGATGACCAACCCTATTTATATAATTGTGAAGATTTTTGTATTGGACTCTCTTATAGTAATAATCAAGTGCATTGTCTGTTTGCCATGGTTACTTTATTCTCACAACAGCATTATTATTTTGTTTTGTCAGTGGCACAGCTCAGAGTTTTTTTACTTCCCATGGGAGGGCTCCTGAACTTCCTGCGAGTACTTGGCGGTTTTTGACCGCTTGAGGTCTTGCTGCCTGAGCTTCTGTTTTTGTTGAAGCTTTTATTATTTTAATAAAAGCAGTACTCGCTCGCCCTTACTTGGTGTTTAGTAGCCGCGTCAGTTTTCACCAAGTGACTTTAGATGGGATTTATATACCTTGAACTCAGTCTAAGGTTTGGAAGGTGATAAATGGTTTGGAACGCCTTGGAATGCTGGGCAACCCACATTTCTTTCTTACAAACCTTCCATGGGTTCTTTATACACAATCAAATTAGGACGACTTTGTATTGTCCTATTCAGATAATATTATATCAGTTGGGTCCAGGCCTTACTTTGGATTGACGTCATCAGAACATATTTGTCTCAAAGAAGCGTAATCAGCTGGTAAGTGGACACTTGAGTATGGTAGGCTCCACTTGTCTCTTCTGATACTAAGGTTGGTGCTCTTCCAGATATATTTTCCACCTCAACCAAAGCGGGGACCAGTTATTTGGCCACGAGTGGTTCACCAGTAGAGACACCTATAATTACCGCTCTTGAAGTACCAACTCTTCTTTGAAATCTAGAAGCTTCTTTTACTTCCAATTTTTCCTTTTAGGAGAACCCAAGGGTCCACATGTTTCATAGCCTGAACTATTGATTAAATGTTTAGATATCTTTTAGAAAATATTTCACAGGTGGTGACCCCAATAAATAATGCCCTAAGAAACAAGGACTCTCTCATGGAAAATGAGGAGGGTTTAAAGTTTGACCTTCTATTTTGGGAGTGCCTGAGAGCTGACAGGGTCTAGCCCGAAGGTTGTAAATTATTTGTTTCAGAAGTTTGGCTTGATTTGTCTCCACAATAGCCACCCCCTTTATTTACCACTCCCAAAAACCCAAATTATCTTTTAAAAATGGAGGCTACTTTTATTTCCAGGCCCTCACTCTTGGGGGAAAATGAGGTAGGCAGTGGTCTATCCCCAGGGAGTTAAATACCAAATCATCTGATAAACTTACCATTCTGGAACTAAAATTTGAGAACGATTTTAACCCTCAGTGAAAGGGGGTCTCACAGTTTAATCCATGAATAGAGATGTTAGTCAGTCATTAAATCAAGTCATATGCCTTTTGTAAAGCAAAAACTCCATTAGAATGGAGTTTACTAGTATACAAATGTGCCCTTTGTAAGATATTGCAGGGCTAGCCTTGAACCAATTTATGTATACCATATCACATTTGAGAAATCTAGGCTGACTCATGACAAAATTTGCTGCACTCTGGAGGTGGAAAATTTTTGATAAATATAATATGAAAAGAGCTATGCTATTAAAGATGTTTCTGGGTGGGTCCCATAAGTCATAAGAGTGGCAAATTTGTCTCACTCAATTTAAAAAACCAGAGACTCATACTAGTAACTTTATTATCCTAAAGCAGATTCTATTAGTAAATTGATTGCTTTGTCTGTGATAAATAAAGAATTTTTGTGCATTTTTTTCTGTCAGCTACACTTCTTTCCCCTTCAGGGAAAGTTTAAGACAGCTGTTTTTATGGATTCTAGTGCCTCTGAGAATTTTATTGATCAAGACCTAGAAAATTAACTTGATTTACACAGTGAACCTGGTGGTATGGTAGAGAAGGTACTTTAAGTGTATTTTTACACTGAAAAATCATGAGCTTGAAGGTTATCAATCTGGTAAGAACCAACTGCCTGATAACTCCTTGCCAATCATAAACTTTCTTTTCTTTTAGCACTAGTGGTGCAATCATAAACTTTCTGTACCCAATTATTTTGGGAGTGAAGTGGTGGCGTACGTTTGATATCAAAATCAATTTTGAAGCCTATACCTTGACTTTGTCAAAAAGAGTGACCAAGGAATTAATAGTCCAATGTCTGAAGTCAACACTCTGAGAGTTATCCGCAATGGCCCATAGAACATAATATATGTCTTGCGCTTTGTTGAAGCCAAATTCAGGAGTCACATTAATTTTTTTGAAGGGGTTACAGTCTTCATTTGATGTGGCTTCTGCAAATGTCTTACCAGAACATAAGGAGTTTGATTGTGATTTCAAAATAAAGCTTACCCCGTGTGATTTTCCTGCCCAATGAGACCGTTTGATCCTTAGGGAATGTGCAGCCAAAAATGTTTGGGTTATAGTTCAACTTGATAAAGGTAATTTGAATGGCTGACTAAACATGAATCATTGTGTATTTCAATATATAAAATATTGGATTATCTTATGCCTAATTTGATTTATCTAATATTAAACGTACCAGTGTTTAAGGACTAAAAGTATCCTAAGCACATTCGAAACTTGGAAGTTGCGGCATAGAAGTCCACTATTTTATATTTGACTTGATAAACCCAGGATTAAGGGCTTTGTGATTAAGTCAGTCTTAATAATAGTCAACTGAATGACCTGAAATCAGGGGATTTGTTGGTAGATGTCAAAATTTAGCTTTTATGTCAATTGAGTTTATTATCAAATCAACTATAATTAGAAGGTATGAACTTCCTTGGTAGGTGATACAGTTGCTCAAGAGGAGTGATTGTCTAGCTATTGTTGGACGCGTCAGAAGAAATTCTGTCCTGAATTAATTGTGTCATTGGGACACTGACCATGGGGCCGATCTGGGTTACAGCAGGATGTCAAATGTATTGCAGGCCTCTGATCACTTGAACCACTAAATGCTGGTTAAGTGGAGGTGCAAGTTGGGGTTCCAGGGGTGTAGATATGGCTAAAATTCAAAACTATAAATTCTTTTCAATACTTGATAAATGAAAATAATCAATTCAGTCCAATAATCGCTTGATAATTTGATTTACAAAGTTGTTTTACTAAATGCTTTCCAGCTGTATTAAATCAAGAAGTTACTTGTGGTGAGGAAGGTCATGTAAGAGAGCCGTTGTACAAGTAAACGACAGGAGAATACAGCCTTGAAGTTTTAGCAATAAAGAGTTTGTATCTTAATCACTAGCACCATCTGGTTAATTGTCTCCTTACAATAGCCGGTCATAACTCTGACTTAATTCCAGAAAAAACAGACCAAATGAAGTAGGCCAGATCTTCAACAAGTGGCGCTCATTGCATGGAACGCAGATGGTGAACATGTAAACAGGGGAGCAAACCCATCCTGTCATTTAGAACCCATTTCGGACCAATGGGAATACTGAGTTGACTGTGTCCCAGATCAACTATAATATGTGCCCATCATTATCTATCCCAACGAATAATCTCACATGAAGAGCTTGAACTTCTAGAACATTGGCTGTTAAGAGGGTATCATATGGGACAAGAGCCTGTGGACAAAAGAAGCAATACCTTTTATCACCAACATCAAGAAGTTGTGTGTAGACGAGATATCAAGCTCACCACCAATCGAGTGCAGCTCAAATCTGAAACAACATAATTGGGATAGAGAACTTCGCCCAATATTTAATCAAAATTTGTCCACCATACCTCCATAATTTTTCAAATGACCATCTCCCAATTATACACAGCCATCACCAGGTTGTTAAACTTGTCACGCAACTCCAGCCAAGTGGCCCAAATAATGAATGAGTGAAATAAAGTTAACTTCGCTGAGGTCCCTACTAGTCTGAAGCAAATTATATCCTAGCCACTTGGGATAATGATTGGGTAACGGAATTACCACAATAGCTAAATGATAGATTGCATACCATCTTAGACATCTTCTTGAAGGAAAGAGGAGTCACTAAAGCTTGGGTTAACAATACCACCTAGACTTCCATTAATGTTTTGGAGTTCATGAGACTCATCTATGAAGGACAAGAGGTGCAACTAAACCATAACAATGAATTTTAATCAGAATCAATTTCTGAACGCCCAAATTTTGCAGATGAATGATGATTACATAGAGAAAATCAACTACTGGCGCACAAATTTTGAGGGCCAACGGGTGGAGAATAAGAAATTTCAGGACTCTGTTGATTGGCTAAATTGAAAGAACAATAGTATCAATGAGAGTGTTATCTCTATCAATGATTTGAACAATATTCTCCTTGGGGAAGTAAACCATTGCTAGAAATCATTTAAGTTAAAAGACCAATTGATTTCTGTCCTGCAATTAAAAAACACTAGTCCAATGATGAAAAATGATTAATAGAAGTTAAAAAGTTAAAACTTTATCGATTATGAAAACAAAACAAATCTTAAATCAGACCATTGGATGATGAGAATTGCCATTGTGCATGAACAAAATTGTCTGTAAATACTTATAAATACTATGAGTATGAAGCTTAAGAAGTAGCTACTGAAACTGATTCCAGGTCACGTCAACAAATGCCTAGTAATATGGTTGCTTTGGCCAACCCAAGTTCATCCAACCATGGTGCAGCGCCCCTGCGCACTGTGACACCTGGTTCAAGCTATCAAAGAAGCAATTGCAATACCCATGAGCGGGGAAACAAAAATTACAAATCTTCAAACTTGCCTGCTTTTGATAAGAATGGAAGCATGGTCACTTTTGTCAAATGATTTGAAATGCCCATGTATGGGGCCAGTGACCGCAACAAAGTGGCCACTATTATCAACTGCTTAGGCTAGTGGAGGATTGAGTCAATTATGCCTCACTTGAACAAATAACCCAACCTATGGCAAATTCAAAGAGGCTGAACTTTGAAAATTGGGAGGTCTGGAACATATGTTGATTAGAAAATCCAAAATCATGAATATTTGCTTTGAGAAAGATGAAATAATTGATAAATTTGCAAATTTATTCTATTGCAAAGCCCAAGTTCTCTTAGGTTTAAAGGCCATGATCAACTTAACGCCAAGATTAAATTACAACATTCAGTACAATCTTATAAGATCTGATGAACACATTATTACATGCTTTTATAAAAACTTGCAACGGCCAAATTAATTGATTATCTGCGCAGATGCTCACGAAACTTAGGCCCTCCCTATAATGGATAAAGATCAGTACCTGCATCACCTGTAGGAAAACCCTTCAAAAACAATAAAGAAGATTGGCAAAGATCCAACTGGTAAAACTGAGCCAACCAAAAGCGAAAAGGCACTACGCCCAATTATGTGAGATCACTTGCTACAACTGCAATTGTAAAGGTCACTATGTCTCCAGATTCCATCAACGCAGTGTCAATGGTGCCTCCAAATTACGTGTAGAAGGAGGGAATAGAATAAGCACATGAAACGGGACGCTCTTTTATTCCAGAAATGCCAGTCCCACCTGATTGATAAGAGTATGCTGGCCATGGGGCCCTTATTACCAATGTGATGAAATCTACTATAATACCTAATGAAGACTCTACTAATGTAAATGCAGTGACCCGCTCTCAGAGAAAGGTTTCTATACCTTAAGCCTCTGAAGTAGTCGCTAAACTATATGTGCAAAAATTGAGAATTTCCTGGATGAAGGACTGAGTAGTACAACAGATATTCCAAGATTAAAGGGGGTTATAGCTATGCTAGTTGATATATTCATCAAAAATGTCTTAGCATTAAAAATTACTCTGAAGCACACTCTTAGCTCCATGATTTTTCCCATATTCACTTATTAAACTCTATTGATTCATCCTACTCTGAGTGCACTTACTTTGATATACTGGTCAACAAAGCTAAGGTCGTAGCTATTGTCAATAGCAGAGCGCCTATAAACATTGTCTCCATTAAGTTGATAAAGAAGTTAAAAATTGCTTCTAACATCAACCATCATCAAGAATACAGGACAGTAGGCCCCAATCTCACTATGTGAAGGGGCTTACAGTGCCCTGACGCTACAATTAAGAGCTCTGGTAGTAGCTACACCCACAATAGTGCTCCTCAATTCCAGTAATGGCATAGTAATTGGAACTAGTTTTCTAAGAACCTATTTTATCTCATGCAACTGTAAAAAAACACCTTGAAAATATTGAAAAATCACTCCCAATTTACTACTATCGTGCTAACATAAAGCCCACTAGCTGTCATTAAACTTTATTATTATTTTATTTAACTGAGGCAAGCCAACCAGGGGACAGGCATTACCAAAAGAAAGAAATGACATGAAACCTGAACAGGGTCAACTCCATCAAAGAAAGTTTTTCCACCTCCAGATCAGGACTCAAATTTTTCTGGTTACATCACAGGTAAGGTTTTCAAGTTATTAAACCTTTTTACCGCCA
The DNA here is from genome assembly GCA_022478985.1 of Massospora cicadina. Lineage (NCBI taxonomy): Eukaryota > Fungi > Entomophthoromycota > Entomophthoromycetes > Entomophthorales > Entomophthoraceae > Massospora > Massospora cicadina. Next base: position 439,519 of record JAKSZP010005255.1, read on the forward strand.
ATAGCTTCCTTCAGCTGGCACCCCAATTGATGTGCAAAGGGCGGGAATTGAACCTGCAACCTTCAGGTTGGTAGCCGTATGCCCTTACCAACTCGCCTTCCACCCCCAACTTTATTATTATTTTAGCCAATTTAGTAATACCAGTGGGGTACACTCAGCGGTGAAATTGAAGCTGACTAATTCTAACCTTAATGATGAAATTGAGGAATACTTTTAAGAGTGATAATGATGTGAAAATAGCTTCAGGACAACAACTGGTTATGAGTACTGTGACTGCACTGGACATTCCAGAAGGATTATATGGGGAGATTACACCACCTTAGAATTGTTCTCAGATGTACCTAGTTTAGTACCTGAGATACTTATACCAGGGCATATGGAAATTAATACTATATTTGCAAATTTGACCAGATGAGATATCAAGATCAAAAATATCAAGTGGTCACGTTTGTACATCTGGTTTGAAGGATGAGTTTAAATCAGCTATCAATTTGGCGATTTATCTAAATTTGGGATACCAACTTAGAGCCTTGGGCGCATGCTGTAATTTTCTGAGAATCGCTTACTGAATTATTGAGACATCATGAAGTATGAAGCTCTGGTGTTATTTGAACAATGCTCCAATATTTTTGCCAAAGATGACTAGAATTTAGGTTTTTTAAAAAGGAGTATAGCATACCATCTAGTACTAAAAAAAGGAGTACAGCATTTTGTTGACACTGTTGATCACGCACCTATTATAATGAGGCCAATTCAGCATTCCCAGGCTAGTAATAAAGTTTTTAGAGAAGTGTTAGACAAATTACTAGAAAGCGGAATGATCATACCCTCAAAAAGCCTGTGGGAAACGCAGTTTTTATTGTGAAGAAAAATATTATAGAAATTGAGTTGTAATTGGTTATTGTCATCTTAATGCTATTACAAAAAAGGATTTGTACCCGCTGCCAGAATTGATGATGCTTTGGACCAACTTGGAGGGGTAAAGTAATTTACCATGATGGACTTAACTTCAGATAATGGAAAATTGAATTTCCTAAAGAAACAGGAGAGGGATACATTTTATTACTGCAAAGTGATATTCCAACCAATGTGAATGCCACATGGGCTGTAAATTAACCGGCGACCTTTCAGCACACAATGGACACCATTTTGGGGGATCTTAAATTATCCTGTGTACTGTTGTACCTGGATTATATCAATATCTTTTAGTGGACACGTTCCGAACATTTGGATCACCTTGAACAAGTGTTCAAAAATCTGTTTAAAATTAATCTGAAGATAAAGCCTAAAAAATGCAAATTCCTTAGACAACAATTATAGTACCTCAGATTCGTCATTGATCCCAACAGCTTGCGGCCTCAGCCTCAAAAGGGGAGGGTATAATCTAGATGCAAGCTTCAATGAGTATGAGGGATGTCAAGTAATCTTAGGCATGGTAGGATACTATTAAAGATTCATTAAAGGGTTTGAAATGATTGTCAATCTATTATTCCATTTGCTGCAAGAAGGAATTTGTTTTTGCTGGGCAGCAAAATGCCATCAAGCCTTTGAGGCTTTAAAGGCCACGCTGAGCATGGCGCCTGTCCTCCAATATCCAGATTACAACAAGAAAATCATCATAAAAACTGACGACTTATTGACTGCTATTGGGGGAATGTTATTCTAGGCCAGGGATGAAGGGGAAGGAGCATCCAGTCGCTTATTGCAGCAGGACGCTGAATAAGTATGAGCATAATTATATGATGACCAAATATGAGTGTTTGGATGCGATCTAAACTTGTAAATAATTTTTGGTTTACATCCATTGCACCAAGTTTCAAGTAGCGATGGATCACAGCTCATTATGCTGGCTCCACAACCTCAATGAGCCTGAGAGACGTTTATCCTGCTGGGATTTGAAACTACAGGCGTACATCTTTATAATTATTCATAGAGACAAAGCGTCCCACTAATACGCATATGGACTATCCTGAATTCCTAATGTGGGCATTCTGAGCAGCTTGGCCAATGAGCTCCATGAAAATTGAATAATTGAAAGTATGAGGATGAATTTCCTGAAGTAAAGAAGGCGATCAAGAGAGCATTGACTGACCCTGAATATTGTAATGGAGTATAGTACAAAATCTAAGCCTGATGGGAAACAAAGATTCTTTAAAACCCTTAAAATTAATGGAAATCATTACTCAATCCCACAAGGCCGTTGGGCATGAAAGATTAACCAAAAAGCTGGAATTAATTTGATCAATTACTATTGGAATTCCATTTGATTTGATATCCAAGATGTAATTGAAAAAATTCCATTCATGCCAAATTGCAAAGCACATGGAGTCAGATGTGAAATATCAATTAATCAAACCTGAGTGGGCCTAGAATACCATGTTGATTGATATTGTCAGCACCATGCCTGTGAGTAACTTAGCAACAAATACATAATTATAGCTATCGACCATCTGACAAAATTGTGGAAGTGAAAGAAATTTGAGATGTCAGGTCTTGACTATTGCAAGTATATTATGGATTGTATCAGTTATAAGCAGGATGTCCCCAGAAGATCAGGGCGGTAACGGCACAAATTTTATTGCACAGATGGTGCAACGCTTGAATGAGTTGATATCTGTCAAAGAAGTGTTCTCAACACCATACCATCCTGAAATTAATGGTATGGTATAATGAGTGAATGGCACCCTAGTCAGAATATTATGCAAAAATGCAGCTACAGCGCCTTTGCATTGGACTACATTTGTTAGTGGTACATTGTTTTTATACAACATCAGAAAGCATTGTACCATGAGACACTATCCGTTTTGACTTCTGTATGGTAGACAGCCATCTCTACCTACGTTATTATATTCTGCACATACTCTGACTGTGGCAACTATCCCTAGGAGCTATGTTGAGCAAATGGTGAAGACCTTAAAAAAGTATAGTCAGAGGCTTATCAGAATGTGAATAGCTGAAAAACAAGCTAGAAGATCTATGATGATTCTAAATGAGCTACTGTGTCTAACTTTCTGGATGGAAACTTAGTAGTATATTGTGACACTCATACCGCAGGCCATGCGCACAAGTTGAATTGCTTTGGAAAGGTCCATTTATTGTGTTGGAAAAATTGTCCAAAAACATATATACCATCAAGGCCAAAGCGGTAGAATTCTAAACCAAGTCCACGCTAAGTTTCTCATCCATATCATAAAGAATAAAAAGGAAAAAGTTGATAAATTTAGTAATGATATTGATAGTAAAAAATCTAAATAAGATAGAAATGATAAATAATAAATATATTAAATAATTAGTAAAAAATAGGTAATAGAAGAATAAATTGATAAGAGTTGTATACATGAAAATAAAACTATAATAATTAAGTAATTGTCAAATTATAACATAAATTCTGAAGCCTCATTACAACCTGAACAGGATGACCCTTCTTTAGAAGGGGGAGGAGAGTGAGATTGAACAGGTATAGCCTTAAGAAGAGTGGCTGGAGGGGAAATGCAAACCTTGTATTAGTCTCAACTGTTGAGACCCTGTTGGAGATGAGCCTAAACCTAAAAAGGCTTGGCACCAGGCGTGATGGCCTGGTTGACTAAGGAAGGGCCATCAAGCTAAAGGAAGTGACCATTAAATGAGATTTTGGAATAGGCTAGAGAGGTCAAACTCTGGGGAGAAAGCAGCAGAAAGATGCGAATTGGTGAGAATCGTTTGATTCATAGATACACTGGGGAATGAACACTTTTGCATGAAACATCTGTGAACATGATTAATCTTAATCTCTGTACTTGTCAGGAATGCGCTTGGCGGAAAGTAATGTTGGTGGGAAGTGAACTTATGTTCCCAGTAGACGAATCTGAGGAATTTACCTTTCAGAAAGCTTCTTTGACAGGCTTTTTCAAAAAGCGTGGTATATCAGACGGATATGTTAACCTTTTTAAGAACGATTTTTAAGGACCAATGGGACGTGCATAATGGTATGAACTGTCGCTGGAGCGCACCAGAGCCTAGAGACAGAGTTAGCAAAGAGAAGAGCCTGATTAGCAAAAATGGATCAAATGGAGAACCCATGGGCTCAGAGGCAAGTGCAGAGGACATGTATGCATCCACAAGTTCAGACATCAAATTGACAGCAAAACCCAAAGAAGCCACACTGCCTTCATGAAGGGAAGAAATAAGGATAGTGGAAGGGAAGTTTTGAAATAGCGAGAAAAGGAAGTAAAGAAGGAGATCACTGTCTGATGCAAATTAGTGCCAAATAATGATTTCTTTCATTTTGTCTAGCCTTGAGCGCACAAGGATTTAATGAGGTAGTCAAAGGAGGATTGTTTAAGCCCATTAGGACATTCATTGGAGAGAATTTGATGCCTAGGGGGCCAATTTGGGTTTGCTGAGTACTGATGGAGTTTTGGCAGGCCTGAAAATTAAACTTCAAAAGACCGTTGAAGCGTAGTTATTTGAACCATCCTGAGAAAATGAAAGCAGAACGCCTAAAGTAACCTTAGCACGCTGCATGGAAGAGATGAGCCTTAAAAGCATATGTTTATCCTAGTATGAGAGGCTATTGATGTAGTGATCATACTTTGAAAAATCGGAAAATTGGACCTTGTGACCAATAAGGAGAGATACCCTCTGCTTTTATCCAGTTAAGGCGGGAAAGTGTTAAATGATTAAGTAGACCTAAATTGTTTGTAGTTTGATAGGGGAAATAATAATATTAGATTCACCTAATTTATTATATCTCATATCAAACATATCATTAATTAAAACTGAAAGTATCCAAAGCACATTCAAAACTTGGGATTTGCACCATAGTAGTTCCACTTAATTATAATCGACTTAATAACCCGGATTTAAGGGCTTTGTGATTGCGTCAATTTGATAATAGTCAACTTAATGACCTGGGATCAGGGGCTTTATTAGTCTATGTCAAAACTTAGCTTTTATGTCAATTGAGTTTATTATCAGATTACCTAAATTTTATGGTATGAACTGTCTTTTTATGTGCTACAGTTGCTCAAGAGGAGTTATGGTCTAGCTATTGTTGGACGCATCAGAAGAAATGCTTCCTGAATTGATTTGTGTCATTGGGAAACTTAACACAGGGCCGATATGGGTTTCAGCCTGATGGCAAATGGATTGTAGGCCTCTGATAACTTGCACCTCAAAATGCTGGTTAAGTGGAGGTGCAAGTTGGGGCGCCATGGGCGTAGATATGGCTAACATTTAAGCCAATAAATTCTTTTTAATACTTGATTAATAAATATAATCCTTTATTCCAATATCGTTTGATAGTTTGAGATACAAACTTGTTGTATTAAATACTTTTCAGTTGTATTAAGTCTAGAAATTACTTGTGGCGAGGAAGGTCAGGTAAGGGGGCCATTGTACAAGCAAACGACATGAGAATACAGCCTTGTAGTTTTATCAATAAGGAGTTTATATCTTAATCACTATCACCGTCTGGTTTATTGTCTCCATGCAATAGGCTTTCAGACTCTGACTTCTTTCCAGAAGAAGAACCAGACCATCTGAAGTAGGCCAAAACTTTTACAAGGTGCCTTATTTCAATGGACCTCTCCAGTATGCTCACCACTGCTCTTTTGTAAAAAAAAATCAGACAGTACTCTACAACCTTGATTGGATTATGGTAATGCAAATAAAGTCATCATACCGAGTCTGCATCCCATCTCTATGGAGGTACAGATTTCCTGATATGTGGAGAAAGCCAAAGTCTTATCCAAGCTTAATTTCTCAAACGCCTTTAACCAGATCCACATCAAAAAGGGGCAGGAATGGCTCACTACTTTCAGTATCTGGAAGGAATTTTTCAATTCTGGTCTTACTTTTAATATTTAGAATGCGCCTGCAGACTTCCAACGGCATATTAATGCGGCGTTGAGTTAGTTGTTAAATGTATGTGCCGTGGCCTATATGGACAACATCCAGGTTTCTACCATGATAACGAATCCCATGAGATTATGCGGCAAGTGGTTGAGCATTTAAAGAGCAGCCAACCTGAAGCTGAAGATAGTAAGTGTAAGCTTTTCAAGTCCAACTCATCATTTTAAGCAACATTGTGTTTGACAAGGCTATATGATCACACTGGATGAGGAGAAGTCTATTTAAAATTGTTCCAAACCAAATTCAGTTGAGGAATAGAAAGGTTTTTAGGGACATGTAACTTCCTTAGGAAATTACTCCTAACCGTTCAGAGATTGCCTCACCCTTGTATAGAAGTCAGAATAGACAAGCCCTGCAGTGCTCATATACATTGTAGGATGCTTTCTGGGCTGTAAAGTGCTCATTTTTTTAAGTCAGTACTTCAGCACGTGGATCCAGATAAGGAGTTTATAGTAGCTAAATTGAAAACTTTGCAATAGCTGCTGCTCTGTTGCAAGTGACTCAGATGGAGTCAAGCATCCTTTAAGTTAATATCCCCAAAAGATAAACTTACCCGAGTAAAATTAAGCTGCTTATGTTAAGGAACTGTTGGAGGTTGTGGATGAATTAATTTACTGGCGCCATCATCAACTGAATCAATCACAGCCATTTTGGGTTTGCAATAACTACCGCGCGCTGTTGTACTATTGCGCCTTTCATTTTTTTAACCTTGCAACAAACTCGTTAGTATGAGATACTTCACAGTTTGATCTTTCTTACACAAACCTCACTTTTAATTCAAAAGTGATTAGGAAAAAGTTTAGAGGGAACATCTGCATGCCAGTGAGTACTGACCTATAGAGCAATACACTGCGACCAAACCACCCAGCATAAGTAAGTCTTTCCGCTTGTGTGTGAAGCACAAAGTAACGGATGGCTTGCTTGCACCAATTATGATTTAATTAAGAAGTACATTAAGATGGATGAACCATCTGGATGACTTACCACCAACCAAGGCCCACGTACAATTAATAATAAAAAGGCTCAAATAATAAGTGCATGCCAATTAATGAATTGGCAGCATGAATGATGAATAAATGCTCAAAATAAGATAAGGGCCACAAAAAAAACCCTTTTGACAAGTATGGAGAATGTAACCATTTCCCCAGGATTGGTGTCCGCCAAAATCCAGATGTTAGGAGCAACCCTTGGGGAGCAAGGAGTGATGCCAAGAACAGCAGTGTTGGGGATATTTCCCACCAAACCTCAATCCGTAGAGGGATCAAGGCCTCACAGGGTAAAAGTTTTTTGGAAAAAACAAAAAATCCATACAATTTATTGGTTGGATGTGAAACTGACTCAGATTTGACCAGTGAGTATCAGCTGCCCAAACCAGCAGGACAACAACAAAAATGTTTTCTGCCGATATAGAGACTAACTGAAGACGCTCAGAGTAATCACTCAAAGAATAAGTCAGGGATCAGTCTTTAACAAAGAACAGTTGGGGAGAATGGTACTAGACCAAAATCAATCCAGCAAACTGGGCAAACCATTGGGCATGATCTCTGATGAACCATCGGGCACAATCCCTGACAAATTTAAGGCGACAGTGGGGGCTAATCAGCCCAGAATCAATTTCCAAGACTGACTAGGCCATCAGGGACAACCCTCAACAATTTTGAGTTATAGGGGGCTAAAATAGCACAGAATCAAATGCTGAAGCAGTATGACCATCGGGGACCAACCCCAAAGGGGATGAAGAAAATTGTGGACTAATAAGAAGGATCAGATTCCTAGGAAAGTTTAGCTAAAAAAATTAAAAGTGCTACCAGAAGGGGCTGAAACCCTGACAGCGATCAAGTCAGCAACCAGGGCTCCAGTAAAGTACACCCCATTCAGATGGACATGCTAGCACACTGCGGTGTGTCTACTCATAAAATCAAACAATGGGATGCCTTTTAGTTTCCATATTCAATGGTGACTTAATGGGTCTCCAAAAACATCAGACTGGCCTTTATGGCTATTGGCAGGACCACAAGTTTTCTGCTGGGGCAGCCAAAAGCTGGCTCAACACCCAAATCTCACTCAACATGGCGGTGCACTTCAAGGCGTTGTGGATTCGTACCAAAGATGCCCTTGAATGGATGAAAATCCTCTTGGAGCATAAGTTGATTGAAGCCGCAATTTGAGAAGACTTTACTCATGGTAGATGTGAAGGCTTGGATGGACGCCAGCATCAACCTTCGTTTATGCAATGGAATATAACAAGGCTGGTATATCAGCGCGATCTGCTCAATCTGTCTGTAGCTCAGGACCCAACCCAATGGAATTTGCCAAGTATGCAAAATGATTCCAGAATGTTTCAACTGCCCTCGAATGGGCCCAACACACCATTCCTGTAGACACTGTTCTGGAATGGTATAATACCACATTCTCCCCGGAGGAGGCGCTGCATGGATTATGACTAGGTTCAAGGCCACAGAAGCCCTACACTAGTCATACACCAAAATCCTACTGGCCACAGCATCAGACCTGATTGAGTGGGCTGGAAAAAGGAAAAAGTGGTGGAGTGGGGACCCTTCCAGGATTGGTCACTGGAAGAGGCCATTAACTGGTCTGCCAACGGATATACCCTGATGGAAATGAAATATTGGTTCCAAGTGGGAGCCATTATGGGCCTAATAGGTGTATGTGTGGATCTGGGAGTGACAAAACCAATTTCTTAAAACCCTTTGAGGATAACCTTTCAATATCAAAAATTAGAAGATCTGGTGTGACATCACAAAAATTGCTGAAGCCTCATAATGGGATGATTGGGGTTCACCCCAGTGTCAGCCCAGCCATGGATGAAACATGAGATTTCACCACAGGTGAAATCTGTTGTAAAAGAGGTCACAACCCCAGACCTGGGCTGAGAATGGCTCAAAGTGTGGATCTGCATCGAAACCATCCTGGATTGGAAACAATCATTCCTGGAACTGACGTTAGCTGCCCCATATGCCGCTGAAGGTTTCACCCCATCCAAAGCTTTCCAATGGAGCGAGGCGGGAGTTTCAGCTGTAATGGCACAGATTTTTACAGATAGGGGTTGGAACAGTGTTACAGTAAGGGACTGGTGCCAGCATAGTTCAGTTATTCTGGAGGTCCTTCAGAAATACCAACACCCAACGTGTGACCCCCAGAATCCGCCCTCAAGTGGTACCAATTGGGTTTTTGCTGATGGATGCCCTTGAGTGGCAAAACCTCAAAATCAGAGAGCAAATGGCTAGGAACATCAATCACCAAGGTATTAGCATTCACCAAATCAAAACATTCCTCAATTGGGGATTTTGCCTTGGTAAATTAGTAAGCTGGATATTGAAGGGGAAGACCCCTGCCAAAGTGCTTAAACCTAGCATAAAAACCAAGTCGTACAGCGCAGCAGCAGCGCATACCAATGACAACACATGGAATGGGGTGGGAAGCCATAAAAATTACATCTGTCAATTAATCAGTAAAGGCTTTATGGACTGGCAAGCGCTGAAATGTACCTAAAGGATGTTATACAAATCCACTTGCAGATAGTGGAGGAGGAGTGGTCTGACCTGATAATGTCGATTTATCATGAGCTTGCTAAAGTTCTAGCAGGAGGGGACTTTGAACATCACTGGGTATCCAAATGGGGATATATCAATATAGCAATCCAGGCAAATTGGACCACAGAAAACTCCTCGAGATTGGGATCAATTATGAGGGAATTTATCTGCAAACAGAGCTGACCGGATAAGCCAAACAAACAGCAAGGTGGGTGACATTCCAAAACCTCCCACTTATTGAGAAAGGGAGTGGGTACACAAAGTGATCCGGACTGGATCATCATACTATGGAGAAGTATGAGAATTTTTGGTAATCTGGCGGTGATTACATCGCAAAATGCCTCCGCCCTAGATAGTAGAAGTGCTATACAACTGGCACCTTGGATGAAACTGAACAAAATAGCCTTACCCCAATTCATCTGCCTGCCCAGTCTAAACAGGGTAGTGTACATCTAGAATAAAGACGCCAAGCAAGTGTTCCAGTTCTGCTATCAGACTGGCCACACAATGGCCCAATGCCACCACTGCAAAGGAAAAACCCACTTGGGAGTACAAATATGACCCTATCAGTGAGGTCACCAAGGTCGGGACCATGACTTTCCTTTGACTGAAAGCCATGGAATGGATCCTGTGTAGCCTAATGGAGGTCGCACACATGAAATTCCAACAACAAGAGATGGACTTGACCCATAAGGAAGCATGGGAGTGAGAAGCAGCCAAATGACCCAAAGTGGACAATGAGCCATTCATAAATCCAAACCCTGAATCATACGTGATGGACGAAGGAATGGGTCCCAAACCAACAGAGCCATGCCCATCCCAAGCAGAATGGATGATCTGTGAGGAGGAACAATGGCAGAAGGCGAACCTGAAGAAATCCCCCAAGAAGGGATGGGCACAGGATGCCAATAAATCGAAACAGAAAGCCAATAAGTTAAAAGCAAATGCAAAGTCAACTCAAAAATCGTTGGCAAAACAACCCAAGGAGACTGGCAAAAAATCAGTTGAAGTGGCAAAATTGGCAAAGTTGACTAGGTGGACGCCGACTAAAAATTGAGAGCAGCCAATAAAATGAATGAAGGGGTAAGAATCCAATTGATGGATGAGGGGGAATCTTCCACTCCACCAGTAGGGAACAAGGAGCACCCGGGGAGCAATTATAAAACCATCCTCATTATCCATTGATATGGTAATGGGGATGGTGACTGAATTCTTAGCGCACTAAATGCCAAGTAATATAATCCCAATTCCATCCAACCAGCCCCAAAAGCCAAGCAATAACCACCGCTCACCCTCAATGACATCTTTCATCAACAAACAAACCTCAGTATACGACTTAATCTATAGCCCAGAAAATTCTAATTCTCATACCTGTGGGTTGGGCAGCCTGAAATGAGGATTGTGCCACAAATGCTTGGGGATGGCAAGCATACAAATGAGGAGGAGGAAGATGCACCATTTAAGAACTAATAATAATATTGACTTAATCTTTATTTCAGAAATGCAAGCAGGTAACCGAAAAGGAAATGGTGCCAAGCATAAACCATGATGCAATGAACCACCCGTGGTCCTGCCAAATAGGCTGCCAAGCCCTCTGGATGGATCATATGGTGATCATCGCAATGAACAAATAAATAGACCTGGAATTCGTGGAGGAAATTCAAGCTGGACATATCTTGATAGCTACTGCTACAAACAGGGAAACCAGCAAGAGCCTTTGAGTGGTGGCGGTTTACGCTCTGCCAAAGCCCTGAAAAAAACATATTTTATGGGAATTTTTATTGGAAGTGCCATACGAAGCGATGACAGTAATAGAGGAGACCTAAATTGTTGAACAAATGTGAGCCAGGATACGTTCCTGAGTAGTAATTTCCTAACAGAAAGGTTGATGAGATTCTGGAATACCTAGTAAAATTGGGGATGTGCCTGACGATTGAGTAAAAGAGAATGGTAACCTGGCCAACTTAATGCGATGGTCATATGACTCCGCAGGATCCCCACAGTCCAGTTCACGCCTAGATTACATCCTGATGTTGTCAGATCTCAAGCGCTGACGTCCAACAGTGAGGCCAGTATAAACGCTTAAAATGACCACATGGTCATCTGCATTGATATTAATCTGGATGAACCCCTGAGGAATCGCGAATGGCAGTTGGCATCAGCAATGCTAAGGGATGGGGAATGGCACTGAACGATCAACGCTGGACTGGATCAACTGGTCATGTATCTGGATAGCCACCTGGAGATAGACCCTATGTAATGATGGACTCAGATCAAAGTGAAGATGAAGCATGATAGCCTGAAGTTTGAAAAAGTGACTACCTACTAGCAAACTGCCACCGTGAACCAGCTGAAGTCTAAATTAGAGACGTTGAAGCTCATCTGATGGGACTACAAAGACTGGTGAAGTGAATACTGAACAACGAACAAAAAGTATTGGGCCCTAATGATGAAGCAAGACTCGGAGAAACGGACCAATGTGTTGTACTAATATCAAAGCTTAATGGGGACGATGACCAGAGATGGCCTAGTGCACCTCAAGGAAATCCAAAACAAGGCTAGGATATGTGAAGTGGATACAGAAGAAGGGTAACTAGCAACAGACCCAGAAACTATCAAGTGAGAGAACAAACAATTCTACAGAAAACTTTTCCAACAATTGGAAATGAGCGAATTAGTGACAATTGCCTTAATTGACATGGCCAAGCCAGCACTGGGGCTGAACTCTGGAAGATGTCACCAGATTATCTGCTGAAATTTATATTGATGAAGTTAAGTGGATGCTAAAGGAGTTGCCAAGAATGAAAGCATCAGGCCCCAACAATATGTGTGCAGAAATATACAGTGCATTCCGCAACCGCATCACGCTAGCGCTCAAAGCCCTCTTTAACCACTGTTTGCAAAATGGACAGCAAATTCTAGGGGGCCAGGAGGCCTGATTTGTACTCTTGTACAAGTAGGGTTCTGACGCCAACTTCAGAACTGGCGCCCAATTGCACTATCAAATGCTGATTATAAGCTGCTCACGCGCATATCATCAAATTGGCTGATGGCAATGGCACAGTGCATGCTCCATAAGGCCCCTAAAAGATTGATCAAGGGCATGATTATTTAGGACAGCATCAGTTAAGTCCAAACCGTACTCCAGGATGCACGGGGAACTGAGCAGGAATATCTTATGTTCATCAACATGGGAAAGGCATACAACTGAGTAGCGTGGTCATTCCTACATGAGGCATTAAAGGCGGTTGGTATCCCTGACACTTTTTGAGCATGGATAACGACACTGTACTTGGGCCTGGTAACCAAGGTGATTGTCGCATATGGTGTAACCAACAAAACAGTTGTCATTCAGGGTCTCTGACAAGGCAACCCTATGTCACCAATACTGTTTAATTTCTTCAGCCAACATTTTGTTGGCGGCAGCGGATGCAATACTCTGGGGCTAAGTCCACCTAAACCAAACGTCCTAAAAATGCTGGCATTTCTGACAACATGGTAGTAGGAATAAGCTCACAAACTGAACTCCAGGGCGCTGAGGAACTATTAGAACTATACCAGTTAGCTTTGAACGTGAAAATCAACATTGCAAAAACCTCAGTAATGAGGATCAGCATCCTGAACTTCAGCCCGCCAACCAACATAAAACCGATCATGAACTCCCAGATTTTCTGATACCTCAGGATACTATTCAATGATAAGGGACATGCAGTACATGAAACTGAACAAGAGGTATTGTCAAGCTTATCGATCTAAATGGCATGCTGGAAGAACGCCAGACTATGCCTCAAAGAGAAAGTGCTGGCAATCAACGTTTTCATTCTCTCAAAGTTGTGGTATGTAACCCCGTGTGCTACCAATGAGCCCAAACCTAGAGAAGAAAATCAGGACAATGCTCCGTACCTTCCTGTGGTTCAAGGTGAAGGAGGAGCTGATAGCGCTGGAAACCCTATCAAAACTGAAGAACAAAGGAGGCATGGGCCTTCTGGACCTCGAATCCCATGCTCGGCAGTCTTGGGCAAAGTCATTCCTTAAACTAAACAAATGCACATGCGTTGCTGGACCCTTGTGGGGCATGAACTGGGCAATAGTATAAGGTCTCCAAGACCTGGTCTCTCCCTGCTCAATATGCGAATGGATGGCACACCACCCATGAATACCCTCCTAAAAGGGTACCCCATACTACTTGCAACTATGTAATTGGGCTGTGCGCCAGGGCAGATGGTCATTTGAGTGGTCAGATTGGGATGCTGACCAAATCCAAAGGGATGTTGAGGCCCATAATTCTGCATTGGTTTCTGCAATGAGCTGCGAGGAGCGTAACTGAATCGCTGACAAATATGCCACCAAGTCAATCAAAATAAGGTACAAATTGACACTAATCAAGTATGGGGATCCATTCCAAAAACCTGGGTGCACCCTACCCACTCAGCCACAAATCCTAAACGACTAGGCTACTGAAGGCCATGATACCAACTACCTGAAGAAGGAGTTGATTTTGGGCATGAACTCCCATTTGGTAATGGCCAAGCAGCAGTTGGCAACCTGGCGGATCCTAAACCATGCATTCAAATTGGGCAAAGACAGTGGTATGGATTACCCGCACAAGGAGTGCCCCATTTTTGATGAACTAGAAGCAAATATCGCCCACCAATATTATGAATGCGCCATGTTCAAAATACTGGTCCATGATGTGACACATCCTATCAGGGCTAAAAATCGCTGACAGAAATACATCCATTGCAGGATCTATTTTTCACAAAAACCTTTAGAATGGCTCTGATCCAACAGGAGCTTTCATCTACCATTATTGTGTATGGTTGAATCATTTGGCTCTTCTTGCCAAGAGTTTGAACAACGCGCCCCCATCACAGGAGTTTGGTGTTGAAGACCATTCAGATAATCTCCTATCAGCTCTGACGGAACTCCAAATTCTTGCACTTAGTCCCCAGGTGTTACAAAGCTGCACATTTGGCTTTCCCCACCAGATCACTCGTTGTACGTGACAAGGCAAGTAATCAACTAAGAATCAAATGGCCCGTAAGCCTAAAAATGCTAGAACTGTATCTAGCAATGGCGATCGCTGATCAGCAATGTTTGGAGGTGCTAGAACTCTAGCAGCCTGAACTCCCAGTCCTTTAACATCAGCTGAATCACCTGTATTCCTCCCTCTCCTCTTACTTTCCCTCTAATTTATTTTACTTAAAGTATGGAGTTTTACTAAAAAAAGATCCTGCACAGTTTGCATTCTCAGATATATGTACAAAAGACAAGGAGAATGGTCTAGTTGATTCCTTAAGTCTTTTCTGCATTAGCTCCTGACCTCAAGGAGATGGAGCTGCATAATACTCACTTTTGATTCCTCTGAGGAAGACTATATCTAATAAGTCATCTAAAGTCATTGATGCTCCGTGTCTTTCTTCCCTAGAGAACCTGGAAACGTATAATATGTTCAAATTAGGTAGTTTTATCACAATATTTATCACCATAGTATAGCATGATTATTTACAATTGCAACTTGAACCAGGACAACAGTCAAGATTATACTATGTAAAAGTCATTATTGAATGGTTCTAAAGACGCATAGGATTCCTGCCATACTCTGTGATTGGATATAAATAAGGAGCATCATGATGAGATAACCGTTAGGCAAACTGAGAAGGCGCTAATATGGAGCTTATCCACCATAAGTATTCTTAGAAGGGAATTATAGCACAAGTTGCACTTTATACCAAGGTTACTCGTTTGCAACATAATGAAACAAAATTATCAGCCACTTTCTGGCTTTTTGGTACCATTCCAGAAAACAGAAAGGCCTTGAACTTCCTTTTTTGTAAATTTTAATGTTGAGTTACCCTTATCTTAAGGGCACAGTTCCATCATGTTGGTGAAGAAACATTTCGCTAAGTTTTCCCACTTTATTCCATACCACTCCATAGTGACGCCAGCCTAAATGGTGAACTGTTTGTCTCCCACTTTTTTTCCACCCCTGAAGTACCTAAGTATATCATCAGTGATCATGGGCCCCAATTCATATTGCTATTCTTGGAAGAACCATGCAAGCCACTTCGATATAAGTCGTGCTTTTAGCTGCCTTCCACCACCCCCCATTTAAATAGGCAGACAGAACGAGCTAGCCAAAGTTTTAAACAGTTCTTGCGGTGTTATACGGCGTCTGATCACTCATTTGGGCCTCATACATCCTTTGGCTTAGATCATAAATAGAGATGACCAGAGTTCTTCCAATGAGTGCTCTCCCTTCTTTTCCAGGTATAGTTACAATCCTTTTTTAACACAGAACCCAGCTGCGGGTTCAATGTGGAAGCTGAGGGGATTTTTTAAGTACATGAGGAAAGTGCATCAGGAGATACATAACAATTTGGACGCAGCAATAAGACCTAAAAGGAGAATGAATGGTAAGAGAAGGGTAGAGCTTCAGTATAAGGAAGGGATGTTGGATTTTAGTTTGGGAAGCTGCTCGCTGGTGCCTTAATTGCCTAATTTTTCAACATTTTAATCAAGGGAGTCTTGCAATAATAATAAAAGAACACTAATAAAACTAAAAGTTTGGGTTTTGATATAGTTTATTAATAACAGCAATAGGGTGAAAAGAGAACCATGTTACGATCTACTGCTTAGTTTTTATATTAATCTGGGCTCAAACTGTGGTAGGCATAATTTGATATTAACTTTGAGCAAATTTAGGTAATATGGGTTTTCAACCTATTAAAGCGTTCAAACTCACCTCACTTTGCTAAAACGGTTGGTGGAGGGTTAATTGTAGGCAAGACAAACCCGTGAGGTAATGATTTAAATTTTTTACTAATACAAATGAGAGAAATTATTTGCACCTTGGGGGACCTCCGCCAAGCCTATAAAATGGGGCTGTCTCCGATTAGGTGCTTGAGATGAACTAGTAGTGGGCCAGGGAAGGGCCTACGATAAGCTCCCCTGCTTTCACCGCAAAGGCAGTGAAATTTGCTTACCCAAACTCATGTTATTTGCCCGAGTAAATTAGTAATTGTAATGCTCTGATTCAAAGAGTTCAACCGAGAATTAACAAGGGTCTTTTGGCCAATTTCGTCCATATTATGAGCCAAAAACTCTTACTACAATATTTGACTTGTAATTTTCTGACTTAAGATATGTTGATACTTGCCACCAAAAACATATTAAAAAAGAAAATATGCAAGATACTGGTACTAAAGAGATTAGGACCCTGTTGCATTCTTTAAAAAAGTTAGCCATGCCTCTTAACAGTTTATATATCATATTAAAGTACAGAAAATTTCTATATTCCATAAGAGCAAAAAGACTCAGTTTAAGGGTTCTCTCCTGAGGCACTGGATTCATATACTTCAGATGGAGAACCAGAGTGGGAGGTGGAGGGTATTGTGTTCTCTTGTCAGGCAAAAATAAGGTTGGAAGACCTGGTATCATAGAAGGTGTTTTAAGCTGCAGAAAATAGTCAAGTTCTACTCATATATACGCTCATGCTCCGGAATTTATAGCCTCTTTCCATGAGCGCTTTCCTTATACTTCTGGAATAAGTCCACCTCTGTAATAGCCAGGAATTTACCCCTTGTTGAAATTGGTATTATAACGGGGTACAATGCACAGGAAACTTTGCACTATAAAATGGTATGACTGCATGAGGACGATACTGTTAAATAAACTTAAGGTTGATATGAGATAAGTTTTTATTAACTGTGACTTCCCTTAATCCGCGGTTGTATCTTTTGTACTGCCAGCAGTAGAGATCCGTCATGGTGAAAATCTGAAGATTCACTGATGTAATTGATAACCAGAATGTGCATTGCCGCATTTGTCCCTATTCTAATTTGTTCTTAATCAATATATGTCAAGGCCTCCTGGAGATAGTCAGTGCACTAGCCTTCTCCACAACGCCAAATTTTCCTAAATTTCCCATCTTTGGTCCAGTAATAGATTTCCAACACCATCAGGATCTGTCCTAAGATCATATACATCTCACAAATGGAATGGGCATTGGTTGATCTGATCATGTATGTCAGATTTTAGCTAGATAATTTTAGTAATCTGTCATAATCAGCTGTAACGTTCTTAGCAGATTTTACTAAAAACTTTTTTAAGACTTTCAACAGGAATGGAGTGGGGATGTGGGATGTGGGATTTGGCGATTAAATGACGGTTTTGTAGGATTTAATCCATTGGAAATTAAAATCATATATTGGGTAATTCATACATGAAATTTTGTAATCAAAAATAATGCTAGAGAAATATACAATGGTAGATCGATGGGGATTATACTTCCAGGGAATGTCAATAATGGGATTAGGGCATTGGTGAAGCCTCAAGGCATAAGAGGATTATCGCAAAAGTTGATACTATAATAGGTCAAGCCCCAAAATCGCAACATTTCCCCCACTTGACCAGATATGAAGATTAACTAAATGTCTGTAGTAATTAGTGAAGTTACTGATTAGTTGGGGCTGGAAGCTCGACACCCTGCTGGAATCTTCAAAAATTTAGCATGTACTTAGTTGATAGTGTTGGGATTTGAGATAAAAAAGCAATTTTTACTTCTGAATTGAGCCATAACAAATTTGACTCTCTAACCTATCTGAACAAAGACAACTTCAGGATTCTCATTCCAATTCCTGAGTCACATGGGGTGGAGTTTCCACTGATTCGGTCAGGTGGGCGGCGAAATACATTGAGGATGCCCATTAGGCAGTCAATCCAGAAGACCAGATAAGATCCTGAACAGATGGGGCTTTGACGATCCTTGAGGCGTTGTGTCCCCACTCACCCTATAAATGATGATATCTTTTAACCTAATAAAAAATTCGTTATTCTAACCATTTTTCCATTTCCTTCTTGACCTTTTTGCGAATTTACAGCTTTGAGCCACCTCAGAACTTGGCAACAGTCTAGAGAACTGTAACGCCAACAAACGTGGTGCTCACTACAGGGAGCTCCGAGCTGACCTAAGTGAAAATGTCTATCACAAACAATGGCATATACTAGTAGCCCTGAAGACCAATCTGCTGGTTGGTCAAGAAGCGTTGCTCATTGGGTTAGTACTAGCATTATGAAAATACCACCTGCGTAACCTGAAATGTTAGAATTCTGGGCCGCATTCCAGCTCTCCCTGCCCTCTATTAATGGAAGTCAGTATCAGCTTCAGTATGAGAACCTTAATGATGTTGTACAACAATTAATAAATGGCATCTAATCCATGGGCGCTCGCTCCAGCCATTACCATGCCTCTTCCATTCCCTCCACCATGTGGGACCTCTATGACTTGGCCAAGCTGCCCGCAGGAGAACTTGCACTGGGTTCTGAACGCTACCTTTACAACTTTGTTCACCAAAATATTCATCACTTACTCCAACTAGTTGGTTTGCACCATCAAGAGGTCTCCCAACAACTGGGGCTCACCCATGCCTTGCACACTCACATCGTCAATTTTAATAAATCAGCCTCTCTCTGCCTTTGTTCCCGACAACCATGAGGCCATTATTGATTAACAACGGTTGATCAACGAGGTCTTAGACAAAGATGTGGTTTTGGACAGCGGGATTTCAGGCTATCTGGAGGACCATCTGCGTTGGAACGTCCAACTTATTGAAACAACATGGAATCAGCGCCTCCTCCAAGTTGAGGATCTGGTATGAGCCTACAAAACACTATTGAGGGCTGGCCTCTTGCTACTCCTCCAGGAGGTGAAGCTCCTGAAGGGCATGTAGGACCCTTAGGGCCAGAGGGTCCCCGTTGGCCTCCTAGGCCCCCAGGTCACTCAGCTCCTATCCCTGATGGCCCAGTGAACCCATGGCAGAAAGAATGTGATAACAACTTGGCTGCCCTACGCGATCAAATTTGGGATGTAGCTCAGGGATGCAAACTCCAAGTGGACGGATTCCCCCTTGACCCTAGGGCCTCCATTGACACCCTTTCAAACGAAAAGGACAACCTCAGTGCCTTCACCAAGCTTACCAATACTCATATCTCTCAGATCAAACAAACTTGTCAAGGGTGCAAAATCCGTTTAGCTACTCTTGAGAGCCAGCTTCAACCTCAGGGCGCCAACATTCAGTTCCTAAAGGAGCAAATTGCAAATAAGGCTTCCGTTTCCTCCCTCAACCAGAATTTGGGATGACATTTAAGAGGACCTTGAGGGCCTACAGCGACGGCTAGACCAGCATGCCCCTGCAATATGCAGAAACCAAGATCTTGGAGCCAGCGGCCATCTCTGGTGTTAACATCCTTTCCACTCCTCTTGTGACTAACTTTAAGCCTAGTTTTAAAGAAAGGTTCACACCCGGCCAGGAGATCATTGCCTCCTTCCTGTACGCATATGAGAGCTCCATGGAGTAGGCCACCAACATGAAGAAGGTAAATCATATCCACTTCTGCCTAAATAGAACTGCTGAAGATCATGACCCCCCAGTTGTAGGAGTGCAACACCTGGGAACAGTTCCATACAGACTTAATCCAAGTGTTTGGCAGCAATCAAACCCTGGCCAACCAAAAACAGGCGTTCATGGGTATCTGACTAATTATAGGAGAAAGCCTCATGGAGTTTGCCAACCGCTTTTACGCCCAAGCACAACCCTTAGTCACTACAAATCGTATTACCCTGAATGATGCTATTACCACGATCAATTATGCATTGGGATCCTACCCTGAGGTTCAAAGGCATATGATTTAACAGAAGAATTGGTTTACTTGCATCCAAGAGATCAAGGAAGTGCTTAACGAGAACCCTGCATCGACTCTACACTTTAAGGCTACATTTACAGGCCTCTAACTGTCCTAGAGTCATGTGGTCAAAAACCAGAAAAATCCTCAACCTTGATGCACTTACTGTAACAGTTTCAGACACATTGCCATGACCTGCTGGAAATGACTTTCCAAGGAGGCAGAAATTAGTCCATCAGCATGAAGGACGAGGCGCTCTATGCTGACATCCTTACCCAACCTCAAGAATCCTCCATAACCTTGAATAAACCGAGGGCTATTGTATCCAGAGAAGAAGTTTTGGTATCCAATTATAATAAAGAAATTGATACTGTATACTCTTCTTCCAATGACTCTCCCATGTTCCTCACGCTGCCGCCCCAGTTTGTAAGTCTGGTTACACAGGTCTCAGTTTGAGTTCATAAAATTTCAGTTCTTGCCATAGTTGACAGTGGCTCCCTCATGAACGTCATAACATCCAAGCTAATGAAGATCATCAAGATCGCTCTAGATTTGCCACACTATATTGAGTATGGCACGGCTGACCCTCAATGTATCTGATCTATAGGGGCTTATTCCTCTTTAACATTGCAATTTGGAAATCTAGCTGTATATACCCTCGCTGTCGCGCTGGATAATACTGCTATGACCTGCTCCTTGGGACTAAGTTCCTTTGAGATTATTCAGCAGTACTCCATCATGATGGTGGCTTACTATCCCTACTAGGGCACTGGGCCTCTCTGATCTTCGAGACCTCTCATGATTCTTAAACCAAGGTCAAAACCCATTCCTATCTACTATAGAGTGAATGCTGAATCAATCAGTTCCAATATCAAATTGGGAGCTCCTGAGTCCATTGCCCCTCCTGCTGTTGATGGGCAAGAAGGCATGCCGATCTACTTACTTAGGGAGACTACCATACCTCCAAAGTCCCAAGTCATTGCTGAGACCCAGGTCAATGTTAAAATTCCCTCTGGATACCTACTGGAAATCTGAAACCTAGACAACCCATTTTTCAAGGAGGTGTTACCCTGCCCGGGGATCCTAGATCCAGTTTATGCCAGATCTATACTAGTGTTTTTAGCCAACCTTACTGAAAGACCCAAAATAGTAGGTCCAAACAGTCCTGCCGCCTATGTCCGCCTTCTTCCAGTGGAGGCTATTACTGATGTCAGAAGCTTTGGGGACTTAAGGGATTTCAGCTTGAAGACAACTCCATCATTCAGCCTGGTCAACATCAATATCGGCAATGATTTCTCAGACAACCAACAGCATAAATTTAGGGTTGCTGGATATATATTTTCCCTATTTTCGGCCTTGACCTACAACTTCAGAAGAATGAACGGAGTCCTACATCATGTAATAACTGGGGATGCACCCCTTTTCAGTCCCGTCCTTACTTGAAAAGTAAGGTTGAAGAGGCACAGGTGATGGTGGAACTCAAACAACTACTCGAAGCTGGGCTCCTGGTACCATCATGCTGCCCTTGGGCCACTCCTCTTCTGATGGTTCAGAAAGGATGGCAGTCACCAGATGGTGATGGACTTCCGGTGACTCTACACCATCACCAAGAAGGACAGTTATCCTCTGCCCTGAAATGATGATTATATCAATCTGCTTGCTGGATCCCGGTACTTTTCTGCCATGGATCTTGCCAGCGGATATTGGTAAGTTGAGCTCACCTCTGAAGAATGAGTTAAGTGTGCTCTCATATCCATCAAAGGACTATTTGAGCCCACAAGGATGCCCCAGTGCCTTTGTAACGCCACGGCTACTTTCCAACGTGCCATGGATGGGATCCTTGGTGACTTGAAGCATTCATGCATCCACATGAGAGAGAGAGAGAGAGAGAGAGAGAGAGGGGGGGGGGGGGGGGGGGGGGGGGGGGGGGAGAGAGAGAGAGAGAGAGAGAGAGAGAGAGAGAGAGAGAGAGAGAGAGAGAGAGAGAGAGAGATGCTTTATGTACCAATTCCCATTCTAGTCCACCCACGCTTTGACCAACCCTTCTTGTTGTTTATGGATGCAAGTGATGTTGCCGTTGGGGCTATCTTAGCCCAACATAATGAAAACCAAGTTGACCTTCCTGTGGCCTTTTTCAGTAAGACGCTGAGTAAAGCTGAACAGAACTACATCATAACCAAGAGGGAGTGACTGGCTGTCTTGCTAGCCATCAAACATTTCCCGCCTTATCTCAACAGTACTCACTTTACTATTGTTACAGACCATCCTCGCTCCAGTGACTCCAACAAATGAAGGACCCAGATGGCTGACTAGCCAGGTGGGCCTTATGACTACAAAGCTATGATTTCACCATTGTCCATCATGCAGGCGCGATTCATCAAATGCTGACGGCCTCTCCAGAATGCTAATGCTAGCAGCTTTAACCCCGAGAGGACCAGCTAAATGATCTAATAGGCCGACCTGAGCAGTGGAAATGGAAACTCCCTAGGTCCAAGATGAACTTCAAAGGTTAACTTGAGACACTCGAATTAAGGATGGGCTGCTTAAAAAGGTCAATAAGAAGTGGCTCCCTTACATCCGCCCCTCTTCCTGAACTGATATTAATCTAGAGGGCCATTCTACTTTGTGACACGGGGCAGGTAAGAAGACTCATGAATGGATGAAGTCACGATTTTACTGGGACTGAATGATGGAAACCATCCAAGTAGTCTTGGAGGCATGTATGACTTGCTTTCATGACTGAGCCAATCCTTGATTCAAACATTCAGTTGTCGCCCAACTGGACCTTTCATTGTCATTAGAATTGATGTGGTGGGCCCTCTTCCCACTGGGCTGCATGGCCATAAATATATTATCCTAGCTGTGGACCATTTAACCAAGTGGGTTGAAGTGATTTTGGTCCCATCTGTAACTGCCAAATCCACAGCCCTCTTCCTTGTTTGATCCTTTTTCAACCATCATGGGTGCCCCCAAACTTTACTTTTCAGACAAATGGTTGTACTTCACTTCACAGGTAGTACAAGAACTTACCTCGCTGCTCAGCACTATCAAGAGTCTCGCTCCCCTTTACCACCCATCTACTAACGGAACGGTAGAACGTGCTAACTGAACTCTCATTTCCATTCTACAAAAGTTGGCCACCTCAGATCCTGACCATTAGAACCACTACTACCCAGAGCTTTGCTTGCCTACAGGGTAATCTACCACTGATCCATTAAGATGTCCCCTTTTGAAGCCCTATAATGGCGTGAACCTCGACTACCAAGTAGCATCCTGGTATTACTTGAGACCTCTGCAACTGAGAACTCCAAATTAACTATGAGGGACTTAATTCAAAGAAATTGTACAGCTATAAGCCCTTGCCACACAAGGCATCATCACCACTACAGGAATAGAGACATTCAGACTTAATCTCAGCCAACCCTCCTTACAAAATCTTTAATTAGTTGACCTTGTTCTCTTCTATCACCATTGACCTGGGGCCAACAAAATAAGCTAGACGTTCTTTGGTCTGGACTTATAACGTCATTCATAGAGTGAGATCTGAGTACTCCATTGCCCATTTCAACCAGGGGATCGTGATCTATTGGGTATATAGTAAGTTCCTACAGCTGTTTACCGCCCTCTAACTAGTTCTTGAGGGGGACGTTGTCAGTATTTGAGATAACAATCTAATCGAATTTCCCACTTCCAAATTGAGCTATAACAAATCAACACCAAACCTATCTGAACAAAAATGACTTCAGGATTCTCATCCCCAATTCCTGAGTCATGTGGGGCGGTGTTTCCATCGACTTGGTCAGGTGGGCGGTGAAATACATTGAGTATGCCCATCAGGCGGTAAACTGGAAGACCAGGAAAGATCCTGAATGTATGGTGCCTTGACGATCCTTGAGGCACCATGTCCCCACTCACCCTATTAATATTGATGCCTTTTAACCCACTAAAACATTCGGTATTCTAACTTTTTTTCTGATTTCTTCTTGACTCTTTTGCAAAATTGCAGCTTTGAGCCACTTTAGGATATCAGCGACAGTCTAGAGAACTGTAATGCCGACAGATAGCTTGCCCTTTTTCAGGATCCTTGATGGTGTACATATTGGTTGAAGTCTTTTTTGAAGATCTCAAACAGTCTTTTAAAGATGTTTGAGATTACTTGACCAGACAAACCCATGATTGTCATAGTAAAGCACTCACTCCCCTACATATAATAAGGACTGAGGATGGTGGTTCCAGTTGTTTCACTAATTTCATCTTATATTATGGTAAGTATATTCGAGTAAGCCTTGGTCAGTATTTTGATTAATATTTGAATAAAGTTGTCTAAATATCAACTGGATGTCATTCTTTCACCATGAACACAGAAATATAGAATCTTGGGTAGCGCAGGTTGTCATTCATAAAGGACTTTAAACAGAGTTTTTTCTGTAGAATGTAATGTAATATTGTATGCAAAAAATAGCAGAAGGTATGAAGAGGTTCCAACTATTATGGTTCTCCTGACACTAATTTCTGTAGGATACCAATTAAGGTCACATTGACCCATTCCACCATTCCATTGATTTTGGAGCGATAAGAATCAAATAAGACTCCCTGGACCACCATAATATCATTGAGTTTTGTGACTACCTGGAAAGTGAAGTTAATTCTGTTTACATCAGAAGTAAATAGGGACATCCATGTTTGTAAATGACAATCTCTAAAATAAGCTTGGCGGCTGTTGCAGCCCCAGGTCCGTAATTGGCTTGGCTTTAACCCATTTTGTAAGGCAGTTGATAGCAATCAAAAATGTGCTTAATTGTTCGCCGCTGGAAGTTAATAGCCCTATATATTAATCAACATCGTGTGGAATAGGATCTCATTTTGACCAGATGGTATAAGATGCTTTTCTGTACAGCGCTTATGCTTGACACTCTCAGCAGCAGATGAGATCTTCATCAATTTCAAAGTGCAATGATTTCAAGCAATAGTTTTTCAGAAGCTTGTAAACCTTCTTAAACCCTTCATGGCCCGTGGCTTTATGAGCCCTGATGATCATGTATATATGTTGGCAGGTCATGGAATAATACACTTGCAATCTTCAATTAATATGAATCTATTCTATCTCTAACACCAGTTTCTCATCATGCAGTCTATGGCGCGATGTACTTCTTAAGATTCATAATTATGACCTTGATCAGAATTTTGTCATATAGTCCATCAGTCATAATGGTGGTCAATGTGATGGTGGGTAGTCTAGACAGTCCATAGAAATTTTGGTGTTTCACTCCAGGCTGGCTTTAACTATGAAGTCATATGCTGGAAGCTTCAGCACCCTGCGCGCTAGGCGACCCTCCAGCTTTAGAGGTTCTAAAGTCATCTAAGCGAGGAGTAATCAGTTGCCAGATTGAAATGCACTTCATAGATGTAGACCCTGAATTTCTTGTAGGCGTAGATTACAGCTAGACATTCTTTCTTTGTGATCATTTAATACCATTTGTGTATGTCTAACGTTTAACTGCAATATGCTACAAGAAGTTTTACCCCTTCATCGTTGAGCTGAGACAACATGGCCCCTAAAGTGGTAAAGGATGCTTCTATCTGGATCACAAACGGAATTTTTTAAAAATTCTAATACATTAATATAGGCGCTGAGGTGAGATAAGTGTGGATTCAATCAAATGACACCTGGCAGTTCAGCGTCCAATTATATTAAATACCATTATTCAAAAGATGTAATGGTGGCTCCACTATCTTACTGAAATTCTATATAAATTGCCAGCAGTAGTTGACCATCTCCAAAAAAACCTGGATGTCTCACTTACTGGTTGGCGTCCTCATTTTTTCTATGGCCTCTACTTTGTCTAGCTGAGGCCGTAGGTCCTTTTTGTCAATAATTAAGCCAAGATACTCAAGTTGTTCTCTGAAAAAGTCACATTCTAACGGTTTATATTAAAGTGTTAGTGGCAAAACAGTATAAATTTTTCAAGTGATGCAAATGTTTTCTGAATGTTTTTAAAAAACCATTATTATAATCTAGATAAACCAAAACACATGAGATCCTAAGATCTCATAGTACCTTGTCCAAGGTCCGTTGGAATGTGGCAGGGCATTGCATAGCCCTTGCAGAATTTGTATTGTTTAAAACATCCCTTGTTCTATTATAATGTTGAACATCTCTTGATCTTCCCGCGTCATAATTATCTGACAGTAACTAGAGATCAGATCCATGGAGTAAAAGTATTTAGATCCGCCAAGCAAGTCAAGTGCAACATCAATTTGGGGAAGAGAGTATAATTCCTTCTTCATGATGTTGGTGAGACCATTAATTAAAACCACTCAATTGGAACCAACCTCTTTTTCACTATTAGCACTGGTGTATCCCAAGGACACTTTGATGGTACTAGCATGCCTCTCTGCACTTGCTGGGTGATCTCTCTATTGACTACTTCATCCACTGTTCTATAACGGCGGATAGGGCGAAGGCAGATTGGCAGGTGGTTCCAATGTCAATATGGTGAAACACATCCTTGGCACATCCTAAATTATAGTCGTCTGTCATGAAAATTTGTTTGTATTTCTAATAAAGCCATCAATTGGTTTTTTTATTTCTCTGTTAGGCCATCAAGGGATTTACAGGTTATTATTGAGCGGACAGCCTTTCAATTGCTTTTTCACCATAAACTCCTTCAATGCCCTGAGCTCATGTATGTCCTTCACCTCTTCTATTAATAGGATGGTAGAAAGTGATGGTTGGTGTTGCTTCACCTGAATCAGAGGTGGATGGAGCTTGGCTAACTCGCTGATCTCCCCTTTTTCTGGGAGACTAAGTCCTGGAACTATATTGTTTCATGATGGGAGTTGTTAAGGGAGTGAAAACTTTGCAATATAAAGCAAATAGTATACTTAAGTCAATGTCTGTCTTCACTATGAAATGATGGCTGGGCGAAATAAACATTGTTTGCCTGCCCATAGTGGAATGCCTTCCAATCCAAAAATTTGATGTGGTAGCTGAGTAGTCTAGCCACTCCATTTCAATACCCAATGGGCATGATCCCATACTAGAAGGCCAGATTTACAAATAGTGTATCTCGCTTCTCTATCTGCTAGTCTATACGCTGATAATACATTGGCTTGTTCTGATAGAAAATTGTTAGATAATCTCCTTAAAATCAGTCTTAATGCCATACATCCTCATAAAAGCGGTTTGATGACTATGCCATAGTGATGTTTAGGTAAGTTGATGGCAGGGGGCAATATGGCAATAGAAACGAACCTTAGAGGCAGTGCACTGTAAGCGCCTAGTGAGGTGTTGAATTGAGCCCCACAGTAGCAGATTCATTGCAGCGGTTGATATGTGGTAATAAACAGTTTTTGACTATATTGGTCAATACAATGTTAATGAGGCTCTACTGTCTACTATAGCTTGATTCTAAACTTTACCTATGCGAATTGTCATGATTTGAGAGGAAGAGTAAGCTAAAATCCCTACTCCCAGATTGAGCCTCAACAATTGATTCTTAAACTTGTGCAAATGGAAACCTATCCTGAAGCCACCAGGACCTAGATTAAATCAGGATTCATCACGCATATGAGTCGATGGAAATCACTTCAGGAATCCCATCCTCGCTTTACAAAGCACAAGAGGTGCTGCCCCAAAACTGGAGTCACAAGGATGTCGCAGTACAATGAGGGCAGCGTCTAGGTGGTCAATCTGGAAGGCAGTAAAAAATTTTGATCTTGCGGGCTATGAAGGTCCCTAAACCACTATGTCCTCACGCGCCCTATAAATATCAACGCTTTCTAACAAAATAAAGTAGTCTATATTCCAACAACTTTTTGTTTTTTTTTACTTCAAAACTAATTTTTAGCAATGAGCCATTTTTACTGGACTTTGTTGACATAAATAGAATTGTTACACCCAATTAAGTGGTGCTCACTGCATGGGGCTCCGAGCTGTCCTAAGTGACAACGTCTATCATGAATAATGGAAAATATTAGCAGTCCTGAAGATTAATCTTCTGATTGGTCAAGTAGCGTTGAATAATGGTATAATACCTTGTGGTATGAAGTGCTGCCTACGCAACCTGAGAGTCTAGAATTCCGAGACACATTCCAGTTCTCCTTGCTCTCAGTTGACAGAAGTCAGTACCAACATCAGTATAAGAGCCCTAATAATAATTTCCACCAATCAATAAATCGCATCTGACCCGTGTGTCCCACTTCAGATAATCCCGCGCCTCTTCCATGCCCTATACCATGCAGGACCTATACCTAAGCCCAGCTGCCAGCAGGAGAACTTACCCTGGGACCTGAACGATACCTTTGAAACTTTGTTCACCCGGCTATTCATCACCTTCTCTAGATAGTTGACTTGCACCATCTTGAGGTCTACCAACAACTGGGGCTCACCCAGGTATTACACTCCCATGTTGACAATTTCTACAACATGTCCTAATTCTTCATCTTGACAACCGTGAGGCAATTATCAATAACTAACAATTAATTAACAAGGACTGAGGACAAACCGCGGTGTCTAATAGGTGGTTCTCTGGCTACCTCCAGGACCACTTGCATCAGAATGTCCAACTCCGTGAGGCTACCTTGCATCAGCGTCTCCTACATTTTGAGGATCTGATATGGACCCTGCAACAACACTAATGTGATCTGGCCTCTCGAGACTAACCTCTGGGAGTGAAAGTCCTGAAGGGCCTAGGGGGCCTGAAGGACCAAAGAAAGTGGGGGACCCAAAGGACGAGAAGGTCACTAAGAGACCTCAAGGGCCCTCAGGTCCGCAGCACTCACTCCTGAAGGCCCTGACGACCCCTGGCAAAATGATGTGATAGCAGTCTTGGCTGTCTTATGTGATCATATTTGGAATGTAGCTCAGGGGTGCAAACTCCAAGTGGACGGAGTCCCCCTCAACCCTGGTGTCTCCATTGACGCCCTGTCAGACAAAATGGACAATTTCAGTGCCTTCACCAAGCAGGCTGATAGCTGCATCTCTCAGCTCAAACAGATATGTCAAGGATTTGAACCCTTTGACCACTCTCATTTGTCAGCTTCTCCTTTAGGGCGCTGACATTAATCCGTAAAAGAGCAGGTCACAAATAAGCTTCCTTTTCCTACCTCAACTGAAACTGGGATGATATCCAAGAGGACCTTGAGGGCCTATGGCGACAGTAAACCAACATTACCCCATGAATATGTGGTTACTGTGATCTCTGAGCTGGCACACATCCCTGGCATTAATACCTTCTCCACTTCTCTTTTTCTAATATAAACTTAGTTTAAAGAAAGGATTACCTCAAGCCAGGAGAGCATCGCCTCCTTCTTGTATTCATATGAAAATCTATGGAGTAGACCATCGACTGGCAGAAAATGAAGCATATTTACTCCTGCATCAACAGCACTGTCCAGGAGATCATGACCCCCATTTGAAGGAGTGCAACACTTGGGAACAGGTCCATACAGCCTTAATACAGGAATTGGCAGCAATAAAACCCTGTCCAACCAAAAATAATCGTTCATGGGTATCCGTCTGAATAAAGGGGACAGACCCATGGAGTTCATCAGCTTCTTCTATGCCTGAGTGCAACCATTGGCTACTATCAATTGTATCAACTTGGATGACGCTTTCACCGCTGTCATCTCCACATTGGGTTGTTCCCTGAGGTTCAAAAGCATATGATTAGACTGAAGCCCGTTTGAACTGCATCTGGGAGGTCATGGAAGCATTTAACGAGATCCCTGCACGACCCTACACTCTAAGGCTACCTCTTTGGGTCCTTCAACTGTCCTCGAGTCCATGTGGTTGAAAGTAAAAAATCATCAAACTTGATGCACCTACTGTAACAGTTTCATATATAGCGCCAAGACTTGCTGGAAACAACTTGTCAAGGAGTTGGGAAAAGGGCCATCAGCATGAAGGGTGAGGTGCACCATGTGACCATCCTTACTACGCCTCAAGATTCCTCCATAACCTCAAACGATCCTGGAGCTATTGTACCTGAAGAAGAATTTATGGTACCCATTGATAATAAAGAATTTGATACTTATTACTCTTCTTCCAATGACTCTCTCATTTTCTCACGCTATCCTCAGCTTGGAAGTCTGTTTACCTGGGTTGCAGCTTGAGTTCATAAAATTCTGGTCCTCGCCATAGTCAATAGTGGCTCTCATCATGAACATCATATTGTCCATGTTAATGTAGTGCATCATGATCGCTCCAGAATTTCCCCACTATATAGAGTACAGTAAGTTGGCCCATAAATGTACTCAAACTATAGGGACCTATTCTTCTTTACCTATAAAGTTTGAAAAACGCGCTGTAAATACCCCTGCTGTCACTTGAGATAATTCTGGCTATGATTTTCTCCTTCTAATTCAGTACCTTCGAGACTACTCAGCAGTAGTTTATTACAATGGCGGCTTTCTATCCCTACTAGGGCATTGGGTTCCCCTGATTTTCAAAACTCTCATTACTCTAAGATGGAGGTCAAGGCCTGAGGCTGCTTATTGGAGTGTGAGAGCTGAATCAATTGGCTTTAAGTCACGTAAGTGGCTATCAAGTCTTATTTCCCCCTACTGTTGATGGATAAGAAGGCATGCCAATCTACTTACCTAGGGCAACTACAAAACCTCCGAAGTCTCAAGTCATTGCTGACACCCAGGTCCATGTTAACATTCCCTCTGAATACCTACTGGAAATCTGAAACCTAAACAACCCATCCATCAAGGAGGTGCTAACCTGCTAGGGATTTTTATTCCAGACTATGCTGGATCTATATCAGTGTTGTTGGCTAACCTTACCAACAAGCCCAAAATAATAGGCCCAAACAGTCCCGCCACCTATGTCGCCTCCTACTAGCGGTTGCTGTCAATGACGTCCATAGTTTTGGGAGCCTAAAGACTTTGGTATAGAAACGTCCCATCAGTTGGCTTGGTCGACACCAGTATTGGAAAGGACCTCACTGGCAACCAAAAGCACATAGTTTAAAAGTTGTTGAAGGAGTATATATACCTTTTTCGGCCTTGACCTATGACTTTGATAGAATAAACGGTTTCCTATATCACATAAAGACTGGGGTTACTCCCTCTATCAGTGCCAATCTTACCATAAGAGTAAGGTTAAAGAAGCCCAAGTGGCGGTGAGCTCAGACATCTACTTGACGTTGGTCTCCTAGAGCCTTTGCGCAGCCCTTGAGCCTCCCCTCTTTTGTTGGTTAATATGAAGGATAGCAGCCACCAGGTGGTGATGGACTATCAACGGTTCAAACTCCATCACTAAGAAGGACAGTTATCCTTTCCCTCTATTTTACTATTCCCTCTATCTACTCACCGGATTGCAGTACTTTTTTGCAATAGACCTTGACAGAGGATATTGGCAAGTTGTGCTCGCTTCTGAAGATTAATATAAGTGCCATCTCATAGCTAGTGAGGGACTACTTGAGCCCAGGAAGATGCCCCAGGGCCTCTTCAATGCTACGGCCACTTTCCAACGCGCCATGGATGGATCCTCAGGGACTAGAAGCTGTTGTTCTTCCTCCTCTAGATAGACGACATTACTGTTTTCTCACAAACCTTTAATGGACATGTTGAGCATCTTAAGAAAGTTTGCAACTGGTTTCAGAAGGCCTCTATAAAGCTTAAACCTTTAAAGTGTTCTGTCTCCCAGTCGGAAATGGAGTTTATGGGACACAAAGTTAAAAGGATTGCATTCAGCCTATATCAGACAAAGTTGACGCCATTGAAAATATGTCGCTCCCCTAGAGCTTAAGGGATATTCAGGTGTTTCTAGGCATGGTAGATTTATCATCAGTTTTTCCCTCAATTTGTTGACCTAGTCGACTATTAATTTTTCCTCCTGCAGAAGAATGTGCCATTGTATGGTGGCCTGAACAAGAACAGTCTTATAATGCATTGAGAACTTCTTTATGTACTAACCGATTTTAGTCCACCCACGTTTTAAACAACCCTTCTTGTTGTTTACAGAGGCAAGCTATGCCACCGTTGGGGCTATCCTAGCCAAGCATGAAAAAAATCAGGCTGACCATCCAGTGGCCTATTTTAGTAATACTCTGAGTAAGGACAAATGGAACTACAGCATTACCAAGAGGTAGTGCCTGGCCGACTTGCTAGCCACCAAATATATTCTGCCCTATCTCTATGGTACCCACTTTACCATTGTCACCAACATATCTTGCTCCGATGGCTCCAGTAGATAAAGGACTCAAATGGCAGCTTAGCCCAATGGGTCTTATGACTGCAGAGCTATGTTTTTACCATTGTCCAATATGCAGGTGCAATTCGCTAAAACGCCATTGGTTTTTTCAGGTGATGGTGCTAACAGCTTTGACCCCTGACGAGGACTGACTGTACGATCCTATTAGTTGACCTTAGTGAAGGAGTTGGAAACTCCAGAAGTCCAAGCTGAACTCAGAAGAATGAATTAAGACACAAAATAATGGACGGGTTGCTCTACAAAAAGGTCTATAAGAAATGGATCCCTTATGTCCTCTCTTCTTTTCAAGCTTAATTATCCTAGAGGGCCATACTATTGTGGGACACGGGGTGGTCAAGAAGACTCACAAATGTTTGAAGTTATGATGATAATGATTTCAAGAATTAAACCATCCAAGAGATACTGGAAGCATGTATGTCTTGCTAATCCCAAGACCAAGATAATCTTGATTTCAACACTTGGTCATCACCCCCAATGGGACCTTTCAGCGTCATTAGCATCAATGTGATAAGTCCTCTCCCTACTAAATTACATGTCCATAAATACATCCTCCTAGCCATGGAGCACCTGAATAAAGGGTTTGAAGCGATTTCAGTCCTCACTGATACTGCAAAAGATATGGCGCTTTCCTTATTTTATATATTCTCACCCAGCATGGATGCTCACAAATCTTACTCATGGACAATGAGTTGAATTTCAACTCGGAGGTAGCACAAGAACTTACTTAAATTTTTGGAACTAGAGACATATCTCTTCCCCTTAAAACAATCAACAAATGAGGTGGTGGAACGCGCTAATGGTACCCTTGTCTCAATTTTAAGGAAGGTGGCCACCTCCAACCCTAGCCACTGGAATCATAGTCCCCCCAGCGTGTTGCTTGCCTACAAAATAAGTTAACATTGAGTCATTATAATGTCCCCCTTTGAAGCTCTATATGGACATGCTCCCTGGGTTCCAAGTAGTTTAAAGTCTTTGCTTGAAATCTACGCTCCTGAGAACTCTAATTTGACTATGAGGTTTTAGCTGATGAAATTGTCAGCTTCAAGCCCTACCCACGCAAAGCATTGTCACCACAACCAGAAGGGAGACATCCCAATTTAATGTTGGCTGACCCTCTTTACCAATTTTTCAATTAGGTGAACAGGTTACTTTTTATTAACATCAGCCCAGGGGTTGACAGAATAAACTTGACGTTCTTTAGTCTGGATCTTATAAGGTATTCATAAGGTGAACTCCAAGTACTTCATTGCTGATGTCAATCAGGTAACAGTGTGAAACAGGTGTATGACCGCTTCCTCTAGCCCTATATACCCCTCCACAAGGATCATTTGGGGGCATTATCAAGATTAAAATGAATAAGCAAGCTGAAAACCTGCTCCAGATATGAGCCCCAACCAATCGACTCTTGAACCAGCACAAAGGGAAACCTATCCTGAAGGAACCAAAAAAGATTTGATCAGGAAGCATCATACATAAGAGAATCAATGGAAACCCCTTCAAGAATCCTGTCCCTGCTTCCCAAATCATGCGAGGTTCTGCCCCCACTGCTGCGGTTATGAGGACAATGCAGTGCACTGAGGGCATCATCTATGCGGTCAATCTGGAAGTCAGTAAAAGATCCTGATCTTGCGGGGCCATGAAGGTCCTTAAGGCACCATATGCCCACGCAACCTTTTCATATTGGCGCTTTATAACACAATAAATTAGTCTATATTTCCTATATCTTATCGTTTTTGACCTCTCTTCTAATTTTCAGCTTTGAGCCCATTTTTGGACTTTGGCAACAGTCAATAGAACCATTATCTGAGACTGAAAATATAAAAACTCATAATATTAAAGATTCATTGTTATATATTAAATGTACGCCATACTTGCCAGCCTGGTTGAAATAGAGCTGCAGCTCATCACAGAGAAGATGAATAGGTTCTTTACTCATCAAGGGGAATGGGTACAGTGATTTCTTTCAATCTTTGCATGTAACCAGAAGTAACTGGTAAATCGTGCTGCTTTAATTGTTGCGCATAGGGTTTTGCTACCAGTTTGGCAACTTAATTTATGCGAATCTCCAAATGCAAGTGGGTGGTGACTTCTAACATGTCGGTGGACACAACAGTTCAGAGGTTCAAAGGTGGTGCATTTTTGAGGGCTTGCCTATGGGATATATTGAAGATCTTGTTAGAGGTAGAATATACCATTTCTACTCCGCCCACTTTTTCCCTGCTCTTTTGGTTCCTGCTACTCCCACATGGTGAAACTTGGTCTTGATACTTTTGCGGTGCATTGGCTCATGTAATGCCCTTTTACACCACACTGATGGATGGTGATAAGGCAGATGTTATTTCTTCCAGATCAGTTGGCAGTCAGTCAGATATCCTCAGCATCTTATTGAAGTGGTTTTCCTCAGGCTTCACAATCCTTGCAGTACCCTTTGCTGGGTGCGTCAAAGGTCGTGAGCAGTGACACAGATAATTTATCATCTGTAATACATTGTAGCCCTCATTCAACACAAGTAGAATGACCCAGTACAGTTCTTTATATGGCTTACAATTGTTCCTGGTGGGCGATCTGGGCGTTGCAATTTTTAGGACCTTAGCGCCATATAACACTTGGGCTTTGAGGTAAAAACAGTCGGCAAACTAGAGAAACTGATCGTTCTATTTGAAAGCAACATTGGGGAAGGAGTTTTTTGGGTCTCATCAACTCTGATCCACCAAACTTAATTGATGATGATGTATTTCACGTTTTGGTAAGATATCCCAGTCTCGTTGAATTGTGAATCACTAACATCTAGATTTTCATGTTTAGAGAGTTTATCAAAGTCTCCAGTTTGGCCTTGTAACTCGCGCCATCTATAATGATTTTAAATAGTGAAAGTATGATTTTCTGATATTAAACACGATGGGGATTTTTTGGCCTTTTGACTCCCTCAGTCAAATTAATACCTAGAGCTTAGAATAGGGTTAAATCCATTAATCAAATAAATTACCTAGAGAAATCAATAGTCAGTACAGCTCTAGGTGACTCTAGGAAAAATCTGACAAACTAATTGAGCCTAAAATACCCCAAGATAAATTCTTGCCTTATCAAAATGATGAATCATCTGAAGGTCAAGTGACAACTACCTGTAGTGGCACTTGATGCAGCAAATTAAGATAAACCTGAAAAAGGGAAAAATCAAGAAGCTGCATAAGATCAACCTAAGGACCTCAGTTGCATCTGACTTGGGTATTCTACTCAACATTATTGCCCTATTAAAATTATATTACAAAGGCAATATACCATCTGGAATGCATCGCCTGACCAATAGCCTCCCTTCTGGATGTCACTCCCCATCAATATTATTAGCTTTTCCTTTAAGGGTTATATTGTTAATCATTAAATATAAAAACCCCTAACTTAACTACAATAAAGTTAAATCTATTCTATATCTCATTTTGGTACTGTAAAGAGCAACGGTTTCAAATAGTTTCTCTGAAAGGTTTGTTAATTGGTCTAGATTCATACCCCTTAAACATGTTAAAGCGCCAAAAATGAAGTCACATGTCCATTGACTACTCAGGCTTCTTATGAGGTGGCAACTTGTTGAAGAAATTCTACACTGAATCTAAACAGCTTATTTTATCCCTAATGAGTGGAAGCACTTTAAGCTATACTGTTTTTGCTTTGGGGTGTCCTTTCTGACGTCCATAGACCCATATTTCTGATTTTATCAAAGAAGATGAATTTCAAAATATTAAAGTTGATTTTTCAGATTTTTAAGTTTCTTTGGGTTTTATAAGATGAAATTTCTCTAAGCACTTTTGCTTGCAAGTTATATACTTAATAAGGGGGGAGCTTGGGATTATTGCTTGGTGAAGATCCTGCAGATTCTGCAAACCGCTTGGTCCTTGGGGGCCCAGTATTGAGAATTTTAAACCTCAAAGTCCAAGTTAAAACAATTCAAACCCTCCAATGGGATTCAGCTGTTTCAAAAAATCTATTGTCTAAATTTATTTTAAATCAAATAGTATCAAACTTTGATTTACTCTCAGAACTTCTAAACTAATGGGGTAATATTACCATTTTTGGCATAATCTCATTTATGTAATTTAAATTGTCAACCGATTATAAAGGTCAAAACCCTCACAACACGCCTGTTTAGCCTTAGTATTCCCCTTAGAAACTAAGGCTAAGTAGTTGTCAGGCATACCCTTGACCGTCAAATCACCCCCTTTTAGAACCATATTCTGGCACTGGCGGCAGTGGTAGTGTTTGTCTGCTTGGACCCTGTGGCATTCTCATGAGTTACATGAGAAGCCAACATGGAGGCCCATGATGAATCAGATGCAGGAGCCAGAACCATTTGGACAAGTATGTTCTCCTTAACCTGATGTCAGAGCTGGGTAATTTCCCAGCATAGGGTATGAAACTTCTGGAATACTAGCTAGCTAGGCAACGTGGGCTTCTGTCTTGTCATTAATAGTGGAACAGGTAAGATGAGGGATTCATGAATGGTGGGTGACTCGCGGTGTACTGGAGTTAGAACTCTTTTTTCAAGGGATGTTTGCATTGGGCGGTTTTGGTAGTTGTAAAATCAGTGAGTTCAGCGTTGGGTAGTCCTCAACAAAAAGAACCCTAACTGAACTTGGAGGAGTTCCATAAAGTTAATTTGTGGACGATGACTCCCCTCAATGGGAGGTGTTGACAACCAAACCTGTAACAGGTGTAGGAGGATGGCTGAAAGTAAAATGTAACAGGTTCAATGGGACTGTTTTCCATCATGAGTCTAATTATCACCCAAGGAAAGAGGGGGATTGTTATTGAACCTCGTCTAATGTAATGGGCAACAGCTTTTATAATTTCTCTGAAAGGTTTGTTAATTTGGCTAAGACTTTAGCCCCCAAACAGGATAGATCACCAAAATGGAATCTCATGTCCGTTGGCTACTCAGGCATCTTAGGGGTGACAATACTGTCAAAGAGATTCCTACATAAAATCTTAACAGCTGGGTTTAGTCCCTAAGGAGCAGCAGCACGTTTGTGCTACACTGTTTTTGCTCTTGAGTGCCCTTCCTGACATCCATAGCACCATATTTCAGATTATTCAAGAAGATGAATTTTATATATTAAAGATTATTTCGGATTTTTATAAGTTTTATCAGGTCTTCTAAAAAATGAAGTTCTCTAAGCATCTTTGCTTGCTAGTTTATACTTAAATAAAGGGTAAAGAAAAAATACTTTTCTTTCTCGTTGCAATCACTTTTGCAACCTATTCAATTCAAGTCTTAATCTAGTTTGATAATCTCACAGAGGAGATTAGTCTGCGCCCATGTCAGGGAGTAGTTGGGCAAGTAAGGTAAGAGGAGCAGGTGGAAGCCCATGGCCTCAAATGTTCAAAAACGCCCCGGAGAAACTGGCGGATTAGACAAAAATTTTAAAACTGGCAGTCACTATTTCCCCAGAAATCCTCGCATGGCAAGCACAATGCAACCAGTACATCAACACGCCACACTCCCAGCCACTTTCGTTGGTGGAATATGGAGTCTGCGTGTTTCTGGACATCCAACAAATGGCCTTATGGGTAAAATTATGTGAAGATGTGCACACCTTTTTCCCAAATGCAGTGTACATCGCACCTCACTCCATGTCATGCGGTTGGCTGGACCTTAGTTTTAAAAACAAAGAGGCAGCAGATGAGGCTGCTGCGGTGCGCGTAGTGGTTGACCTCCCCAAAGGGCAATGGGTCATAGAAACCAAACGCACCAGATGGACGAAATCAAACCAAATTTTCCTTAAGTTTGACTTTTTGCCTACTATGGTAAAACGTGACATTTTGGAACAACACCTGAAAGATGGTCTCGCCATATATGGCGAAATACAATCTTTTGAAATGCAATGCTTCACACTGATGCCACACCTGTGCACCGGCAAAGCCATTGCAGTTCTGACCCTGACTGAGGAGATTGTGAAGGACCTAACCCAAATCCCGCACTCCACTTTTATTGATATTGCAAGGCATACCAACCACCCATTCCGGGTGACTGTGGACAGCGCGCCCCCCATCTGCACCCACTTTGATACATTTGGCCATAAGGCACATGCATGCACCACCAAGGAGGGCGTCACATTCCAAGAGCACCCCTCGGCGGCCATGGCCAGTGGAGAGGCGCACTACAAACCAACCACAAGCACCAAAGAGGCTTTCCCATGGGGAGCACAAGGCTGCTACCTACTGGTAAAGCCTATCTCCCCACAAGATCGGAAGAAGGCCAAGCAGGCCCACAGGGCTGCGGCCAAGGAAGCGGCCAAAGCCACCACTGGTATCCCACACTCCCAATGCCAGGAGGACATTGAAACCTTCGCGGCGGAAGCAACTTGGGAATCCATCAACCAATCAGATTGGGAAGCCCATGCAATTGGGCCACTCAATCCGAGGATCCAAAGGGGGACTTGATCTCACCCAATCATTGCACCCAAGCTCCGGTTGAAACTGACTTGAGGCCTATCCCAACTGAAAAAAAATTTTTGACCTGCTCAATGGTGCACTAAACTCATCCGCACCGCAAAATATTTGTCCGATGTCAGGGAAACAAAAAGTGAAGGCTAAAGCCAACACAAATCTTTCCACAAAAATTAACAAAAATTCCAATAGCATTGCTGCTAACACCTGCGCTGCTGTGAAGGCCCATGGGGATCTAGAGGAGGCTAGTGGGCCTGGGTGCCCACCCCCTTGCACCTAAGGTGTGATGAGGGAAACCTTCACTTTAGGGACGTTGAATATCGCTGGACTCAAGGCCTCCCCGTCCCAGGCTAAGAAAACTGAGTTTTTTACAGCAAAATTTACCCGTGGATATCCTGGCCATCCAGGAGTCCCACTGTCCATGAGGTTCCGAGGAAGCTTGGAAAACAATGCTCCTCCCATCCCTATCCTTTTGGTCAGAGCACTGTGGGGTGCTAATTCAGAAAAATAATTTTTCAAATTTTTATTGCCAGAAACCTTCCTTAATGGCTGAGTCCTCATTGTCACCTTCTTGTGGGCTGACTTAGTACACGCTATCATCAACATCTATGCCCCAAATGGTGCACAAGAGCGACAGGAATTTCTCTCATTGGTCAAATCCCTCCTGCTACCCCCAGACCCTTTTGTAGTCAGCGATATGATCTGCTGGTTAAACACTCCAATGGACCGGTGGCCTTCCTCCTCCCACGCCCCCCAGGGCCACATTGAACTTCGCATTCTAAAGGCCACCCTTGGGTTAATGGATGCACTGCTGCGGCAAGCCCCGCTGCTTGAAATATGATGCGCCTCTACGTCCACAACGGCCAATTAAGGTCCATGTCCCACATCGACCTTATCCTTACACCAGCAAAATTCCAACCCCACATATCCCACTTTAAAACAGCAAAAATGTAATTCTCTGACCATCGATTGGTCTCAATAACCTCCACCTACCTGTCACAGCTGCTAAGGCCCCACATTGGTGCAAAATCCGCCCCTCCAAGCTCGCGTCACCAGGATTTTCCACGTGGGTGGAATCAGCAACTTTGGCAAAAGAGTTTGTTGCACCATTTTGCATGGACCCCATTTTCACAAAACTTTCAAAGATGATACCATCCGCCACTCTCGCCGCCTCTCCTCCAGATGCTCATGAGCCACATTGGCTGTCATTTCGCGCGCTCTGGCAGAGTTGGCACACCTGGAGTCCAATATCCCAGCTACAGGATACAGCTCTGCATGGGGCGGGAAGTGGGCAGAGGCAGCCGCCCATCTCAACGTGCTCAAAAGGCAACACAAACATTGGGTTTGTGTTCAGTACAGGGCCAAATGCATCACAAAAGGCGACAAGTGCACCGCACATTATTTTAGAAAAATTTTGCACCATGCCAGAGCGTGGCCTGCACACAGGTGTGAAGATCAGATGATTCCATTGCAGATATGCCAGCCAAAGTGGCAAACCAAAACACAAAAGTATTACTCCAAGTTGTACCAATCTGATCCAATTTAGCCAGCCAAAGTGGCAGAATTTCTCAACCGAGCCCACATCTGCACCATTTTCTGATACCCGGAGGTAATAAATTTGATTACTCTGAACGAATTATGGACAGCCATTCGTGGTGCACCAAACCAAAAGTGCCCAGGCCCAGATGGCATTCCATATGAATTCTACAAAAAGTACTTCAAATATATATCCCCACTACTGCTGGCCTCACTTAACCAGAACCTTTTGGAAACACGCCTCCTGCCAGGAGGACAAAGAGGCCTTCACCTTCACACTCTTCAAGAAAGGGGACAAGCTAGACTTAGCCAACTGGCGCCCCATTTCTTTAACTAACACGGATACAAAATTTCTAACCAAAATCATGGCTAACCGTTTAGGGATTGTATCATCTGCCACCATCTCCCCAAAACAATTTGGTTTTATACCCAGAAGGTCGATTTGGGACAATTTGCACTCTGTGGCCAACGCATGCCAGTCCACAGCCTCTGGGGCACTTGCATTCTTGGACCAACAGAAGGCCTATTATAGAGTAAACTGGGAATACCTCAGGGCCTGCCTCCATCAATTCTGCTTACCCCTTGCTTCAACAACTGGGTGATGCTGCTCACGGAATCCGCAACTATGGCAGTATGTGGCCCTGGCTTCCCAACGGAAGTAGTCCGCCCTCAAAAGGGCTTGCTACAAGGAGACCCCCTTAGCCCACTCTTATACAACTTCAGCCTTGACCCACTACTTCAAAATGCGAATGCCCAACTCACCGGGGTCCATGTGCCAAGCCAAGCCCCAGTCAAGATGATGGCGTTTGCAGACGACTGTGTGGTTGGGGTGTCTAATAATAAAGATGCACGCGCACTTGAAGCCCTCATCCAGGAGTATTCCCAGGTAAGTAACGCTGCACTGAATGCCTCCAAAACCAAAATCATCCTCCTTGGTCGGTATCATAACTGCTGGGCCCCTGCAACCAGCGCTCAGCCCAGCCCATCTGCTCGCACATGCGCTCGCCCTCCCAGCTCACCCCACACCGCCCCACTGGTGCACCCCTTTGTGCCACTCCCTACCATAGGGCCAGTCCGCCATCTGGGCATGTGGGTGGAGGCAGGCGGATACGCATCAGCAGTAAAGGAGAGTCATATTCTAGACAACGTGACGAAGCGCATCGCCTCCCTCAGAGCCCACCCTACTTCCCTTACTGGCAGGGTCGTTTTGGCCAACTCTATTCTCCTCTCCAAAGTCTGGTTTGGAGCCCATGCCATCACCTTCTCCCTATGATTCTTCAAATCCTTGCATGCCCTGCTGCAAGGTTGGATATGGTCAGGTCGCCCTCCACCAGTATGGTTAGAGGTCATTATTGGCCCTCATCAGCATGGTGGCAGGGCCTGCTTGACTTCAGAGCCCATGCGGCCAAGATCTTGGGTACCTGGATTGCAGCCGTCACCGCCCCTACACTCCCCTCCCAACAATGGTCCCGTGCGGCCCACTCCAACTTCTCCCGCGCCTTGGGCCTCAACAATCCATCGAGCCCCCAATCCTTGATGAACTAGCTGACTTCACACCTATTGGCCACAGGTCCTCACGGTACTAAAATCCACTACAAACGAATCCTCCTCTCCATGCGGAGCGCTGAGTGGAGAATTTGTATTAGCGGACATACAACTTAAAGAGGCCGCCCCTCACCTAAGTTCACACAAGAGGTACAGGGGCTATCCATCCATGATGGCGTGATCCCCACACGGCCCCATGTCCTATCCAGGGTGGACTACCTGGACATTATGGACATCCATTAATCCATTGAGACCCAAAAAACTATCTGGAAATACGTACACCATCCTCTGTTGCAGCCTCAAATCCGTTCCCATGTGTGGCGCTGCCTGAGGTGGGTGTACCATACAGCTGAGCGCTCTAACGCTTTACACTCATCCTGCGTCATGTGTGGCCAGTATGGAACGCTGTTCCACCGCCTGGAGAAGTGTCCTACCTCTAAAGTGATATGGCGCGAAGTCCAACGTCTGCTTGGCCAGGATCAAACACATCCCTTCACCCTGTCAAGAGATATGTTTGCTTTATCAATGGCCTCCCCCTTCCACCCTCCCTCCATGCTCTGGTGGTTACAATAGCCATGTGGACTATCCACTTGATTGTCTTAGATGCCTTCGCAGGCTCCACTCCCACCCTCCCAGAAGCTGTCCACAGATTTCAGTCTCATTTGGTGGACCACTTTCAGGCGTAATGTTTGGATACCTCCCACCTCGTCGCTGACAGCTGATCTCCTCCTGGTTCCCAGTTTAGTTCACCAAATCATACCCTTTCCTCCACACGTGTTTTATTGTGGCTACGACCCATTCACACGTTCCCTCCCCTCCCATAAGTGGCGTTCCCGCTGGCAACAGGAGATAGCATTGCTTCTCGGGGTGCCTTCCATGTTACTAAGTTTTGTCTCTTTTGGGTTGACATTTGGAAGTGTCCATCCCCTGGTCGGCCTTCCTTGAAATAAATTTAAAAATTTAAAAATATCAAAAAAAGGGTAAAGGAGAATATTGCTTGGGAAAGTTCCTACAGAGTCCATGCACAGCTCGGCCCTTTGGGGGCCATTATTGAGAATTTCAAGCCTCAAAATTCATGTCAAAACCTGTTCTAGACACTCTCATGGAATTCAGGCCTTTTTGATTTTTTAAAATTAAACTTATTTAGCTAAGTAGCATCAACCTTTGATTTGTTCTATACTTTTAGATTGAGGGCAATTTTACCATTTTTTGTGTAATTTCATTTACATGAGTTAAATTTAAATTAAATTTGTCAATTCATTTGAGAGTCAAATCCTTGCAATCCACGTCTTTAGCCTTAGATTCCCCTTAGGGTAAACTAAAGCTATGTGGTGGTCAGGCATAACCTTGACCTTCACAGGTACTTGACTTCAATAAGTCCATTTTGCCGTACTTATCATAGGACGGTACTTTAGATGATGGGACATAAGCGGTGGATTAGAATTCTTTTAAGTTTAAAATATACTCATAAAGTAACTTAGTCAGCATTAAATATTAACTATTGGTCTGGTTGGTCAAATCACCATCAAGCTCAAGAATGGAAGCCCTTTCAGTGAAAAAGAGGTTTGGATGTTTCCTTTTTAGTTTAACTTTAGCAGATTAATGGTTTTACCCTAAATCTGCGGGCGTCCTTGAGATTTAGTTGAGACTTCATGGCACAGGTGGTGGTCTGCCCTGCTGGTTCTGGAGCTAAAGTTCACATGAGATGATGCTGTTGACCTGAAAATAGGCGTAGTATGAGCTGAGGGTTTTGTCACGGTTTTTACTGGGCAGCTGGGGCGGTGAAGATAAGGGTTTCAAGGATGGTGGTCTGGGCTAATGTGTTGGGTGTAGGTATTGATGTCAAAACTGCCTAAATGTTTCGCCCCAATGAAGCATCGTCACTTTTGTTTCAGAGTCAGTTAGGCTTGATCTTTGCACGTCATTGAAATTTGATTGAACTTTTGGGTGGACGGACCTTGTTGGAATCTGCAGAGGTCTCCCCTCATTTCATCCTAGAATTGATCTAGCTTGTCGTTCAGATACTGGGGCTCAGGCTACAACGTTTGCTCAATTTCCAATAGTCATAATTCTGCCGTATCAAGTGTAACTTTCAGGGCTCCATTTTCCCTGGGGAGTTGGGTAAACCACACGCCCTGAGTCTGAGTCAGATCATTAAGTGAATTTCTTTCTCCATATAAATGGCTTGAAGTTTGGATGGTGCCGTTTAGACTCCCTTCAATACCATAAAGTCTATTCTGCTTGGTGTC
This sequence comes from Massospora cicadina, assembly GCA_022478985.1. Classification (NCBI taxonomy): domain Eukaryota; kingdom Fungi; phylum Entomophthoromycota; class Entomophthoromycetes; order Entomophthorales; family Entomophthoraceae; genus Massospora; species Massospora cicadina. The sequence goes on from JAKSZP010005255.1 coordinate 483,639, forward strand.
AGTGTTCTGTTTAAGATCTTGGATTTGATTATGGTGATTACTGCAAATGATAGGCAGATAAGCTGCCATTTTAGTTTTTATACAGCTGCTAGATGGTGTGGCCTGTCTGGGTGTGGGCCTCCTGGTCCATGTCCTCTGCAGCTGCATGTCACGTTGCTTTCAACTTCATATTCCTCCATTTGCCTGCAGTGATGGGTTATTCCAGTTACCCATTAAGCTGACGCCCCATCTGATCGAGTATCACCTCAATGATATAAGCCAAATTGCTATTTAATTTGTCAGATTTTCGTCTACATGTCAATTAGCTTCACCAGCTTGATGTTGAATTTGTTGCATAACTGCATGAACTTCTCAGAGGTACCAAAAAGTAGATCCACCAGAAATTGGTTATCTGGGTGCTGAGCCTCTGCAAACTCATCACTTAACTTATTTTTATGTTGTCAGGTGATGGTCCGCAAGGACTGGCGAATGATGAATGGGTATACTGAGCACTTGATTCAGCTATTTGAGCCTGGGTAGTGAGCTTCTTGGTAACATTAGACAGTATCATCTCCTGTGATAGTCGTTAGTTTGCATAAAGGGTGTCTTGATTCTGGTATAATATGAACATCCCTGGATGTGCCTCATTGATTGCTTTATTAGAGAGGCATTAACCACGGAGGAGCCACTCAATTATATCCTTGAAGTATTCAGTGAGTACGTTAGCCATCCATTCTAGAGACTGGGAGGCCAGAGGGCCCACTGGGACGAGTTCCATTATAGGGGCGTTGTTCTCCTTGTAGTTCAAGTTGCTAAGTGGAAATGGTCACTGCTCTGCTTATTGGTATCCATGTGTTGAGTGGTATACTTTTCCTTGATGCAACGGCAAAGAAATTGTTGTCTTGACTCAAAATGGATAAAACTTGGAAGTCTTCTATTGTGTTGTCACAAGTGCCCCTTTAGTGAGCACAGAATTTTTCAATTAGTATTGCAACAGTGTAATTTTTGCACAGGTAACTTAGCACTCAAAATGGTATGATTGTATGCGGACAGTATACCACAAAGTAAATGTGAAGTTTAATATGACTTACGGCTTTATAAGATGTAAATTCCCTTTATCTAATGTAGTCAAATTGATTTATACCAGTGGTAGAGATCCATCATGATGAAAAGCCAAAGATCTACTGATGTATTCAATAGCCAGAATGTGCATTGTACATACATCTCCATTCTAATTTGTGGCCTATCCAATATATATGACAAGGCCTCTGGGAGATAGTTGGTTCATCAGCATTCTCCATGATGCCCAAATCTTGCTACGTTTCCCATTTTTGAGCTGGTGATAGATTGCCAAAAGCATTGCGAAGATCTATCCTAAAGTCAGGTACATCTCTCAAGTGAAATGGCATTAGTCAGTGGGATCATGTGTGGCAGCTTTGGCTGGATAATTAAATTACCCCTCATAATAAGCTAAAATGTTCACGGTGAATTTGACAGGGAGATTTTGGTTGTTCTTAACAGGAATAGAATAGAGATGTGGGATAGGGCAGTTGTATGATGTTCAGTAATATTCAATTAGTCGAAAATCGGAAATTTTTTCTGTAGTTCACAAATCCTTAATATTGGGACTGGGAAATGCTAACAAGATATTTGACAGCGGATTGATTGGGGATCAATTCTCTGGGGAATATCATTAGTGGGACAAGGGCATTGGTAAGATCTACAGGGCGGTAGGGTTTTGTTACCGAAGTCAATGGCCTATAGTTGGTCAAACTAAAAATGCAACACCACCAGTTCTTAAGAGCTTCTCTCTTGCCAAAGCTTTTGAAAGGTGGTGCCACCGAAACCAGAGGGTAATGTCATGTCTCATGACATGATATCATGTGCAAAATCATGGGGAAGTAGGAATTAAAGAAGGTCAAAGTCCACGTTTACAAACCTCTCTGACCTCTTATATACCATAAAACGCTAGGTAAGGCCAAGCAGACCTAGGTTGATCTCAAGAAATCGCGGGATGGGGTTGAGGGCATGACATCAATGGCGCTGAAGGTTACCCATATCTAGTTTGTATGAGTATGGCTCATTACGTTTGATTTCTAAACAAGTATTTGTTTCATATTAAAAATTTTTTATACCCTGTCAGCGTTAAATTTCTCTAGACCGTTGCTGAGGTCCAAAGGTGGCTTGAAGATGCAAATTTGCAAAAGGGTCAATAAGTAAACGTAAAAATGGTTAGACTACAGAATGTTTTATTAGGTTAAAAAGTATTGTTTTTATAGGGTGAGTGGGGACACAATGCCTCAAGGATCGTCACAGCCCCATCCATTCAGGATCTTTCCTGGTCTTCCAGTTTACCGCCTGATGGGCATCCTTATTTTATTTCGCTGCCCACCTGACTGAGTCAGTGGAAACTCCGCCCCACATGAATCAGGAATTGGTGATGAGGATCCTGAAGTCATCTTCATTCAGATAGGTTTGAGAGTCAATTCGTTCCAGCTCAATTTAGAAGTGAAGAATTCGATTTGGTCATTATCTCAAATCTTGATATACCCAAAATAAGGTTTTAGTTGGCATCAAATACTCATTTTATAAAACTTAATTTATATAAATACCAATAAAGGTACTATCTTTTTTTATTAGCGGGCAAATTCTAAGCCCAATAAATGTATCTAGTCCTAGAACCCCTATTGCCTTTTGAGTGTTTCTCTGTCAAATTCCTCTGTTAGTTTTTTCTCTTACTTAAATAAATGGCTTTTTCTTTTTTGTATTTACATATTTAATGTTACCTTTTGCTGCACTCACAGTATATCACATTATGGAGGTATTCTGGTTTCTATTGATAGGAAGGTGTTAGCACCATAAACGGTGGTGTTTTCTTCTTCCTATTATTGGTCTTTTCTTGGAGACTTAGAGACACTCATCTAAGTTCAATATTAATCTGACACTTGGGTATTGACTCCAAACTTTTATAGTTCAGCCTAAATTTAAAAAGTCTCCTAAGACATAATTCATATTTACCCAAGAGGTCTTATATAAGGTCTTCTTTATCCAAATGTACTATTGGAACAATCATCTTCTAAAGTTCATCTGCGCTTTAATGATTATCATTTTATTATTAGTAAGTAAAAAATGTTTTTTAATTTATTTGATCATCTAGAGAGCTTGCCATTGGGGTCCTAAATATGTTGTAGACAGCATAGAGAAGTATGATCAGTTATAATGGTTAAATGAGTGTTATAAAAAAGCACCAAAAAGTTTGATGGTAAAACAACTGCTAGGCATTCTCAATCTGTGACACTATATCTTCTATCAGCACAGTTAACATTTTGCTAAAGTATGTGATCAGGTGATCAACTTGGTTTTTGTCATACTGCGCTAGAATTCCATTTACAGCAATATCGCTTGCATCAATAAATAACAAGAAAACTTTCTAAATTTTAGGCAAATCAAGACTAGAGATTATGTTACGCCTGTTTATAATGTGTCATAAAACTGTCGCTGTTCCATATCCCACTGAAGAAGTAGATTTTCTTATGTAGATAGACTAATAATTGAATGAGTCTTGGCTTCAGGATACCAGTAATCTCATGGTTTAAAAAATCTTGGAGATGTTAGACTTACAGATTCTAGTTTGTTTTAAGGGGCTTATGATTTGTTTTTCAGCTTCAAAGTTCTAAAACTAATTATTGAACGTAACTTTAGTACTCATTCACCAAGATGGATAGAATTCTGAATACTACAAATAATAAAATTGTCTTTGTTTATAGAGTACATTGGATCTTTACATTTATAGGTTCATCAAGATTCCCCACAATCAGTATCTTCCTGTTCATTACAGATTGAGAGAAATTCATATACCTTGTTTGCTTTCCATTGTTGGTAGCCTCATGATCTCATTTTACTAAAGTTTCCAGATATAGCGGTGATATGGGTAAGCCATACTATTAATTCCATCATCAAGTGGCTCTGGGCGATTGACACCTTGTGATGTTTCTAATTAATTGTTTATATATTCCTTTTAGACAAAGCTAATGTGAGTTAGTAATGTTCATATCTTAATCAGATTTCTGGGACTAGATTCTGGTTTGGGTATTTACTTTGTTTCCCGTTTTTAACTCTGACTGTGAGCATTCCTAAATTAAGATAAACTAGAGATAATATCCAACCATTTAAAGAGAGACATGATAATTTTTTAAGCTCTTTATTGGGGACAACTTATATTTTCTGTTAACTCATCATAAAAATATAGGTTCTCTTTTTTGGTAGTCTTATGACAGAAAGCTCTAACTCTCTTAAAAATTACACTTATATGGCTCTAGTACTAAAGAGACGAAATGTTTTTTAGTATTTGTGGTGCTCACCCTAAGAGGTGGTCTTCCACTCATTTTTATTTACTTTGTGCTAAACAAAAGAATTGTCAGATAAAATTATAAAATCCTAGTAGCATGCCGCGGCATTAGCCTAAGCATCCTTTTTATAAAGGGAAGATGGTGCGGGGATTTTCGTCCTGTACCAACTTTATGTGGCGGGCAAAGGGGGTGAGAGTGTCAGCAGCGTGCGGCAGAAGGAGAAAGTGGTGGCGTTTCCCTCATCAATGAGGCCAGCGGGGTGCGTTGTCTTGACATATTGGGAAAGTCAAAATTTAAAAGGTAGTTAGGACAGGCACAAAAGTGAAGGATCTAATGCGCTGGCAGGTTTGAGGTAGTTAGGGCCATAGAGCAAAAAATTTTCATGTCAAAGAATGCACGGCCAACTGAAAAGGCTAGTTCTTTATTATCAAATTTGGCATCAATGGGGGAAATCTATAAGGAAGTAAGGTATAGGGAAGCCATTGCAAAGTGGCTTGATCACCATATGGAGGCTTGGCAGAGGAGGGAGTCAGTGGTAACAGCCGCTGCTTCTACAGCTTTCTTGAAAATTAATTTTTAATTTGAGAAACCATTTTAAGGACAAAAACGGCGGTAAGTAGTAGAATCAGGAGCTTTGGATGAAAATTCTGACTAGTTGAAGTTAGAATTTATTTCTTAGTGGAAATCTGCATCATCAATCCATTTAGAGAGCCTTGAAAGGCTTTTAACATGACCATCTCTGGGCTGACAACAGGAGTTGTAGGGGTGGAAGCTATGATTGGCCACGCACAATGGACCATGGCATTTCTTATGGTACATAAGCTTTCATCTTCTCAGGAGTGGGTCAGGTGGTCAAAATTTAGCTGGATGGAGTGGTGGGAGCAGCACTTGCGGCGGTTGAGGGTGGGGGAGGGAGGATCAATACCTAGGCAAAAAATTAGTAGACTCATAAATGGGGTCTACACCAGAGAGAGGAGCGGTGGAGGTAGCTTCAGCGGAAAGCATGGGACACTTGCGCTTCAAATAGTTAAAAGTAAAGCTTTTGGGTCAAATAATAGGCTGTTTTTTATGCATTCCAGAAGGTATGATCAGGGGTGGATCAGATCACAATGTGAGGGGTATCTTGAGGCTGGTGACGTGACAGAAATGGTGGATTTTCATGAGCATGCAAGGTCCAGTAAAAATCGGCGCTATTTGGCACCACAAACTGCAACATGGGGTTGGCGCTTTAGGCAGCTGATCCCTCAAATAGCTCATGGCGGAGACCTTTTAGGGAGAGCTGAAAAATAAGTTGTAAAACTGGAATACCAGTGTGGCCTCATCCAGAAGGAATATTTATATGGTTGGTATTAGTGTGTTTATATAAAACTAAAGGCGGCTGTGCTGCTGCCATAGTGTGGGCTTCATACAAAGAGTCAAGATCAAAGTATACCTTGAAGTGGAGGAAATCCTAAAACTGGAAGGTCTGTACACTGCCATACCATCTCAATGATAGTTGGACATTCTCTTTCTTGACTTAAGAAAAAGAATGTTGGAGGTATTAGTGCTCCCAAATCTGCTACCATGATTGGTCCATCTCCTGCCCAATCATCAAATAATATTGTGTTTATTAATGATATGAGTACCAATGGCGAAAAGACCTTGGCGGATTCTTGGTGGAATCCTAACTATTAGAGAAATATGGTTTATAAACAAAAAATGGTTTAAAAAAGTAATAACTAATAATAGGATTACTCTGACTTCTCAGATAAATTTGGGGTGTTTGTTACCACACAAGTCTGACCACTGCTGAGGTGAGAAGACTTACTCAACAATGATAGGGTGCAAATTAACCAATCATTACCACGCGAGTCTGACCACCATTGAGATGAGAAGATTTTACTAGATGATGATAGGGTGCAAATTAACCAATCATTACCACATGATTCTGACCACCGCCAAGGTGAGAAGATTTTACTCAACAATGATAGGGTGCAATTTAACCAATCATTACCACACAAGTCTGACCACCGCCGAGGTGAGAGGATTTTACTCGCTGGTGATTGGATAAAATTCATCAAATCATTACCACATGGGTTGGTTTTTCCTCAAAAATTTATCTTCAATCTGATAGGCCAAAAGCCTATATTTCCTAATTTAGATGACTCAGCTTTATGTATTTTTGCCTCAAATACTCATGATCTCAAAATTAGAACTAGTTTAAATAGGAAATACTTTTATCAAAGAAAGGACCTTTCTTACTTTTCTTTCTCGTTGCAAACACTTTTGCAACCTATTCAATTCAAGACTAAATCTAGTTTGATAATCTCACAGAGGAGATTAGTCTGCGCCTATGTCTGGGAGCAGTTGGGCAAGCAAGGCAAGAGGAGCAGGCGGAAGGCCTGCGGCCTCTAACGTTTGAAAATGCCCCAGAGAATCTGGCGAAATAGAAAAAAATCTCAAAAAACTGGCGGTCACAAATTCCTAGAGATACTCGCGTGGCAAGCACGATGCAACCAGTACATCAATACACCACACTCCCAGCCACTTTCATCGGTGGAAATAGAGTCCATGTTTATCTAGACATCCAAAAAATGGCCTTATGGGAAAAATTTTGTGAAGATGTACACAAAATTTTCCTGACCACGGTGTACGTTGCACCTCACTCCATGTCACACGGTTGGCTGGACCTAGGTTTTGAAGAGCAAAATAGCAGCAGACGAGGCTGCAGCGGTGCGCATAGTGGTTGACCTCCCCAAAGGGCAATGGGTCATCGAAACCAAACGCACCAGATGGACAAAATCAAACCAAATTTTCCTCATGTTTGACTTTTTGCCTACTATGGTAAAACATGACATTTTGGAGCAACACCTGAAAGATGGTCTCGCCATATATGGCGAAATACAATCTTTCGAAATGCAACGTTTCACACTGATGCCACACCTGTGCACCGGCAAAGCCATCACAGTTCTGACCCCAACTGAGGAGATCACGAAGGACCTAACCCAGATCCTGCACTCCACCTTTATTGACATTGCAGGACATGCCACCCACCCATTCCGGGTAACCATGGACAGCGCGCCCCCATTTGCACCCACTGTGATGCATTTGGCCATAAGGCGCATGCATGCCCCATCAAGGAGAGCGTCACATTCCAAGAGCACCCCTTGGCGGCCATGGCCAGCGGAGAGGCGCGCTACAAACCAACTGCAAGCACCAAGGAGGCCTTCCCGTGGGGAGCACAAGGCTGCTACCTATTGGTAAAGCCCATCTCCCCACAGGAGCAGAAGAAGGCCAAGCAGGCCCATAGGGCCGCGGCCAAGGAAGCGGCCAAGGCCACCACCACCATCTCATACTCACAACGCCAGGAGGACATGACCTTTGCGGTGGAAGCAACTCAGGAATCCATCACCCAATCAGATTGGGAGGCCCATGCCAAGCGAGCCACTCAATCTGAGGATCCAATGGGAGATTTGACCTCACCCAATCGCTGCACCCAAGCTCCGGTCAAAACTGACTTGGGACCTATCCCAACTGAAAAAAAATTTTTGCCTTGCTCGACAGTGCACCAAACTTATCCGTACCACAAAAAATTCATCCGACGTCAGGAAAACAAAAAGCGAAGGCCAAAGCCATCGTGACTCTTTCCGCAAAAGTTAACAAAAACCCCAATAGCGTTGCTGCTAACACCCATGCTGCTGTGAAAGCCTGTGGGGACCTTGAAGAGGCTGGTGGGCCTGGGGCCCACCCCTTGCACCTAAGGTGCGATGAAGAACCTTTACTCTAGGGACGCTGAATATCGCCAGACTCAAGGCCTCCACATCCCAGGCTAGGAAACTGAGATTTTTACAAAACAATTTACCCGTGGATATCCTGGCCATCCAGGAGTCCCACTGTCCACGAGGTTCTGAGGAAGCTTGGAAAACAATGCTCCTCCCATCCCTATCCTTTTGGTCAAAGCACTGTGGGGTGCTAATTCAGAAAAATAATTTTTTCAAATTCACATCCTCAGAAACATTCCTAAATGGCCAAGTGCTCGTTGTCACCTTCTCATAGGCCGACGTTGCGCACACAATCAACATCTACGCCCCAAACGGTGCACACGAGCGTCAGGAATTTTTCTCGTTGGTCAAATCCCTCCCCTACCCCCCAAATCTTTCCCAGTTGGTGACATGAACTGTTGGCTAACCTCATCAATAGACCGGTGGCTGCCCTCACCCCACACCCCACAGGGTCACGTAGAACTATGCGTTCTAAAAGCCACCCTTGGGTTAATGGATGCGCTGCCACAACATGCCCCACTGCTTGAAAACATGATGTGTCCCCACGTCCACAACGACCAATTAAGGTCCATGACCTGCATCAACCTTATTCTAATGCCAGCAAGATTCCAACCCCACATCTCCCACTTCAAAACAACAAAAATAGAATTCTCTGACCACTGACTGGTCTTGATAATATACCACTTACCCGTCACAGTTGCAAAGGCCCCACATTGGTGCAAAATACGCCCCCCTTGAGCTCGCGTCGCCACGATTTTCCACGTGGGTGGAAGAGGCAACTTTGGCGAAATCGTTTGTTGCACCATTTTGCGCGGACCCCAGCTCCACATGGGCAAATTTCAAAGAGGACACCATCCACCACTATCGCCATCTCTCCTCCAGATGCTCACAAGCCACATCGGCGGTTATCTAATGCGCGCTGGCAAAATTGGCCCACTTGGAGTCCAACATTTTAGCCACAGGATACAGCCCTGCATGGGGCTGGAAGTGGGCAGAGGCAGCCGCCCACCTCAACGCACTTGAAAGGCAACACAAACATTGGGTTTGTGTCCAATACAGGGCCACATGCATCACTAAAGGCGACAAGTGCACCACATACTTCTTTAAAAATATTTTTGCACCACGCCAGAGCGTGGCCTGCACACAGGTGCGAAGATCGGATAATTCTATTGTGGACACACTGGCCAAAGTGGCAATCAAAACGCAAAAATATTACTCCGAGTTATACCAAGCTGAACCAATTCAGCTGGCCGAAATGGCGGAATTTCTTGACTGAGCTCATATCTGCACCATTTTCTGATACCAGAAATAATGAATTTAATTACTCCAAACAAATTATGGACAGCCATTCACGGTGTGCCAAACTGAAAATGCCCAGGCCCAGATGGTATTCCATATGAGTTCTACAAAAAATATTTCAAATATATATCCCCATTTCTGCTAGCCTCACTCAACCAAAGCCTGTTGGAAATGCGCCTCCTACCAGGAGGACATGAGGCCTTTACTGTCACACTCTTCAAGAAAGGGGAAAAGCTTGACTTAGCCAACTGGCACCCCATTTCTCTAACAAACACAGACACCAAAATTTTAACAAAAATCATGGCTAACTGTTTAGGGACTGTAGCATCTGCCACCATCTCCCCAGAACAATTCTGTTTCATCCCCAAAAGGTCGATTTGGGATAACATGCAATCTGTGGCTAATGTGTGTCAGTCCACAGCCTCTGGGGCACTTGTATTCTTGGACCAACAAAAGGCCTATGATAGAGTAAACTGGGAATAGCTTAGGGCCTGCCTCCATCAATTCCGCCTACCCCCCGCTTCATAAAATGGGTGATGCTGCTCACAGAATCTGCGACAATGGCAGTGCGTGGCCCAGGCTTCCTAACGGAAGTAGTCTGCCCTCAAAGGGGCCTGCGACAAGGGGACCCCTCAGCCCACTCTTATACAATTTCAGCCTTGACCCACTACTGCGAAATGTGAATGCCCACCTCACTGGGGTCCATGTGCCAGGCCAAACCCCAGTCAAGATGATGGCATTTGCAGATGATTGCGTGGTGGGGGTATCTAATAGCAAAGATGCATGTGCGCTTGAAGCCCTCATCCAGGAGTATTCCTGGGTAAGCAACGCGGCACTGAATGCCTCCAAAACCAAAATCATCCTCCTTGGTCAGTTTTAGAACTGCTGGGCCCCAGCAAGTAGTTCCCAACCCGGCCCATCTGCTCGCCCACGTTCACGCCTTACTAACTCAACACACACCGCTCCACTGGTGCTTCCCTTCATGCCACGTCCTACCATAGGACCGGTGCGCCATCTGGGCGTGTGGATGGAGGCAGGCGGATATGCATCAGCAGTAATGGAGTGCCATATACTGGACAACGTGACGAAGCGAATCGCCTCTCTCAGAGCCCACCCTACTACCTTCACTGGCAGGATTGTTCTTGCCAACTCTATGCTCCTATCCAAAGTCTGGTTCGGAGCCCATGCCATCCCCTTCTCCCCAAGCTTCTTCAAATCCCTGTATGCTTTGCTGCAAGGATGGCTTTGGTCAGGCCGCCCTCCACCAGTACGGCTAGAGGTCATGTTTGGCCCTCATCATCAAGGTGACATGGGCCTGCTTGACTTCGAGCCCATGCTGCCAAGATCCTGGGCACTTGGATCACGGCCGTCACCGCTCCTACACTCCCATCCCAACACTGGTCCCATGCAGCCCGCTCCAACTTCTCCCGAGCCTTGGGCCTAAACAATCCATCAAACCCCCACTCCCTGATGAAATACCTCGCATCACACACATCGGCCACAGGTCCTCACGGGACTAAAACCCACTACAAACGAATCCTACTCTCCATGCGAAGCGCAGAGTGGAGAATTCGTATTAGTGGACATACAACCCGAAGAGGCCGCCCCTCTCCTCAGTTCACACAAGAGGTACAGGGGCTACCCATCCATGATTGCGTGATCCCCATTCGACTCTAAGTCCTATCCAGGGTGGACTACCTGGACATGATGGACATCCCTTATTCCACTGAGACCCAAAAGACTATCTGGAAATACGTACACCATCCTCTGTTGCAGCCTCAAATCCGTTCCCATGTGTGGCGCTGCCTGAGGCCGTTGTATCGTACAACTGAGCGCTCTAACGCTTTACACTCATCCTGTGACGTGTGTGGCCAGTATGGAACGCTGTTCCACCGCCTGAAGAAGTGCCCCACCTCTAAAGTGATATGGCGCGAAGTCCAACGTCTGCTAGGCCAGGATCAAACGCATCCCTTCAGTCTGTCAAGAGATATGTTTGCTTCATCAATGGCCTCCCCCTTCCACCCTCCCTCCGTGCTCTGGTGGTAGCAATCGCCATGTGGACTATCCACACGATTGTCTTGGATGCCATCGCTGGCTCCATCCCCACCCTCCCGGAAGCTGTCCACAGATTCTGGTCTCATTTGGTGGACCACTTTCAAGCGTGGATGTTTGGATATCTCCCACCTCGTCGCTGACAGCTGGTCTCCTCCTGGTTCCCAGTCTGGTTCATCAAATCAGACCCCTTCCTCCACACGTGCTCAATAGTGGCTACGGCCCCTTCACACGTTCCCTCCCCCTCCCCATAAGTGGCGTTCCCGCTGGCAACAAGAGATAGCATCGCTTCTCTGGGGTGCCCCCCCTGGTACTAAGTTTATCTTTCCTGAGTCATATTCAGAAGTGTCCGTCCCATGGTCGGCCTTCCCCGCAATAAATTTAAAAAAGAAAGGACCTTTCTTGGTTTTTCCCTGCCTAAACAATAAAAAACATAGCTTTTCTTTCTCATAACAATCACTTTAGTTACTACGATTTGATTTGAACAGCAAATTTGGATAATCACACTCAGGAAAGATGGGCGACTTTAATAACAAAAATAATACAACATGGGCGAGCATCACGGCAAGTGGTGCACTTAATGGTACAACTAAGGGCAAGAAATGCCCTGGAGGGGGACCAGGAACCCAATCTGCAAAGAAATCACAAACTCAGACACCATCTGGGTTTATGGTATTTACTGTAAAGCACGCGCAATACATGTACATTCAATTCAACCAACCTTTGTCAAAGGTGGAACATGGGATCAGACTCTTTCTTGGGGATGAGTCACCAACCCTATGAGAGCAAACATGTGAGGCACAGCCCTAACTTTTCCCTCACGCGGTGTATGTAGCCACCAACAACATGGGCTGCAGCTGGATTGATAATGGTTTTGAAACAGCCAATGAAGCCAATGCCGTAGCAAAAATCTGTGTGGAAATTGCCCTCCCTGAGGGCAAAAAAATTGTGCGCACCGCGCGCACCAGATGGAACAAAGCAAAACTTTGTTCATCTCCTTTGACTCGCTCCCCACCAACCTTCCTCATAAGGTAATCAAGGAGGAGCTCCGCAAAGGTCTTGTGGCCTACGGAGAAATCCAACAATTTGAATTACAGCGATTTCACTTAATGCCCAACCCGTGCATGGGCAAATCTATTGCTATTAATCAACCCCTTCCCAGAAGTGGAAGAGGATTTATACAGAATTCCCCGCGCAGCAGAATTTCACTTTGCAGATGGGGGCCAGTCAGCTGCATTCTAAGTTACACTGGAACGCACACCACCCATTTGCAACCACTGTGGCTCACTGGGCCACAAGGAACATACATGCCCTGTAAAAGAGGGCTTAATGGAAAATGATTTTTGTGAAGAAGCTATGGACGAAGATAATGAAAACTTCGCCAAAATGACAGATGGCCACCACCCATTTTGCTGGGGTGAAGATGGACTATACTCCATCGTGGACCCAGTTACAAGTAAACAGCGTAAAGCAGCACAAAAATCCCGCAAGAGAGCAGCGGCTGAAGTGGCGGCACACGCGGAATCCGCCATTAACCATGGACAAATTCAGGAGGATATTTCAAATATTCACCGAACCAACTAATCAGAACAATATGCCCAGGTCGAAAATTTTCACAATAACCAGACTGAGCCACAAAGCGTCATCAGTCATGCACATACTGAGGAACAATGCAACCGCAATTTGGGTGAAAATGCGGTGCACAATGCAACAAAGTTGAACCTCAAAAATATAAAATCCAATCAACAACCCGCATCAAATCAACATGAGTCCTGTGCAGGAAAAGTTGTTGCAAATGCAAAAAAACGCAATTATCTTGAATCATTGGATCAGATCAAGGGAACCAACAATGGCAGTGAAAGAGTTGGAGTACAGACTCGGAGCATGGCCAAAATAAGCCGTGGTGAGATAGGACCAGAGGGTCCTCCCAGCCGCTCCTGAGGCGCCACGGGCACCTCAGTGTCAATAGGGACGTTAAATATCGCGGGAGCCAGGGCTCATACGTCCCAAGCCAAAAATCTGGTATACCTGCGAAAGCCTCTTGTAGACATTTTGGCCATCCAAGAAACCCACTGCCTACAAGGGGAAGAAGAATACTGATTAACCAGGGTCGCACCATCACAATCAGTATGGACATCTCACTGTGGGGTGATAGTCCAAAACAACAAAAAATTTAAAATTATAAATTCATCATCACACTTGCACGGTTGAGTCCTGGTAGCAACAATCACATGCCAAGACGAAATAATTTCGTTAGCATGTATCTACACACCGTGCACTGCAACCAAGAGAAAAAAATTTTGAAAAAATTTCTACCCTCACCCTCCCACCAGATATCATCATGTTAGGCGATTTCAACTGCTGGGATAACCCCAATACATATCGATGGCCTAATCCCAGGGGATACCCACCTGGACACATTGAGTATCGCACAATGAGGGCATCTCTTGGCTTACAGGATGCTTTTCCTCCCAACTCACCAATCATTCCCCATATGACAAGACCCAACATACGTGAGGGACTGCTCATATCAATGAGTTGTATTGACCACATCCTCATACCACAATCCAACACTCAAGAATCTCTAAATTTACAACAAAAAAGATCAATTTTCCTGATCAACGTTTAGTTACGGTGCAGTTAGCGCCAACCCAATCCCACACACAGGTGTCGCCTTAGAGAAAGCTTCACCCAGAAAATATAAGATTGCCTGAGATATCTGACTGGGTTGAAAACAAGGGTACAAACCCAGAATTCACAGCCTCATTCACTTTGGATCCCATCAGAACAAGGGAAAATTTCAAAAAAGATTTAATCAACAAAACCTGACATATTGCATCACGCAAGTACACTGCGGACACAGCCACAATCAAGCGTACCTTGGCAGAACTAGATCACCTGGAAATAAATACTCCGAGATCTGGCTATAGCCCTAATTGGGGATGCAAATGGGCAGAAATTTCAGCCCAAATTAACAATCTCATCTTTGAACACCAACACAGAATCAAAGTATTGAACAAAGGTAAGTTCATAAAGGAAGACGAAACCTGTCTAACATACTTTTTCCGCCAATACCACTCCCCTGGAAACCAGCCCAAGTGCACACAGGTCCGCAAGACCAACAACTGTGGCAACTGACCATGAGGAGGTCAAGGCGGAAGTACACCGCTATTACATCAAATTATATCGCAATATGCCAACAGTTTACAAAAAATTAAAGAATTTATTCAAACTGCCAAGATACAAAGTAACCACCATATTACAATATACTATCCCTTATCACACGGGAGGAGCTTTGGAAACAATTCGCAGTGCACCATGTAGGAAATGCCCAGGGCCTGATGGGATACCCTACGAATTTTACAAAAAAAATTTCCAACAAATCGCCCCCCTCCTATTGGTGTCAATGAACCAGAGTTTGTTGGAAACACGCCTATTACCAGGAGGCCATGAATCCTACGTTATAACCTTGTATAAAAAGGGTGACAAGTTGGACCTGGCCAACTGGCGCCCAATTGCATTTTCCAACACTGACACAAAAATTCTAACAAAAATTCTAGCGGCTAGATTAGGCGCAATTGCATCTGACGTCCTATCACCCAACCAGTTTGGGTTTATACCAGGGCGTTCAATATGGAACAACATTCACCCTGATGCAAATATTTGCCAATCAAAGCAACTGGTGCCCTGGTCTTCTTGGATCAGGAAAAGGAGTATGACCGTGTTAGCTGGCCATAACTAAAAGAATGTCTACATGCTTTCAAACTCCCACCAAGATTCATAAAATGGGCGATGCTCCTAACAGAATCTGCAACCATGGCTGTATGGGGCCCTGGATTCCTATCAAACAAGATTAAACCACACAGAGGGCTCAAACAGGGGATCCTCTCAGCCCACTGCTATATAATTTCAGCTTTGAACCGCTCCTCCGATTAACTGACTCACGTCTCATGGGGATAACCGCACAAGGACAACCAACAGTCAAGATACTGGCCTTTGCAGATGACTGCGTAGCAGGTATAGCAAACAGTGAAGATGCCCAACAGCTGGAACACACTCTAGAGGAATACTCCAAGGTGAGCAATGCATCGCTCAACAAAAGGAAGACAAAATCATCCTCTTAGGCAAATATACAAACAATTGGGCCACAACATCAGAACCTCACACCAACACTCGAAGAAAAAACCCAATTATATTACCCTTTGCAACACCTCCCACCACCACTCCTGTCCGACACCTTGGAATCTGGCTAGAATCAGGGGGATATGCTAATGATACAATGGAAAGTAACCTGTTACAACGGGTATCCAAACGCGTCACCTCCCTCAAGAGAAGAACCCCAGTACTAACAGGACGAGTTACAGTTGCTAACTCGCTCATCCTCTCAATACTGTGGTACCAGGCCCATGCGATAGCCTTCTCACCTACCTTTATAGCTTAATTCGCGCGCTTATCCAGGGCTGGCTGTGGCCTGGCTCTCACCCTCCTATACGGATGGAAACACTATTTGGCCCACGCTCAAGCGGAGGCTTGGGACTAATAGATTTTGAGAGCCATGCCAATCACATCCTAGGTACCTGGATAAAGGAAATCCTTGTTCAGACCTCCTGCAACAACATTGGTCCAGAGCAGCAAGACTAACTTTGCACAGGCGCTCAAATTAACCAACCCACATAGTCCACCCAGACTACTTTCATACCTTGCCAAGCACCCTACTTCAACGGGTCCACATGGAGCCTCCCCTCATTTCAAACATATCCTCCGAACTATCCGCCGTATGGGATGGACCATAGAGAACATGGGTACTATACATGGAAAGGGACGACCCAGCCCCCAATTCAAATTAAGAAACCCAGAAAACCACCCCCAGAGGGATATGCTCGCAACAACCCCAAGCATAGCTAGGATAGAATACCTAGATATGCTGGACATTCCCTATGATTTAACCACACAGAAAGCAATGTGGAAAATGACACACCACCCACTCCTACAACCAAGGATAAGAGCAAACGCCTGGCGCTGTTTGAGAAGGACCTATAGGACGGCGGACCGCTCCAACTCCCTCCACAAAACATGTGCAGTATGTGGAGGGGAGGGATCCCTACATCACCGCCTAGAAACATGCCCCCCAACCAAAGCTATATGGCAGGAAGTCGCACGCCTGCTTAAGATTCAAAACGAACAGAAATTCTCGATATCAAAGAGTATCTTCGCGCTCAAGATCGAGTCTAAAATCCCATCTACATTCCGCTCCCTAATAATACTCATTGCAATGTGGACAATACACACAATTGCATTAGATTTGTTCAAGGGCACGGTCCCAACCATTCATGGGATTATTAACAGATTCCATGTCCACTTACTAGAGCACTTCCAAGCCTGGCTCTATGGATATATGAGACCAAGACAAAAAGCGCTCATAGAATCATGGTTCCCACTCTGGTTCATCCACACAGACCCTTTCCTTCACACCTGCTCCATAGCAGGGAAACCCCCTCAGAGTAGTGCACCAACCCCCCCATACCTGGCAGTCCCGCTGGCAACAGGGGTAACTTGAGTACCCTGGGGTGCCCAATTTTTATATTTCTTAGTTATTCTCTTAGTTTCACATATATTCGGTAATGTCTGTCCCCTGGTAAGCTTACCTCGGTTAAATAAAAAAACAATAAAAAACATAAATAACTTTAACAAAGCATTATTTATTACTTTTATTAAAAAGTAAAATTCTCACTTTAAACAAAGTTTTTGTGGCATCCATCAGCGGATCCCACAAACAGGTGCTCACTACAGGGGATCACCCTGAATACTTTGATAAGTATTAAAGAAATGGAGAGTGTCACCCATTGGGTTCGAAATGGGGAAGGGACTGAAGATGATGATCGAATGGATAGCCCTACCACTTTGATATTTGGAGAAAAGAACAATTTGAATGCATATTAATACCTGAGTCTTGTCACATCACCTGGCCAGCTACTGAAGCTGCGAGAGACCTTACTCATGGTATCCTTAACCCTGGTGACATTGCATCTCGTGAACGAGCGTCATTGGTAGAGGAACGCCACTTGTTTCTCTATGAGACTAGTGTCCTCCCAGAGACCTATGGCCAGCTTACAAATTCGACCACCTACATACGCAAGTTTGCTCACCCTGTTTTGGTCCATATGATGCATCTCTTAGCCGGCCATCATGAAGAGCTTCATTGACAACTAGATACCCATGTAGCTCTGAATTTAGCCTATGATAAGTTGTATCAACTGACCTCCAAACATCTTGGAGCAGTTAGATCTGGTGTGGAAGCTAATCGCAACTTCATCATACAGCTGCATGACTGACTTATGGCTATGGACACTGGGATTGTAAAGTATGTCAAGGAGGCCATGAAGATATTCTGGGATGAACTGAACGTTTCCTCCACTAACACCCGCTCGTTGTTTAAGGAGTTTGCTAAAGAACTTGAAAAGCAAAATGAGCAAACGCATTGTGACCTTTCAGCCCCCAACTCCGTCCTTCAAGAGAAATATGAACAGCGTGTGGCTGTGGTGGAGCGACAGTTAATTCAGGCCTTTTCACGTGTTGATGAGCTTGAATGTCGTCTGTTGCTTGAACCATCTAGCGCCACCACCACCCTTGCGGCCAAGGTTGTTCAGCTAGAAAAGGAGCTAGCTCTCAAAGCTTCATTTGAAAATACCAAATATTTGGCACATCACCTGAATAATGCAAAATCGAAGCAAAAGGGATAAAAGCTTCGCTGGAAAGCCCTGTGCTGTTGAAGGAAGTATATAGTCAACTAACGCAGGTCGAGCAGAATTATGAACAGATTAAGGAGGGGGTACAAGGCCCCAGCTCCCACTCTCGTGACGATGAAGAGTGTAAACAAATGAAAGAAGAGCTGAAGAACCGCATGAAAGCCGTGGAAACTGCTCAATAAAACCTAAGCTCAATGGTGTCACAATTCCGTTTTCAATTCAATGCAATGGAGAGCCAAGTGGAAGATCTTGAAACTCATAAATCAGGGATCAAAGCTTGACTGAGACTATGTGAATCTGGGCCCCTAGAAGCCCTCTCTAAAATGGAAACCAGGCTTGAAGCCATGCATGACCAGTTCAATTGCTTTTTGCGGACCTTTGATCAGTTAAGCTACCGCTCTGAAACATCGGAAGCAGAAGCTCCAGTTAATCATACCCTTACTGGGAATGACTATAATTCATCTAAACCAACGTTAAAAGACAAGTTTATCCCCGGCGAGGGTAGCATTGCTTCATTTTTATATGTTTATGAAGCAGCTATGGAAGGGGAGACTGATCATCAGAAGGCCAAACATATCCTTTCTTGTTTGGGCCGCATGGCACAGGAGGTGATGGTCCCACATATGGATGCTCTTAGCACCTGGTCCAAAGTTAAAGAGGCTCTCATAAACACGTTTGGTTCAAAACAGGCTTTAAGTATGAAAAAGCAAGCTTTTATGCATATGAGTATCCGAAAAGGAGAGTCAGTGGTTGTTTGTGGAACGATTTTATATGGAAGCACAGACATTGTTAACTTTGAAGATGTTGACTTTGGATAGTGCCGTAGCCGCCGTTTTGACTGGAGTGGCTACTTACCCATCACTAGCGATGCACATCACCTCAGTTAAACGCTATTTCCAAACCATTCAAGATATCAAGGAGGCGTTAATAGATGTCGCTGATTTCCATAAGCCCAAAGTTCCACATGGAGCAGTATCTCGTCCTCGAGTTTTAACCATTGAGGATTCAAAGCCTAAGCCTCGATCCCTAGCTATTGAAGACAAGAAGGAGCCCCTTCAGATAATGGGCCCTGAAGAGAAAAACCCCAAAGCAAAACGTCCTGAACGCCCTCAGTGCAAATACTGCAACAAGTTTGGACACGGAGGCTGTGTGCTGGAAAAAGAAAGCTGACGCCGAGGAACAGGAGCAGGGAAAAGAAATGTCAGCATAGGGAAAGGCACACCTGTTGCTGACAAATCTCATGTGCCTGACTCATTTAAACAACTTATGCCACTACCTCGCGTTACTAATACCCCAGGGGATGATTCTGAGGGGGGTACAGATAAGGTCAGCTATTATGTTGTAGGAGTACCTGCTGAAGTGGAAGCCCCCAATTGCTTGAATGCTAAGGAGTAGATGAAGCCACCATACCTGAAGAGATGTATCTCTGCCAAGTTCTAGGGAAGCACGTCATTATCAATACTACCAGCGACGCAGATGAGGTGTTGTCTCACCTTATTCGCCCTATCCAGCATGGCCATACCATGCAGTCCACCCAGAAAAAATTACCCTGAGACTACGTGCAAAATAACCTTCAATTTCCATCTTAAGGAGGTCTTAGCGCTATCGCCCACTTTTGGGGGATACTTACAAAGGTCAAAGTGGTTATCCAAAAAGTTTGGGTGATGGCTATCTTAGATACAGGCTCCCTGGTGAACATAATCTCCTCCAAGTTGATTAAAAAGATCAAAAGCACCTGACTTGGAGTACAACCAAGACTTTGGAACCGCTGGTCCTAACAACACCCGCGCACTGGGTGCTTACTCATCCCTTCCCAATCGTATTGGGAATCTTATTCTATCAGCCCCCTCAGTGGCTTTGAATAATAACGCTTATGATATGCTTATAGGTACTCAGTTTATGATTGTTATGACGGCATTATTAATATGAAGCAAGGGTTCTTGTCGTTTCTCAATTATGAAGTCCCCTTAGTTCTAGCCAATACAGAACCCAGCAAGAAGGAATACTCTTGCATGTATACCAACCTCGCAAAAACAGTGACAAAAGAAAGGCAGGCTGCCAATGAGCTCAGCACCCCCCTTCATACATTTCAAGTGGCTGATAAAGTATTATACTACTATAACTGCATCACCCCAAGAAGCAGTAAGCTTGGTTTGATTTGGGAGGGACCTTTCTCCATTATCTACAAAAGAGGCAATGAATACTCCATCAAATCATTAGCCACAGGAGTTACTATAAACTGGATACATAGCCAATTTCTACGATCCTACACCCCTCCCAACATTCTTGAGGGGGGGCAATGTTGGACATTCTCCTTCTTAACTTAAGAAAAAGAATGTTGGAGGTACTAGTGCTCCCAAATCTGCTACCATGATTGGCCCATCTCCTGCCCAATCATCAAATAATATTTGTATATTAATGATATGAGTACCAATGGCGAAAATACCTTGGCAGATTCTTAGTGGAATCCTAACTATTGGAGAAATATGGTTTATAACAAAAAAGGTTTAAAAAGGTAATAATTAATAATAAGATTACTCTGACTTCTCGGCTAAATTTATGTGTTTGTTACCACACAAGTCTGACCACCGCTGAGGTGAGAAGATTTTACTCAACAATGATAGGGTGCAAATTAACCAATCATTACCACGCGAGTCTGACCACCATTGAGGTAAGAAGATTTTACTCGACAATGATAGGGTGCAAATTAACCAATCATTACCACCCAAGTCTGACCACCGCTGAGGTGAGAAAATTTTACTCGCTGGTGATTGGATAAAATTCATCAAATTATTACCACATGGGTTGGTTTTGCCTAAAAAAATTTATCTTTGATCTGATAGGCTGAAAGCCTATATTTCTAATTTAGATGATTCAGCTCTATATATTTTGCCTCGAATACCCATGGTCTCAAAATTTGAACTAGTTTAAATAAGAAATACTAGTATCAAAGAAAGGACCTTTCTTGGTTTTGCCCTGCCTAAACAATAGAAAACATAAAAAACTTTAACAAAGCATTATTTATTACTTTTATTAAAAAGTAAAATTCTCACTTTAAACAAAATATTTGTGGCATCCATCGGCAGATCCCACAATGATAACCATACTCTCATGAGGACATGTTTTTATACTCAACTTGAAGTCCAAAATGCAGGTTGCTCTGATGGAGCATCAGAGGGTTTCTGAGCACCGCCTGAGAGCGTGCAAGGTGGTTGCTAGATCCCAAGGCGGTACATAGCGACCTAGATTATTTTTGGGGCTAGTTGGTCCAGCCCAGGGGCGTTTTGCTGGCAGCTGATAATTCCAGGAGGTGGCGCACAGCTTCCCCACGTGGGTGCAGAAGGCGTCAATATGGCCAACATAGGCTAGCTTGGTGCTGGCAAAAGCTGGTTGAAATCAAAACCTTTTTACTAAATTTCAAATTTGATTGACAAAGTGATCAAAGTAAATGAGATTTTAAAAACCCATTTTTCATAGACTTGTTGAAAATGGTAACTATAAGCGTTGTATGTCTTAATAAAATATGATGTTATCATCAAAATACATCAAAACGCAGGACATCTACAAGTCTATAAATTCTACAGGTATCAGAATGCTTTTATTTTGGTCTTGAAAAAATAGCTCATCCAGTATCCAATCGTCAGATTTATATCTAAAGAGTACTGTGAGCTTGCAATCAATCTGAGGTATTTTTATGTGTGGCAAAGGGTAACTGTTTTCTGGTAATAGTATCAAGCTTGCAGTAATCCATGATCACTCAATGACTTCCACTTTTCCAAACCAGGAGCAGAAAAAAGCCCAAAGACTTTACAATTTTGCCATAAGGAATGAATAGTAGTTTTTTTTAATCTAAGGCCACTTTCACTACTTCCTTTCCTTTTCAAATAGTCCTCATTTTTATGAGATAGGGAATCCTAATATTGACCCAATGAGTTACTCCCCAAATTTTTCCAATATCACATGTGCCAGTGAAGAAAATGTCACAGTATTCATTTGATAACTTTTAAATAATTTGCAAAGGGCAGAGGTACAGTTTGACCTAATTTTGTGTCCAATAGTAGCATAGGTAGGGTGAAACTTTCAGTTTATCATCTTGCAATGTATTAAACTTATGTACAATGAGAACTACACTGAAGGTTAATTAAGGAAAAATTCTATAAAAATCTTCTTTCTAATGATGAGTCATTAAGATATTAAAAAATTGTTAGCTTAATGGAATTGGTTCTTGAGTAATCAGGGTCTAGTATACTTGAACATGATAAATTTAATAGATGGTTCTCTGCCCTTGTATCTATAAGATATGACTTTATGGGATGTAAACCTGATCTTGAGTATTGTAATGACTTGAGTCCTGAATGGTATATTATATTTGATGAAATCGGTGCTCTAGCTTCACATTTCAGCTGCACAGGTAGCTTGCAACAAAATAAAGAGTAATCTTTATGATGACAGAAACACTTAAAAGTAAAAATAATCATATTATAAATTAGGGCTTTAAATTATATCTTTCTTTTGTTTGCAACAACTAATTGCTAATAACTGTTTCAATTTGACTTTAACTAAGTTGAAAAATTACCATAGGGAAAATAAATTATGTTTAACAAAAATAATTGGCAGTTTGCCACTGTGGCTAAATGAAGCCCATGAT
Source organism: Massospora cicadina (assembly GCA_022478985.1). NCBI lineage: Eukaryota > Fungi > Entomophthoromycota > Entomophthoromycetes > Entomophthorales > Entomophthoraceae > Massospora > Massospora cicadina. The sequence continues at coordinate 506,473 of JAKSZP010005255.1, forward strand.
TTGGCTGCGCTAATCCATCCTTGTAACAAGCGTACATTACAGAAATCACCAGTGCTTGCAGGGCACTATAACAAATAAGGCATAGGTCACCTCCTACAAAATTATTCCTTTTTTATCAAAATAACATGTTGTACCACCATCTTTCCCATCATATGCCCATCTCACTGGTGTGCCTTGCCATTCACGTTTATAGCGGGGTAGTTTACCTCATCTTCATTGAGAAGATGGCAGAGCAGCAAGAAGAGTTATTCTCTACTGGTACCTTCCACAAGGAAAGCTTTGACAGCGTTTGTTTAACTTTGTATTCTCACTGTAATAAGAGGATATAGCTGCAAAATTATCAGTTAAGTTTAAGTCTGCGGGATTTCCTCATAATGCATGTGTAATGCACCCTCGACAACAGGGAAAGTATAATATATATAAGCTTTGAAGTCATACCAGACACCCTCTACATGATTTTGTAGAAAGCAACCTGAATAATGTCTTGTAACTTTTTTTAGGATATCAAACAGTATGAAATATATTGCTAAATTTTATGCTAGGTTATGAAGATTAATATCCTTGCTTTTTTTCAAGCCCTACAAGTAGTTTTTAGAAGATTTTTTCCAAAATCTATTGGATTCCCAATTTTTTCTACCTGATGTAACCCCAATAATTCTTCAATATTCTCCTAGAACTTTCAGAACTTATTCACATTGATTGTAATGCGCTGGGACACAAGTTTCATCCTACCCCTTACAAAAGAGCAAAACTGAGGATTTAAAAGACAATACCCTCATGGATGAGAAAATCCTCTATATGTGTCAAGTTCCATTATATCTATTCCCTTTTACTTATGGCAAAAAATGTGAAAACCAAATTGTTGAACCCATGACCTCAAAACAACAGAAAAATCATCAAAAAGCTTTCAAGAAGGCTGCCAAAAAGGTAGCATAAGAATTTATCCCACCACCTGAATCACACTACAACTGCGGCGCTATAAGTTTACTGATACACGCCAAGCAATCAGCAATGTCTGCAAGTTCCAAGTTGGCAGATTATCCTGAACAGTAATCATATGTGTTTTTTGTGATCCACATGAACCATAAACCCATTCTCGTGATAATGACGCATTTGATTAAGAACATTCACATGGTCAATCTACCAGAAATTTATATTGCGAAAAAAATGATTCTAAGCCTCCCCCAACATAACAATAATGTATTACAAAACATGGATAGCTCAGTTTAGCATTCCCTCATCCAAAGCCAAGTTCGTTTTTGGGCGTATCTGAGTCGAATGACTTAGACTACCACTCAAAAGTTGGACCAGGTGTCAAACTAATGATAGGGACGCTCAACGGTGCAGAATTCAGGGCTTATGCATCCCAGGTCAAATAAACTAAATTTCTTGTGCAACCCACCTGCAGACATACTGGATATCAAAGCAACACAATGTCTGTATGGGAGGAGGAGGAGTTCTCAAAAGCTCTTGCTTCTATGAATTCCACTTGGTCTGTTACTTTGTTCCTTAATTCGCCCTAAAGGCTTGGTGTGATTGAACTTAGAAATCAAAATGATCAAGCGGGATGTCACATTCCCATGGGACAGTGATAACTTTACAATCCTTTACATAATTGCCCCAAACAACTCAACTGTTTGTATTAACTTGCGTTTTTTAAACAAAACTTGACCTACCAAGCTAAACCATTTATCATAGGCGACTAGAAGTGTTTTCAAATGCTGCACTTGACCATTGGCGATTAACATCTCAATTCCCCCTGTTACATGTAGAAATTTTGGTGCACAAATTAACCAAAGGTATATCTTATCCCCTCCACCAATAACTCTTACGTAGTAACTCATTTGAAACACCCACACATACAGCAGAGTTCATTAACATTAATACTCTAAAGTTTTCATTCAATCAACATTTTACTAAAGTATAAAATTTCCATGTTTGATACTACTGTGTATCGTTTTTCTGACCTTTGTTTAGCAACTGTAATCCTGGACCTAATTAAATAACAATAGACCCAATATGGCTGGAATTTTAATCATTGATACATATTAGAGAGGATTTTTTAAATAGATACCTGCAAAAATCTTCATTACCTATATGGTGTGCCCATTTTTGTAAAGCCGCTTGGTAACATGGAGTCTCTAAAACAACACATCACAGCATCTGCAAAGTGGATTGCCCTATGCTGGAAAAATTTACCTAAGATTAAAGCAGCCTGCCACCAACATGCTTTCTTTCATCTATAAAGGTTTGCCTCTTTCATGAGATTCAGCACAGCATTGATACGTGAATGGAGTGAGTAATACTTCACCATTAAGAGAAAGACAATACTTCCCATCTACGTCTAAGTAAAATGGATGGTGCCACACAGATCACCAAAGTAAAAATAAACAAGACATTTTATGCGCCGTATACTGTTTGTAAACAAGGTACTTCTTGTATTTAAGTTTCTACTAGCACAGGCGCAATTGTTACTATTCCAAAGAAGTATCTAAGACTGATGACAATACTATTATATTACATTAATCAGATGATTGCGACCCAAACATATAATGGTTTTTAAATAAACTTAAAATCCATTCCCCTCTTAACTTACCTGTGAGAAATCTTTCTATAACTCTCCATGAAATAATTAATGAAATGGGGAAACCCGATTTTTAAAGGGCCAACCTTTTTATAGTTGTTTCATACAAAACTGTATGCCCCATAAGGAGGTAAATGGCAAGGGCAGCAAAAGATAGCATAAATATAGAAAAGATAATAATATCTTTGTTCAGAAAATTAAAGACAACCAACAAAGAGATTGATAAATCCAACATGGCTGTATAAGAAGTCGAGAAATTAAACAAAGTCTAGCTAATAATGAGAGACTGCCTTTGATTATAGTCCCATAACACTAGTATATAGACCTGAGACTTATAATCGAGATGGACATTACCTGTTTTGGTAATATGATATCTCAAGTACAAACTGAACTCTTATTTACCAATAAAACATAATGAACCGTCCTTATTAAAACATATTTTTTTGATTTTTGATGTCGTTGATGTAATGTAACAAACCTCATCATGAGCCTTCTCGAAAACTACCTGGTACTACCTGGCCTGCACCCAACGTTATTTAAAGTTTGACTAATAACAAGGTGGGCAGCCTACTTAGTTTATTAGTCCTTATTCACATACTTTTTGTTTTTGAATTGCTCTTCAATTTTAGTCATGAGTCAGTGCATTACTCTCCAGATTTTGAAAAACCACCCCTCCTCCATGGGCCTCAGTAAGAAAGAATTTTTAAGCAGGGGTTAACTTCATTGAGACAATTTCAGGATTATTCTTAGTACCAGAAACCTCAGGAAACTGCTTATGGAATATGTTAATTAAGTCTTGAGCATGACCACAGTTGCGAGCTGGAACCCAGCTATTTTTCTTCAGCATCAACCCCCTTCCATAATATCAGGTATTCCAGCTATCTTTTTATATGTCGAGAGACTGTTATCCCTTCCACTTTCTACTCTAGTTCCCCATCCACAACGTATGACTCTTTAGTCTCAGGTGGAGGTTCCTAAAACCGGGTATACTTAACTTATGAAGCGTTGTTCTAATTTGGAACCTGGGTTGCAAATCAAATTGGTACAAGGCATGACCTACTATTCTAACAATGGTTTAGGGTCATACTCTCTATGGTCCCAATTCTTGACGTGCTGCTTTATGATGATATTCCTGGCGTCAAGCATCGCCTAATCAACCTCTTTATACTCTGGGCCAACCCTTCTCTTACCATCAGTGTTCTCCTTATAAGTCTTCATAGCTGCGTCCAAATTAGTATCTACCTCTTGATGAATTTTTTTTGACTAAATTACCAAAATCTAGCACGTCTTCCACCTTGGACCTACAACTGGGTTTCATGCTAAATGAGAGATTATAACCATAATTAAAAAAAGGAGAAACCCAATAGCTGAATGCTAAGTGTTATCATAACTGAATTGTTCCAAAGGAATGTGTATAGCACAATCTGAGTGATTATCTGCCATGTAGCACCTTAATAATTGTTATAGACATTGGTTTACTCGTTCAATTTTCCCATCAAATTGGATTGAAAGGTAGTTGAAGGGCAGGGGCATATCTGGAGAGTTTTGTACAACTTCTTCCAAAATACAGGAATTAACTGGTATCCACGGCCGCTAAAAACCTCCTGGGCACCCCATGAGCAGAGAAAAACATGGAAAACAAAAAAGTTAGCCATATGGGCTGCCGTAACTGTGATATGACATGGGTTGAAGTGGGAAGACTGGGTAAACGGTCCAACACCAACATGATAAAATCATATCCTTCAGATTAGGTTATCTTTACAATAAAATCTGCTTATAATGTAATTTTAAGTCCATTATGCTTTCTAAGCAAATACCAACAAGCCTGAAAGCGGCTGACAGGCTTTTATTATGTTGCAAACAAGGCACTCCTTTATATCGCGCAATCTGTGCTGAAAGCCCTTCCAGTTATATATATGGCAGATAAGCCTCAGAGTTTTTACCTTCCCAGTATGCCCAATGGTTAACCCATCGTGATGCTTCTGAAATCCACAGGCGAAGAGTCCATTGGGAATACTTATGCATTCTTTAAACCATAAAATATCATCTCTTACATGCTACCCCTTTATTAATTCTTCCAGGTTTAAATTTCACTTGAGAAGAAACATGCTTTATTTTTGGGACAAAAATGTGACAAGACGACCTGTTTGAACCTACTGTCCTCTTCCAGGATATCCAGGTAAGCGAGAACAGAAACACAGGTGACCTTAGATAGATTATTTGACATATTTCATCCAGGAGCAGTATTCAATTGTGTGTTATGGAGCTCCACCTCCTTGGGTCAGGCGCTGATGCTGGATTGCAATGTAAGGCATCAATAAACCCATACTCCTTACCTTTTATAAACTCACAAGAGAACACAAACTGAAAAGGGTCTCATGCCACTGAGTATGCTTTGTAATCAGGGCATGAGGGTGCGGTAGTACAACAGCACTTGATAATCAGTATGAACCTGGAATGGTTGGTAAGAGCTGTGTCAATTGTGGCGCCAGTTAGTTAGCACTTCCACTAATGTCAATGTACCTTATCATAGACTTGATAATTTAACGCTCTTAGGGACATCTAGTGGGAGAAATACCCCACTGAATGCTCAACTAAATCTGCAACCACTTGAAATAGAGCTGTGACAAAATAGAAAAATTGAAGCATCACTAACCATTATAAACTCCTTGCTCAAGTCCACATGATGAACTATAGAGGTGGAAAGCAACATACACTTCACATCTTGAAATGCGCCCTCTAATGTAGATGACACTGGAGGGATTTAGCACCACAGGCCTTCTACAAGGGTGCAGCACCCTCTGAAAAGCTAGGTGTAAACCTTTTAAGGAAGGTGCAAGCTCATAAAAAGCTACATTTTTTTCTGAAGTTGGAGTTGGAAAATCGTGAATAGCTTTATCCTTGTCAGGAATGATCACATGACTCTGGTCAAACTCTATTTTGCCCAAGAAGGTCACCTGGGACTTGAAAATTAACACTTGCTCATTTTCAGCGTCAAGTTAGCTGCTCTCAAGTGTTCACTTTCTGTAAGTGGATCTCATGAGGCTCCTGATCTGGAAGAGCACCAAAATGTCGTTTATATAGGCCACACCACATACACCCAACGGCTCTCATAATGCCACACTAATAAGGCGTTAAAAGATTTCAGGTGCATTCTTAAGGCCAAATGGCATGACTCAGAACTGAAAAATTCCCTTTCTGGTGCAAAAGGCAGTAAACCATCTTTGCCCCTTTCTAATGCGAATTCAATTAGAGGCGTTCAGACAATCCAACTTGGACAAGACTTTAGACTTCTCCATAATAGGCAATTTGGGCTTTCACTAGAATGGCATGGAGATAGGTATGGTGACAATGTTCAAGTTACCATAGCTATGAAGGATTATATTGTACCATTGGCCTTTTCCACAAATAAGACTGGCGAGAATATTGGATGACTACTGAAAATTAGCACCTTTAATCAGTTGTTCTGTAACCTAAACATCTAGTGTAGCCTCTTCCTGAAGATCCAAAGGGTATATTGGGGAGAAAATGCAAACCATATCAACTATGAGATTAAAATCACATTAAAACTTAAAAACGATAAGATAAGGCATTTGCTGAAGCCACATTAAATAAAGATTCTAGCCCCACCAAGCAAGTGGGTAAAGGGGGCTCCATAGTGGGCTTCAACTGAGGTGCAAGACTGGGTTTCCGCACATTAGACCAAAGGGGTAAATCACTTGAAGTATCTACCGCAGGCATTAAGATTATTACCTTCCCACTTCTCTGACTAAAGTCAATTTACTGTCTAGTAATTAGGTCTTGATATTAATGGCAACACCACTCCACACCCAAAATAATTGGGTATAGCAGTTTTTGACTGTGAAGTTGTGTCCAGCAAGATAGTGCTCAATTAACAGTTCTATTGACTGTGTTCGAGTTCAAAAATGAGTTCAAAGCTGTAAGCTAGTGGAGAGGTCAATAGAGAAAAAGATGGGGCGAAATAGACTAATTTATTGAGTTGAAAAGTGTCAATGTTTATAGGATGTTTGGTTATGTGGTGCCTAGGGGATTTCCATGGCCCTGTGCCATCAATTCTTTTCTCAGTCTTCTGGATTGGCCATCTGGTCAGCACAATCATTGTTCTGCACATCCTTGTGACCGCTGTTGGGACGCAGGGTATAAAATCCACACATCCTTATGAAGTTCAAGGGTAACCAAAGCCTCAAGTGATGGATACTTAAAATGGTGCACTTTTTTTATAAAAGTCTTCACTCAAGGTAAAAAAACTTCTTGAGTGTCGTATCTTGATATTTTTTCACTAATAAGGTAGTGGAAAGACAAAATTTATAAAAAAAGAACGCAATATTTTTTCTAAAATTAAATAATATTGGAGATCAGGGATCTATTATCAGGAAAAAAACTCTCCAAGTGTTTCCAAGCTGAGATCTATACTAATCTGCAATTGGGAATTCTGCAACATTCTGTTTACTTCTGTCAGATATATTTGAATGCATAGATGAGGTTTAGACACCACAATATTGGGAGGATTCTTTCAAACAGTATTTAATTGCATAAGTAGGGTTTAAACCTGGATACTGTAATTCTTGATAAAGTTTCTTGGGGATTATCCCTGACAATGGTTTCATCAAACCTAAAGATTATTTATAATCCCATAATCAGATTTACTCATGTCTTTAATTTGATCCAGAATCCCACAACGCTCCCTTCTAGATCTTGGCGTAGGGGGTGAAGGACGAGAGAAATTGACTGTGTACTTGATTTACCAAAGTCCCCTGAGTGACCTCCACAATAGAGTAAACATTTTCTCGTTTATAAGTAACTTTATAGGGTCTTGAACAATTGGTCCCCAACTTGTTAATGCGTCCACCAGGTTGAGGTGATAGAAAAGGACTAAATTTACCCAGTTAGAAGGTATGCAGAGGAGCAAGCTTTTTGGTACTAATTATTTTCTCTGTTAGTGGTAGCAGACAAATTTTTTAAGCTAGGGCTTTTATAATCGTATAATCTCATAAGCAACACTTCTCATAATAACTTCAATGGCTTCTGAGAAAGCTTGATCTAACATGGCTTGCACTTTAAAGGGCAGCTATGGATTCAATATATACAAAGCTTGGAAAGGAGACATCTTATTAATTTAATTATAACTTTTTTGATGAGCAATAATTGCACTAGGTAGATATCACAGCCAATGTAGATGGTTATTTGAGGCCATTTTTTGGAGGGTTGAGCTTAATGTACCATTTACGCGCTTTACCATTCCTTTGGTTTCAGGATGGTAAGGAGTGCAAAACACTTGAAAGGACCCAATAAGTTTGGTTAATTCATTCACCAATGATGATCAAAAATTCTGACCATTACTGGAGAGAGTTATTAGGGCACACATGTTGGGTGATAATTTGATTATGTACGAACGTAGTGGTAACTTTTTCTGAGGTGGAAGTAGGGATATAGCTTCATTCCACTTTTTTAAATGATCAACAGACATAATGAGGAGACAATGACCATTAGATGCTCGAAAAGTAGACTTAACATAGACAATTATAGTATGGAAGGGTTCATAGGGTGGAACCACTGGATGTTGTAACTTGAGGTAGGTCCAGCCTAACTTTTACATACCAGACTGGACTCTAATAAATTTTGCATTGGGAAGAGCATCTCTTCCCAGTAACATTAGGTCATGAGCCACTGAAGAGTTTTCTGAGTTCCTTCGTGGCTGACCAGATGCCCTTCTAGTATAACATCTGTGCGACTGAAGGTTAAATGTAGGTTACCCATTTTTGTGATACAAGTTTGTATAAATTACTGTCTTTTTTCTAGATATTTTCTGACATTTTTGCTAATTCTTTTTGAATAGTCAGGGGCTCATTTTTCCATAAATAGTGTTGGATTTAAAAACATAAAGTTTAACTTCTTCATGGTCAATTAATGTCAGTATGGGTAGCTTAGATAAACAACTTACATTCTAGTGTAACGGCCCTGGGCGACGGATAATGGAAAAATCGTAGTTCATAAATTTTTTAAAGCCCATCAGGACATTCTTCCGTCATAATCCTTCATCTTTTAGAGCTAATGAAATGAAGCATGGTGGGTAATTTTGGTAAATGCTTCCCATATAAATAAGGTGGAGATTCTTAATAACTAATAGTACCACCAAAAACTCTCACTCTATAACACTATAGATGCATTCAGCTTTTAACAGGGTTTTGATATAATAGGTGATGGGATAATCCACAAAGGTTTCGTCGTGCTGAAAAAAATATAGCTCTTATAGCTATATCAAAATCATCAGTAAAAATTAGGAATGGTTTGTCAAAATTAGGATGCTACAAGTACAGAAGAGTGAAAGAGCTACATCTAATAGGTCATAAGCATGTTGTTGCTCCTCTTTTCACTGGAAAAGTATTTCTTTCTTGAACAAATATACTAAGGGCTCAGATGTGCTGGTAAATTGTGAATAAATTGCCAATAATATTCCACTATCTCTAAAAAGACTTGTACATCTCGTAGGTATTTAAGGGGGACATCTTAAATTGGCTGTAACTTTGTCCTCCATTGGGGATATTCTGGCCTAACTTACCTTATGGCCCAAAAGATCCAGTTACCTTTAGAAAAAGGAACATTTGGAAGACTTTAAATTCAGAGAAACTTGCATAATTGCTTTAAACCCTCCCTTAGGTGTGCCAGGTGATCAGTAAAATTTTTTAAAAAAATTATTATATTTTCAGATAGACTAATACACAAGAGCGTTTTGAATCTCCTAATAACCTGTCCATTGCTCTTTGATAAAGGGCGTTGCTTAACCCCTGCAGCATTCAAATAGGCTCAAAAAACCTTTGCTAGAGATGAGGACACTTTTTACCGTCTTCAAAGGATAAGTCAGTCTGCTAATACCCACTGGTAAGTCCATTGCAAAAAAATACCGGGATCCTGACATTCAGCATATGGAGTCATCTATACAAGGTAAATTATATTGAATCTTCATGTAATGTAATTTATTTGTTGATAATCCAAACCAACTTGATGCCTGACATTTTTTTAAAAAAATAACAAAAGTGGAGAAGACCAAGGGCTTTTTGTTGGTACAAGTAACCAATCATCAAGTAGTTGTTTTAGTTTCAAGGCGCTTGCGCTTCCTTGACTCAAGATTTTTGGTAAGCCTGAGATTTATATGGGGGTGAACCTCGGTTTTTTTGTAGATAACTCCTGACATCTTCCCTTAGTCACCTGGTCCTGATAAAAAACTATTTTTATACTCCTCAATGAGGGCTTCTCCATTTTTACCTTTATTGGGAGCGAGGCTGTCCCCAGTCTTACTTTGACCATATTTATTGTGGGTAGGGGATAAAACCCAAAATCTTCTAGAAAATCAAAACTGCTTACATACGAATTATTTTTTAAGACAGAGTTTTTCATAAGTGATGAGAGCATTTCATGGAACTTGAGGGTCTGATTTATTAAATTTTTAGTAAATTGGAGATAGAATTCCCTTAGGTGGAGTCTAAAATTTCAGGACAGGGTAACGCCTCCTTTATATAAGTATAAAGGTGTTCGTATAGCTCTAAAAACTTGGTTAAAAGGAATGGGAATCTTAATTCCATAATAATTGATAACTTGAGAACCAGGTGGTATATTAAAAGGATGGGGGCCATAAGAGGTATCCAGTCTTTGGCATCCACAGCCGCAGGAGTTTACTTAGTTTTAAACCTTAAGTTCTGGTACTCTACTTTTTAAGTAGAGTTGGGATGAATGAGGCTGTTACATTGTTTTAAGGCAACTTTTTTTCTGATTGGGTGATCAGATATTGTAGAAATCCAATATCCCAAGAGTGAAAGGTATCTTTCTTTGTGATTGATTATTCAATTGAACTCCAGAATTAGTTGTACTCCAATAAGAAATTCATAGATATTGTTTTCTAACGTGATAGTGGGGTTGTTTATCAAGGAGTTATCTAAATTGGAGATGTAAGGCATAATATTCTCTAATTGCCTTACTAAATTGATTCCCCGCTGTCCCATATTCAGCTTTGTGGACCAAGTCTAAAGGCATTTTAATTTTCTGTATAAGTAAGGAGGATATAACGTTAACCAGAGAGCTGATATCAATTATAGCCATGACTAACTTTTTGAACGACTACTTCTACTAATACCATCAAAGATCCATATTGAGATTAACATCCAATAAACATTTGTTAAGTAATTGTAGTGAGGTGAGTACAAGATTTTGCCTCAGCCAAACTTGGGGTTTAAATGTGTTTATAAAGTCTTGTTGGTTAATTCTTGTCTCTCACTCGAGGAGCTGAAGGTAGAATTTGAATGGGTAAGAGACCAACATAAAAATAAAAAAGCTGAAGGTCTTTAATTCCTTAATTTTAAGAGGTAAATCAATCTCAGCAGAATCAGCTAATACAAAGCAACCCAAAGTACTTGGCATAGAGCTTGAAGGTTGAGCCATTTGAGTTTCATCATCAGAGGGAGCCTCTTGCCCTATGCTGACTGATCTTTTGCTGCCTTATATTGACGAAGTTTGTGGCAGTAGTTTACGGTTTGGTTGGTCTTATTGCAATAATTGCAAAAAAAACTTGGGTGTAGGCGAGTTGGGGGGCCTTGCCACTAACCCTTGAGGTTGAGGCTTATTGTTAGGACGGGGTGGCCCAGTAGATCTAAACATATCAGCTGGAATCTCCTTAATGGCTTCCTTGATATACAGGTTGGATGTAAGATCAGGCTTAACGCTTTTAGATAGAGTAGGATATTAAGCATATATTTGTTGGTATAGAGGCAGTGATAGCATCATCAATGTAAGACAATTCCATGAGACCAAAGTCTGCGCTCAAAATAAAATTTGTGATCAAATTTATTTAATGGATTCTCCCCAGTTAAGGATGAATCTCATAAGTAACTGCTTCTGATTGGATTTTTAAGTCACTTATAAACTTTTGAAGCAGAGAAGTCTTGGAATCATTCCAATTATGACAATGCATCAGATGAGGTACCATTATATCCTAGGCTACGAGGCTAAGGCAATTTTTCAGAAGTATCAGCCATTGGTTATTTGTATCTTCTTTCATTGCAATTTCATAACAATATGAGAAGGAGAAAATGCTCCCTTCCCCAGGGACGTACTTCTTCTTGAAGGAAGGTTTATACGTGTTAATTTGAGGGGTTGGAGGTTGAACAACATGAACTGACACTGGGGGCACTTTTCAACTAAAGAGGAATTGGTATCATGGGATTATTCTTGGGATGTTGAGCATCCACTTGACTCCGCAGGTCATTTACATCTTCAATAACTAAATATACTCACTCATGGGCGTCCTGAAGGGCCGTTTTTGTGGCTAAGAGCTGGGTCAACTGCTTAATTTTCTTCAATAAACTGTCAGTTGAGTCTTGAAGTTCAAGTTGAAGTTGCTCCATGGAAAGCATTCAATGTTCCAAGCCTCGTAATATGGCGGGTGGTAGCCAAAATTTAAAGTCATCCAAGAAGAGCGCCCAAAGAAACTTCAGGGAGGAGAGGAGCTTCATCTTAAGTGAGTTGCGCTCCTTAAGGTATGCGTCCTAGTTGGACATCAAGATGTTTAAATTTGTCAGATTACTGACTGGAGTCAATCATCAGGGCTCTTGGATCAGAATTAGGTCTGGTAGGGCTGGGGTCTCATTGGGCCAGGGGTCCAGGGGATCCACGTCAGCTGGGAAGTCTATCATGACCAGGGATTCTGGTTTTACAGGCATTCCAGGAGGACCAGAATCGACAAGCATTCCAGGTGGCCTGAGGAACGAATATTGTCCTGAGTATCCTGAACATCATAAATTAACTCTTTGAGAAAGTGGAGTCGTTCATCCATTGGGGACATAAAGTTATTGATTTGGGTTTGTACTCCTGTGGTACAATCTCTGATCTGGTTATGTATGACAGCTTCTAGTTGGCTGAAATGATTGGATAGCTCCAGTTGTACGAATCTCATTAATCCCTCATCAAGTTGTGTTAATCACTCTGCATCTCATTGGTGATTTGTCAATTTTCCAAAATGGTACTTCAATTTTCACTGATGAAGAGAGAGGAAGACGGGTAAAATTTAAGGAGTTGCAAATGCAATGTCCCCAATGACTGTAATTGCCAAAGTAAGTCCTGATGATGGAACCTGGCTACTTGTATTAGAATTACAGGGTGTGATGTATTAATTTAAGCAAATAGCGCTCCAAACATTCTGCCCTGACCTGACATCCATGAAGTGAGGAACTGTTGGTTAACCCAAAATTAGGAGCCAGTAGTATGAGAGCTCACCTTCTATTTTCTTAACTATCCATGATAATGCCCCAGAAAGGAGGAGCTGGAGAGCTTTAGCGAAGTCTGAGAATGTAACTGGTACCGCTCCGCGGAAGGAGTGGTGAGGTTTACCTCCATGGACATGTGTAATAAAAGGTTGTAAGTCAGTTTACCCCACCTATGTGAATATTAATTGCCCAATCACTGAGGCGAGCGGCACCATGCTCTGAAGAGTTTATTATGCCAAACCTTTGTCATTCATTGTAATTATAATTTCTCTGAAAACTTGGGGTGGAACTGGAAGGAAACACCAGTTTTGTCAGGACGCGGGGGAAAAATTCAACCATTCTTATGAAGTCTAGTGCAACAAAAGCCCCAGGTGAAGGATACTCAAAAGGGTGTACTTTTTTATAAAGATCTTTACTCAAGTGAAAAACTCCTTTGGTGGTTTATCCAGATATATCTTCACTAATAAGTTAGTGGAAATCCAAAATTTAGAGCAAAAAATAATGTGATCTTTGTTTTATCTCAAACTGAAATATATATGTGATAAGGGAAGTATTAAAGAAAAATCTACAAATGCTTCAAAGCTGTGATCTATACTAATCTGCAATTGATGATTCTGCAACATTCTGATTACTTCTAATAATAAATAATTGATTGTATAGATTGAGTTTAGTTTTGATATCAGGTAGCTTCAGTCAAACAGTATTCACTTGCATAGGTCAGTTTTGGACCTCAGTATCGGGAGGCTTTGATAAATTTAGCTGAGGAACATCCCTGACAATATTTTGTCAAATAATTAGATTTTCTGTAAATCCTGTCATCTGATTTACTCAAATTTATATTTGATGCTGGAATTCAATAGCTGTAATTGCGGGAGTCACGCCTCTTGAGGTTTAGGAAACAGAGATGAATTTACTGAAAGCATCTCTATCAAATTTCTTACATATGATGCTTCCTGATCAAAGTTCACATTGGTGCCTTCAGGGACCAGTTTCATTTGCAATGGTTCAAGATTCAAATTATCAAGGTTTAATTTGGGAGTGGGGGATTATAACTCGCTCATCATCTTAGATCCTGACAATGCATCCTCAAGATCCTGTTGGAGGAACTATAGGGCCAAAGGAATCAGCCATTTACTCAATTCACCACTGTCCCCTGATGACATCAGTAATGGAGTACTTAGAGTTCACCTTATGAATAATCTTTTAAGGTCAAGATCAAATAATGTCAAGATTGTTCTTTGACCTCCAGGTCATTGAGAATAAAAGAGAATGAGGCCACTCAATTGAACATAGGTAAGGAGGGTCAGCTGACATTAGATCAGGATGTTTCCTTTCTGTGGTGTTGAAAATGCCTTGTGTGACTAGTGTTTGAAGCCGGCATTTCATCAGCTAAGCCCTAAAAGTATTTCATTGTTCTCAGGCACAAAGGAGTCAAGCAGTGGCTGGATGCTACTTGTTATTGGGGAGCACGCCTATATATAGCTTCATAGGGGAGCAGCTTGATGATTCAGTGGTAACTTAATTTGGTAAGCAAGCTAAGTGCTGGGCAAGTATTGGTTCCACTGGCGGGGTCAGAGGAGGCCATCTTCTGCAGGATAGAGATGAGGGTTTCATTAGCACGTTCCACCACCCCATTAGAGAAGGGTTGTAAGGGGCGGTGAAACTCTGGTTAGTTCCAAAAAAGAGAATTAAGTCTTGGGCTACCTGCGAGAGGAAATTTAGCCCATCTGAGAATAGGTTTGTGGGCATCCATGCTGGGTGAAAAAGGAGTGAATAAGGAACAGGGCCAATGCTTTCATGGTGGCAGATGGTACAGAAATTTCTTTGACCATTTGGCTAGATTGTCCACAGCCAGTAAGATATATTTAAGCCGTGAAGCCTGGTGGGCAAGGGCCCACTACATTAATTCTGATGACATTAAATGTGCCTGATGGAGCCATGACTGAATGCAGGATATTGGGGGCTAACACATACTGGGCTCGACAAGTCATAAAGCCTTTAGAACTTCCTAAATGAAATAACTATTTGGTCCCAGTAGCATCGTTTTTTGCCATTTGTGGGTATTTTCACTGAACCATATCCCACGGTCATATGCCCTTCTAGAATAACATCAGTTCAGGAGGAAGGGCAGAGATAAGTGAGCCATTTTTTGTTAATTTTCATATATAACATTCTTTCCCTCTTCTGGGTGCCTTGTGTCTTTTTTCGGAGCTTGGCTTGGATCTCAGGAGTCTCCAACTCCCATTTCTTGGGCGGCTAATTATATCATACAGTTGGTCTTCCTCAGGGGTCAGGGAAGCTGCTACCGACATCCCCAAGAAACTAATGACATTATGTTTAATCATTCTGTGTAATAAACAATGGTAAAATCATAGTAATAACCTTAGGGCCCATCTTGCTAACCGGAATATCCTTTTCTTTCTTTTGCTGCAGCCATAAGAGTGAGAATGTTTGGTGATAAAGGTGAAATAGGTGCCATATAGGAAGGGAAAAAATGCTTGATTGTCTAAAACAGCCAGGCACTCACACTCAGTAACACTATAATTCCATTCAGTTTTGCTAAGGTCTTTTTGAAATAAGCCACTGGGTGTTCAACCTTATTTTCATCGGTCTGAGCTAGGATGGCCCTGACGGTAACATAAATAGCATCAGTGAGTAGGAAAAAAAGGGTCAATCGAAGTGCATATGAACTAAAATAGGTTTAGAAAAAACTCAGTCCTCAACTCATTTGAGGCCTGCTCTTCATCGGGTCACGCCTTAAAAAGCACATTCTTCTGTAGTAGATAGACAGAGGATCAGCTAAGTCAGCAAACTGAGGAATGAACTGATGGTTGCAGCTCACAATACTCTGGAATAATTGAGTATCCTTAAGGCTCTGTGAGCTTGACATCTTTTTAATGGCATTGACTTTATCCATATGGGCTGGATAAAATCTTTTGAGACTTAGTGTCTTAGAAACTTTGTTTAAGATTGGAAAAAAGAAGCACTTTGAAGGCTTAGGCTTTATCAAGACCTTTCTGAGACGATTAAAGACTTCACGGAGGTGTTCCTTATGTTCATTGAAGGTTTATGAGAAGACAGTGATACATCAAGGTACATGAGGCTCAGGAGAGTTTCAAGTCCCATAGTATTCTGTCTATGGCATGTTTAAAGGTGGTAGGCGCGCTGAAAAGGCCCTGAGGAATCCTCGTTGACTCAAATAGATCCTCATTGGCTATGAGCGCACATTTGGATCATTCTTTGGGGCCGAACTCCTCCTCATTATCTGCTAGTAGGATCCATAGCAGAAATGAATTGCAACCTGGCGAGCAAGTGAAAAAAGTCGTCGATCTTGGGCGAGGGGCAATCCTTCTTGGTAATGGAGTTAATCCGTCAATAGTCCATCAGCACATGATGGCTGCCTTCTTTCTTCTGAACTAACAGAAGGGGTGAGCCCAAGGACTATGCGAAGGCACCAGTAGCCTGGCTTCAAGTTGTTGCTTGAGTCCAACAGCTACCTTCGCCTCTTCAACATTACTTTTCTGGTAGGGACGGGACCAAATGGGTGAGCATCCCAGGCTCCACGTGATGCATAACAACAATCAATTTACTGAAATCATAGGTAGAGGTTGAGTAGAGATTCGAGTATTCCACCATTAATTTCTTAACCTGGCTCTTTTACTAATTAGTGAGCTCCTGCCTAATAGAGGTGTCAACTAGGGATACTGATGAGGTTGTTTCTAGACTAAAATCCTATAAACTTCCAAAGCTATGAACATCATCAATAGCCTCTACAGGTAGGAGGTAAACATAAGTGGCTGGACTATTAGACCCCACTATCCCAGGTTTGTCAGTGAGTTTACCAAGAACACCAATATAATTCAGCATAGAAAGAATCTGAAATTTCTGGAAAGGTCAGGACCTCTTTGATGGATGGGTTGTCCCAGCCCCATATTTCAAGCATTTTTTCTTAACTGAATATTGATATGGACCTGGGTGTTGATGATAAGCTGGGACTTTTTCAGTATAGTGATCGTCTTAGGAAGATAAATTAACATGCCTTATTGGCATCTACTGCAGGAGGGGCATCTATATGCAAGAACCTCTTACATAATACATGAGCCTGTCAATACAGCCTTTGCCCTCCAACAGGAAAACCTGAACTTAGACCTCTGTCTTAGCATCGTGAGAGGTTTCAAAAACTAGTGGAACCCAGTGTCCCAGAATGGGTAAGAATCTTCCATCATAGTGCATAATGGCCAAATAATTTCGGAGAAACTGAGTCTCTAGGATATGGTCATAGCTCAGCTTGTCTAATTCAATGGTGGGGGTATTCATGGAAAGTTTCCAAGGCGAATGGGTAGAGAGGAGTAGAAACAAATGGATCGAGTGAATTGTGACCCAGCTGCGCATGTTCCATGTAATGGGACAAGTCTAGAGCAATTTTGATGTGCTTCATTATTTAGACAAAATGACATTTATGGTGTATCACTGTTGACAATGGCATGGACAAGGATTTTGTGAAATTAAATTGTGATACATTTAATTATGCTACCAAACAGAAGAGTTAAAGTGAGAACATGGGAGATTCATCATAAGAAAAGTAAGCAGTATCAAGTTCTTGATCATTTACAAAAATTTTTCTTCTTCCTCTTTGACAGCAATAGGTTTATTAGAGGTCGCTAAACATCCTTGAGGCTTTACAGGGATGTCAGCATGAATTGCCTCATCCTTGATGCTAACAGCCCTTTTCCCAACTCCTTGGCAAGTATTGTCCAACAAGTCTTGGCGCTATGACGGAATCCATTGCATTAGGAGCATTGAAATCAGAGATTCTGCTGGTCCTCAACAACGTGGACCTGAGGGCGACTTGAGGAGATGTGTGCAGTAGACTTGGGATGCAAGATAGACTCAGGGATTTCGTTAAGTTCCTCCTAACTTTCCCAGATGCAGGTGAAGATATTTTTTCTTGCCAAAATGTGCATTGGGACCTCTGGATAAAATCTTTACGCAGAGATTGCCACAGCTAAAGCATCGTCTAAGTTTATGTACTTAGTGGTTACTAAAGTTTTACTTGGCCATAGACTGGAATGGTGAAAGCCACCAGACTTTTCCTTTGTTCAGTCAAATGCTCATAAAATCTGCTTATAATTGGCCAAGGTTTGGTTGCTTTTAGATTCCTGGATGAGAGCAGAATGGACATTTATCTAGGTAAGCTTTCCTTTAGATGAGGAGTTATAACCTCCCAATTGATACTATTTAAGTAAGAATGGAATAAAGCTTAAAGTTAGTCACAAGGATGTTGAAAGAGTATTGCACCAGGAACTGGTGCAGGCTTGAGATCTCTGTTTCCTCATAGAGATGAGGGGCTTGTTGATCCAATCGTCAACTTAATCCTTCCAAATCCTCCTGAATGTCATTACATTTTTGGTTTAGAGAGGTAATGGAAGCTTTATAGGCAACCTTCTCTTCTAGCGCTTGAATCTTGGAATGTTGGAGGAGCAGCTGACTCTCAAAGCTGCCCAAACAGGTTTAAAACCCACGTCACGATTTTTCAAGTTGAGTGATGGGGCCATCGGTGAGCTTGGCAAAAGTGCTGAAGTTATCCAGTTCATACAGGAAGGCCTCAATCAAAAGTCTGGGGCTGAGAGGCACAGCATCTATTCAAAGCTTGCAGCCTTGGGCAACATTGCATATTTGAACTCATAAGGCAGCAAGCGCCATGAGAAAGTCTTGTTCTCAGGAGTCTTTAGGATCACCAGGTGTAAGCACTTCAGTACTAGAAGATCCTTGTTTCCCATGGGAAATTTAGGCTCTTAATGTTCCGGGTTCCTTTGGGCCCATCACTTCCAGAGGCGATATTGCAGGAGGCTAACTCCTGGTAAAGTTGATGGAGGGTCCTCACAAGGTCTTTTACCTGGTTGAGGTGCTGGTTCCAGGTGGCCTCAAGGATCTGCACGTTTTGATGATTCTGGTCCTCAAGGCAAAAAAATACTACTATCCAACATGGCGATCTGATTATGAGCCTCCTTAATTTATGGTTATTGACAATGGCTATCTGATTGTCATGAATGAAGGAGGATACCGCGTTGTAAAAGTTAATGTATGAGTGTAGGTTTAAGTATGTCCTAATTGACATGATATTTCCTGGTGATGCAGCCCAACTATTTGTAGAAGGTGGCTTATGATTTGATGGACGAAACTTCAGAGATAGCATTTAGTACTTAAAGCCAACTCTACAGATTTTAGTAGAGCCAAGGTATATAAATCTCGCATTGTGGAAGGCACTGAAGAGGCGCGCAAGTGACCAGAGTATCTTCCCACAGAGCTATGCCATTCATTACTTGTTTAATAATCTCGTTGAGGTTCTCAAATTGAAGATAATACTGATCATTTTCAATGGATGTAGGGTAAAATGGAAGGTGCCCAGAAACTTTAGGCTATCAGGCTGGATAGGAGGTACTCATACTGAGAGGTGTTAACCCATTAAGTTTTAACTTTTGGCCAATCAGAAGGCTGGTTTTTGTTTTTCAATTATTCTCTATTTTCATGGTAGACGTTTACACTTGGACAGCTTGTAGCCCTCTGTAGTGAGCAACACTTATCTCAATTTAACGGTTCTTTTGACTATAGCCAAAGTTTGAAAATGGGCTCAAAGCTTTAAACTAGTGGAGAGGTCAATGAAGACAAAAAAATGGGGCTAAATAGACTACTTATTTGAGTTAAAAAGTTTCAATATTTATAAATGTGTGGGGATGTGGTGCTTTGGGGACCTCCATGGCCGTGTGTGATCAGGATCTTTTACAGCCTTCTAAATTACCATCTGGTCAGCGCCCTCATTGTTCTGCGTCATAGTCATGCCTTTAATGATGGGGTCGCGCCACTTGAGGCTCAGACAGCGGAAGTGAAGTTCTTGATGGCATTTTCGTCAATTTTATGTGTGTGGTGCTTCTTGATCAAAACTCATTAGTGCCTTCAAACCTGTTTTTTTGATGGCTCAAAAGTTGACTTATTAAATTTTTAATTTGAGAGTGGGGACCTTGACTCGCTCATCATCTCAAATTTAGACAGTGGTCCTTTCCAACTTGATAATCAATAATACCTTGCACTTCTAATGTGGAATTAACTATCAGGTGCCTGCCCGAACCAAACTCCATGGTAGATAGTGCAAATCATAGGTAAGCAGTTAGTTCCTGATCAATAAAATTTACTAAAGCACTAGCACCCATGAGAAAAGTTGTCCTCAGTTTTTCCAAAGAGGAAGAGAGCGGCAGCGAGCAGAAAACATCCAGAATATTTTTTCATTTAAAATAAAAAGCAAACAAGTCGCCAGTAGGATCTTCATTAGACATAATAATGGTACCAGGATAATCTTTTATAATAAAAAATGGAGTGGAATAGTTTGTTAGTCTTATCACACAGAAGAGACATATCCCTCAACATCTTCTGCCACTTAATGCTTACCACCATACTTTAAAATACCTTTTCTGCCACCTTAGTTTGGCAAATCCTATGGTGAGTCAGGAGAGAGTTCTCTAAGGTGATTTGATATACAGAGATTGATCTAAGGATAGGATCCCATGAGCTTAAGAACAGCTCAAACTTATATAAAGAATTACAAAGTAAGACTGCTTTCTAAGTTTTAATGGTAGATCCCCAAGCTGCTTGCCGGCGTGACATAGATATTATTTATTATAACGGCAAAACCCTCTTCAGATGAGAATTTGCTTTATTCCGTGGAAAGGAACTTCATAGCAAGACTTTAAATTAGAAATATTTTAGATGACGCAAAGGGGCTAGACCCCTGCTGACACTTTGATTCCACTGAGAAAGAAGGTATGTCAGCATAAAAGACCTACAATTTCAGAGGTGAAGTGCTGTTTTTGATGCCAGTATTTATAAGGGCTCCTGCAAGTGAAACCTTTTCAGCCAAATCAGATATATAATTAATTAGAGAACAGGGGCTAGAACCCTTCCAACCCTCTGATTCCACTGAGAATAATGGTGGGTCAGCGTAGGACACCTCAAAATTCAGAGGCAAAGTTCTTTTTTTAGGTCCAGTATTTATAGATGTCCATGCAAGTGAAAAATCCTTAGTTAAAAAGGTCTTTAATTAATAAACTGGGGATAGATACCTACCATACCTCTGATTTTACCAAAGACGATGAAGGGTCAGTGTAGCACTCCTCAATCCTCAAAGGCGAAGTACTAGTTCTAGGGCCAGTATCTATAAGGGTCCTTGAAATTGAAACCTCAAAAACTATATTTAGTAACTAAATGACAGTATCTGTGGGGAAATTCTCACAGAGAATGGATATCACATGATAGGCTTGGCAGGTTGAGCCCACAATACCTGTGTGATCATTAAACAACTGTGTATACTTTATTTGGAAAATGACTATTTTACAACGTCCAACCAAGGCAGTCCTAGACCTGACCACCAAAATTATATAAAAGGGACTCCTGAGAAAATCCTCATGACTGGATGCACAAAACCCATAGAAGGTTTGGAAGGGGTGAAGCGGATTTCCAGATCTTCATAAGTCATTCCAAAACTTCTACTGACTTACAAAACTTCAGTTGTTTTCTAAAAACTATATTTACCTGTTAGATGCACCAGGTTGAAGATGACGCGACAAATCACCACTGCAAGGGGGTAAATGAGGGCAGTTTAAAAAAAATGATAGAAACTTCAGAAGATCTAGAAGCTATCACCAACTTAATTTCACTAATAATTCAGAAGTTGGTTTCATAATAATTACAGCAGGTCCTAGAAGGCTCTGAAATCAATAAGTACATGCAGAAAGGAAGAAAGCTATGCAGGCAGTAACAAAAGAGGCGTCAAGCCGTGCAGTTATTAAAACAAATAATAAAGTGTGATGAGGTGAATATTAACCATGGTAAACATCTAACACACTCTGTTACCATTAAGAAATAGTCACAAATTTTAAAAATCACCGTAAGTATATTAAAAGTGTTGGTCATCTAATGTTAAGAGAGTGTCCATACCTCTCTATGAAACGACTAATAGAAATTGGGAGCCCCCTCACTTTGGAAGAGGCCAACCTTTTCATAACTGATACATATAAAATGGTATGCCCCATAAGGCGGTAAATGGCAAGGCCAGATAAGATAGTAAATGGGTATATAAAAAAGACACTAATAACTTTACTTAAAAAAGAAAAGATGATTAACAGTAGGATTAGTTAAAATATATGCATTGAAGGAAGTTGATTCCAAACAAATTTTAGCCAATAATGAGAGACTACCATCAATGATATTACCATAATGCAAGTATGTATATACCCAAGAATTTAAAAATAAAATGAGTATTACATGTTTTTAGAAAAATGATATCGTAAAAATTATTAAAAGCTCATTTTCCAATGAAACATATTGAACTGTCCTTAGTTAAAACATATTTTGTGTTTTTTGTCACTGTTGATGTACCGCTGAAAATATCTTTACGTGCCTTTTTTGAACCAACCTGTGCCTGGATGGCCTGCACCCAGCGTTGATCCAAGGTATGAATGAGATCAGGGAGGGCAGCTAACTCATTTATTTTAGTTTTGTTTACATCCTTTTTGTTTCCTTGATTTACTCCCACAATCAGGTCATGAGTCTTGACTTAACCAGTATTAGTTTTGTCTCTGATGAATACTATGGGATGCTGTACATAGAGCAACCCACAGGAAAAGCCCTGAACCATATGGCGTTCCATATGAGCCTATCCTTAACACTTCAATTTAAAAGCGCCTCTACTCAATGAGTCCATCAATAAATGTCTTCTAGTACCTTCCTAATGCTTGGAGTTTCAGAGGCCTTTATTCTAACCTTATTACAATAAGGTGATTAGAAGACCTAAGTAATAGGCGCTCAATATTACTTACTCTCACAAATTCTTGAACAATGACCAGGATACTATCAAACCAGCTGTGTAAAATTATTCAAAAATTCATATCAAGAATTTAATATGGATTTGTCTCCATCTGCAGCATATGGGACAACATACACACTGTTGCGAACATCTGACAGTCTAATTCAAAAGATGCACTTATTATTTTAGACCAACAAAGAAAATATTATTGCATACATTAGAATTTTCTTAGGCCAACTCTAGACTTTTTTACATCCATTTTTATCTAAAAACTGAGTAATGCTTTTAAATTAGTCAGCAAAGATGACCATCCATAATTTAAGATTTGTTGCAGACCCAATTCTCTAACATTGCAAAAAAGCAGGGCGACCTCACTCATCCCTTTGTTGTCCAACTTGAGGTTGGACCCAGTACTGCATGCCATAGATCAGAACCTGAAAGGCATTGCTTCTTAGATTAAAAGCCTCTCAAAGTATTGGTATCTCAAATGACTGTTTGGTAGGTGTCTCCAACCCATCTGGCGCTCACTCCTTAGAAACAATCATAAGCCATTATGATCAAGTAAGTAATGCTAAAGTCATATGACAAAAACAAGTTCTACTACTTGGCAAGTGTCGGACATTTGCCCTCCAAGCTGCAAAATATGAATTTTTGGGTCAAAATTAGATGAAAAAGGAAAATGTTGGCCATTTGCAAGTTTGTGATGATAATATAAAGGATTTAAATAAAGCTAACAATTCTATTATCCAAAAGACCCTGGCCAATTCTTGGTGGAACCCCACAAAGCAAAGCAACATTATTATGAATACTAACCGGGAAAATAGCACCAAGTTGGGAGTCAAATTTTCCTGACCATGCGGGTAAACCTGGGGATTCCATCAAAGGTTTCTCATCAGGTCATGACTAGTTCAAAGCCAGCATCAAAGCGGGGACCACCCCCTTTTATAGGCTAGGTGGGGGTCTCCCAAGGTGCAATAAATTTTTGCTAAAGGGGATTGGTTGAAATTTATCAAGTTGTTACCCCAGGGTACATATTGCCAATTATTGACGCCCCATCAGTCGTTCAGCCCTAGTGAAGTTAGTTTTCTGAGCTTTGATAGGGAGAATCTGCATATTTCCTTATTTGGATGGCAACAAGCCATTACAAATTCATCATTGAATTCCCTTTGACTCTTTATAAGGTTTAAATACTGACCAGTCAGATATCAAGAGGGTTCGTTTTTTCCCTGCGCCAACATTAATAAAACTTATAAAACTAGCTTTTATTTATAAGTGTTTTTTAGCCTTTCTATTTAAAGACCTGTTGTAGAATCCAGCGGCGTCTAAGCACCAAGAGCATCCAAACAGCTGTATTCCTATAAGATGGTGTTCACTACAGTGGTTTTAACCTGTACACCACAAAGAATCGTTTAAAATGGAGGATTTTACGTGAGCAACCCTCCAACTCTAACTTTTCCCACTGAACCAAGAATAGTTGCTCTTGAAAAGCAACTAGCAAGCGCTTTATCCCGTCTTAAAGAGCTTAAGCAGCGCCCTTGCAAACTCCCCCTAAAGACAAGTTCACTCCTGGTGAGGGAGCATTGCTTCGTTTTTTATGTCTATGAATCTGTAATGCAAGACTCATCAGACAAGCAAAAAATTAAACACATCCACACATGCTTAAGTCGTCTAGCACAAGAGAATATAGTTCCATACATGGAAAATCTGCATACCTGGGCTGAAGTGAAAGAAGCTCTCTTAGCTGTTTTTGGTTCAAAGCAGAGTCTTAACAGGGATAAACAGGCCTTTATGCGCCTAAGAATGTATGAAGGCGAACCAACCGCAGCTTTTGATGAGCGATTTTACCTCGCTGCTAAAAGGTTGTCAACATCTAACATGCTAACCCTGTATGATGATATCGCTGCCATGTTAACTGGGTTAGCTTCTCAACCCTCTCTGCCAGGCATATCATTTCAGTAAAACCTTACTTCAAAAACATCCGCAACATAAAGGAGGCTCTGTATGACGTTACTAATTTTCATTCCTGTGCAACAATAAATGAAGCCGAGGGATTCTTTAGTTTTAAACATTGAGGAGGTTTTGTCTGTAGAACACTCGAGGGTGAGCCCACCTGTGCCTATCCTCCCTGTGAAACCTGCTCCATCTGTGTGACTTAAAAAAGATATCACTCCCTCCTTTAATCCTGAGACCTTTAATGCAGTTAATACCATGCTTTCACACAAGCTCACTAAAGCCACTGTACCTTCCCCTCCAGCCAATCTGGTAGTTGCGCGCCCTAGGGCTACCCAATCTCATGTGGCCGTAACCCTACCTCAATCACATCCTTGCCAGTTGTTAAGAATACCCTTGGGGATGAATCTGAGGGAGGTGATGATGATGTTGGGTACTACTTATTGGGATCTCCTGCGGAAGTGAAGGTCCCTGATTGACTGAATGCTGAAGGAGTAGATGAAACCACCATACCTGAGGAAACGTACCACAGCCAAATATTAAAGTGCCCAAAATTTATTGAAACTAACAGCGATGGTGATGGGTTTCTAGCTGACTTGATTCGACCTCTTCAGTGGTAAATACCATGAAATCCATCCTGGATAAATACCCTAAGACTTCTCATAGTTTAACTTCCACTTTCCGGCTCAAGGAGGTCTCAGCCTTGTCCTCTAACTTTTGAGGAACACTCACCAAACTTGAAGTGGTCATTCAAAAAGTCCAGGTAATGGACATCCTGGATACTGGCTCTCCAGTTAATGTAATCTCCACTAAACTCATCAAAAAGATAAAGCTGGCGCTTGATTTGGAGTACAATCAAGAGTTTTGAACAGCTGGCCCAAAATAATACTCACACCTATGGGGCATATTCTTCCCTTCCCATTTGCTTTGGAAATCTCATCATATCAGCCCCAGAAGTGGTGTTGGACAACAGCACTTATGATATGCTCATAGGTACCCAATTTATGATTAAGTATGAGGGAATTATCAACCTGAAGCAACTTTTGCTCTCGTTACTTAACTATGAAGTCCCTTTAGTATTATACAGTAAAGAGCCCTCCAAGAACAATACTCTTGCCTGTCTGAATATCCCTTTTCAGCTATGTCTTATTATTATAAAACCTTGAGACGTAACGCAAAGAAAATTGGCTGATTCAATTGATGCTAGGGATGGTATCCCTTTCTATATTGCCAACAAGGTTTTGATCAACCCTTGTTAACAATGAGTGGTTGACACAAAAATCACGCTCAAAATCCCCACCACTGTTTGTTACACCTCATAAGTATTGAGGGCGCTAGTCCCTTGGGGCCTTGGGTATTACTGGCGTTCTCGCCCCAGCCTACAAGAGGCCTATTACTCTGCTGTTGGGGAACCTCACTGAAAAAGACATAGTTATAAGAAAACACCAGGAGATTGGCAGAGGCTTGTTAGTACCTGTGGAGGACATTGAACAAATTTACTCCATTGGCTTTACGTTGTATATGGTCCTGCCAACGGATAACCTGTTATGTACCTTACCCAATGTCTATATCTCAGATGAGCTGACCCTAGATGAACTTGACGAAGTTCACAATCAATTAGAAGAATTTAGAGAAATATTCTCCAAATCAGATAAAGACCTTACCATATGAAGGGCTGGTGCCACTCCATTGATGTGGGTTGCCAATCCCATTCTGTCAAAACCTTACTAATAAATCAAAGGTGTAAAAACAGCAGATTAGGACGGAACTCAAGTAGTTACTAGACGCGGGGTTACTTTTTCATTCACATAGCCCTTGGTCTTCTCCCCTTTTGCTCATCAAAAATAAGAATGGAGGTCATTGGATAGTCATGGACTACCACAAATTAAACAACCTCATGAAAAAGGATAGCTATTCTATCCCCCGCATTGGTAACGCCCTGGCCCAACTTTCTGGCTCTAACTTCTTCTCTGCCATGGACTTGGCTAGTGGCTATTGGCGAATGGGCCTTTCCCCCAAAGACCAGGAGAAATGAGCTCTCATTTACAGTGAGGGTCTCTTTCACTCACTCAATTACCTCAAGGGTTGTGCAACGCACCTAAAACATTCTAACGTGCTATGGACCATTTTATGCAGGACCTAAAGTTAAGTTGCATCATTGTTTATCTTGTTGACATCACGGTGCTCTCAAAAACCTTTAATGAACATCTTGATCACCTGAAGGAGGTGTTTTAAAGGCTAAGTGAGTCAAATATCAAGTCAAAACCCTTGAAGTGTACTTTCTTCTAAAGGAGACTGAAATTTCTGGCCATTCCATTTCTCAAGAGGTAATACAACCCATACAAGATAAAGGCAAAGATATCAAAAAAATACTTTCACCTAAAATTTTATGAGATATTCAGGTGTTTCCAGGGATGAAGGGGTATTACCATCAGTTTATCCCCAGTTTTACCCAGCTCAGCGAACCCTTTGTTCGGCTATTGACAAAAATCACCCCCTACCAGTGGGGAGCGGAACAGAAAGCCACTTTTATGACGTTGAAGCAACTATTATAACAACGTCTTATCCTGAGGCATCCCAATTATAATAAAATTATTTTTCTTGTTTACTGACGTCTTTGATTACGCCGTTAAAGCCATATTGGCCCAATTTGGATGAACGTGATGTTAATCATCCAGTATCATATTTCAGTAAAATGCTTTCAAAAGCAGAACTCAACTACAGCGTTACAGAGAAGAATTGCCTTGCCATTTTGTTAGCTGTAAAGCACTACCGCACTTTCCTATATTGGACTACCTTCATAGTGGTTACGGACTATGCTTCATTGAAGTGGTTACAGAATATGGAGGATCCTACTGGCCGGTTAGCTCACTGGGCTCTAAAGCACCAGCATTACAAGTATAGATTGAACATCGTGCTGGAACCCATCGCATGAATGTTGATGTGTTGACTTGTCTGCCAGTCCCTCATTTGGATAATAGTGAGGCGGAGAGGTTATATGACCTCTTAATGACCCCAAATGAATGGGAGGATGAGGATGAGCCTGTGCAGAAAATGTTAGCCTGGCACTCCCACAACAACAAAGTGGATAACGGGAAGTTATATAAACAGGTGGGGCAAAATGGCTGCCTTACCTTTGGCCCGCGGAACGTGTACCTGCTATCTTAGAAGCTCATTTCATTTAAGGTCATGGAGTGGCAAAGAAAACTTATGAGAGGACCAAGGATCGGTACTACTGGGATGGAATTATGAAATCTATTGTTGACGTCTTGGAAGCCTTACTTACGTGTAAGAAGAAATCTGGTATCAAGATTAGATACCAGTATTAACAACTACCCCTCAACAACCGTTCCACACCATTAGTCTGGATGTAGTAGGTCCCCTCCCTCAGACTACTAGTGGAAACATATTTACCTCGTAGCCATTGACCACTTCACTAAGTGGGTTTAAGCCGTGGCTCTCCCTATACAAACGGCTAATACAAAAAGCCATATTTTTACATCAGAACATTTTCTCTAGACATGGCTGTCCTCAAGTATTACTCTGCGACAATGGTAAGCACTTCACCTCCAGAGTAGTCAAAATCCTGGCTACCTCCATAAGAGCCAACAACTTTTCTCAGATCTGTACAATCCATCTATCAATGGGACTTTGTAGAGTGCAAATGGAACCTTGGTCTCCATCCTACGGAAAATGGCCTCATATGATCCACTTCACTAGGTTCAATTCTTACCCAGTGCCCTTATGGCCTAACGGATTAGTTACCACCAAATCTTGAAAATGTCCCCATTCCATGTCTTGTATGGGTGGGAACCAAGATATACCAGACTTCTTAGCTAAATATGTATTCTCCTCTAGAGTTGAGGAACCTGATAAAATCATGAGAAGATTGGCTCAGCACATCCAACTCTAATTTGAAGCTATGACCAATCTATCAAAAATGGTTACAAAAGAAGGGCAGGCTGCCAATGAGCTCCAAACCCCACTACCTACATTCCAAGTCTCTGACTTGGTATAATACTACCATAACCACATCACTCCTGGAAGCGGTAAGCTTAGATCATTTGGGAGGATCTTTTCACCATCACCTATACAAGATGCAATGAGTACTCCATAAAGTCCTTGGCTACAGGGATTACCATCAATTAGGTAAATGGTTGATTCTTATGACTCTATTCTCACCCCAACATTCTTGAGGGGGTGATGTTGGACTTTTTCCCTCCCAGTTGCAAAATAAAAATGTTTTGGGTCAAAATCAGTTGAGAAGGGAAATGTCAGCCAATTGCAAGTTTGTGATGATAATATGAAGGATTTAAATAAAGCTAACAATTATATCATCCAAAAGACCCTGGCCAATTCTTGGTGGAACCCCACAAAGCAAAGCAACATTATTATGAATACTAACCGGGCAAATAGAACCAAGTTGGGAGTCAAATTTCTTTGACCATGCGGGTAAACCTGGGGAGTCCATCAAAGGTTTCTCATCAGGTCACGACTAGTTCAAACCCAGCACCAAAAGTGGGGACCACCCCTTTTTATAGGCTTGGTGGGGGTCCCCCAGGGTGCAATAAATTTCACTAAAGGGTATTGGCTGAGATTTATTAAATTGTTACTCCATGGGTACATAATGCCAAAGATTAACGCCCCATCAGTCATTCAGCACTAGTGAAGCGAGTTTTCTGAGCTTTGATAGGGCGAATCTGCATATAACTTATTCAGATGGTAACAAGCTTTTCAAAATTTATCATTGAATTTCCTTTGACCAATGATTGAGTATAAATGCTGACTGATTGGATATCTAGAGGGTCATTTTTCATGCGCCAACGCTAATAAAACTTATAAACCACAACTTTTTATTTATTAGTGTTTTTTAGCATTTTTATTTATAACCTGTTGTGGAATCCAGAGGAGTCTAGCACCAGCGAGCATCTAAACAGCTGGATTTCTACAGCAAGCACCATCATCATTGGTATAATATAGCTTATTGCCAAATTCCAAAACATCAATTCTTCCTTTCAAAGCTACCCCCTCTGCCCCAAACTATTCGCCACTTAAGTGTATGTCTGGATTCTGGAGGATGCGCGTCTATAGTTATGGAGAGTAAGCACCTATCTAATATCTCAAACAAAGCAAATAACCTTCATAGATGCTCAATAGAGCTACTTGGGAAAGTTTCATTAGTCAACACACTTGATCTATTATAAATATGTTAAACCTTTAATTAAATACCATTTTCCATCTCCTTTTAAAAGCACTAAGTGCTATATTACAATCATGTTTTGGGATGGCAATGAACATCCTTCTGTGTTATTAACTCTTTGGGTCATGCACATCAAGAGGAGTGGAACTTATCAATTAATACCAACAAACCACCCATATTTTAAGCAAAAGAATTTTTCAGGTGACTAATCCAATCCACACGCCCCTACATTGGTCCACAGCAGTGAGAGCCAACTTTGAAAAAGCATAGGTCCTGGCTAATCCTAGCGCACCCAATACTTTGTTGAGATACCTAGCCTTTTTCCCAGATGCAGAAAGCCCTCATTGCACTCATCCCTAATTAAAGGCAAACTGCGCATTATCAGATACTTAATTTTAGTCTTAAAGTATTAATCCTGCGACCAATTTAGCACAAGGCAAGAATAAGATAACTAACTGTTTGATAACAAACAAATAGCTTTTTTATTTCCCTTAGAGCCCACTTTTGATCAAACTTAAATCTACAAAACTGAATAGCTAGCCAAATTAGCCACGACACTGACCCACTGATGCCCACAAGTCCACTGCCTGATGCTGTCATGGAAACGGTAGAAGAAGTTTATATTGGCCTGCCAGTCAGGATGTGTAAGCACCCAAAAAGCAAACCAGAATGCCAGAGGTATTGCCAACTGTATGACTTGATATGGAGCCAGTAAATGTGAAACCACAAAGTGGTGGTGCAACAACAAGGTGAGGAATATCCTAACAACAAACCACACTGAACCTGTTCCCCACTTAGTAGGACTAGCTGCAGGGGGTGGAACTACTGCGATAGTCTCAGCAAGATTCTTGCCATGTGAGGCCATCTCATCAGGGTTGACAAGGAGATGGATTCTTTCTTTCCATTGATGGACATAAGGCCGTAAAATCCTCATGTATTGCTGCCAGAAGTTTGTGAGAACAGGGTCATAGAGCCAAAAATAGTAGACTCGCTGAACCCATTTAATTATGGAGGGAGCCATAGTGACCAGGAGAACTGGTAAAGCCCACCCGGAGTGCAGGCTGACAGGCCACCAGGGAAATGCCATCTGGGATGCGGTCAAAAAGGGAAAATAAAATTTGGTTTTTTGGTAAAATTTTATTTGGAAAGAAAAGTAAGAAAATTGACCAACAATTTTCTCAGTGCCATGCAACTGATTAAATAGTGGTCAATTGGGTAGTGACAGGATGGGGTTGGGACCCACAAATTTGACCTAACTGGAGATTTGTTTGGGAATGGGCGGGTTTATTCTTTGGGAACTGACATCGCGAAATTTGGCAGTGGGCTGAGTCTCTGTCAGTTTGACCTCAAACATCCAAACCAGGGCTCGATTATGTTTCTGATGGTTAGCATGATGGCATTTGGCCTGACGAGCAATAGTATCCCCCAAGGCCATCCCATATAGGGATGGGTCCATTTGGTTTATACAGGTTCGGGATGGCCAACCTGCCCATGCCCAGTCATTTAACCGTTTGTTCAGTCAATAGCAGCACCTCAGCCACAATGCCCAAATTACTATTTGAGGGCTTTGAACCCTCATCAATGACACCCAATATTTGTTCTACTGGCTTAGTAATTATATTGGAGCCATCAGGTGATCCGGCTGATATCTCATTCTTCTTGCTTTTACAGTCATTAGAATTTTGGCCATCAGCCAGATTACCACTCAATTTAGGTCCAACCGATTTCAATTTGGTAATATTAACACAGATTTCACTAATTCCCCACAACAGTTCTTCCAAGGTGAGTGTGGGTATTGTGGGTGGAATCCAAAGTGGAAGGGCTGTCACCCAACGCTCATCTACTATGTGAGCAAGATCGCCCTGAGTGATAAGAGGTACCGCCATCCTCTTTGGTGTCTTTTTATTTGGGAATGGAAAGATGACCCAATTGAGAGCCAAAGTACATTCCACAAGACTTACAGCTGCTCCAATGTGGTGCAGCGGTGAGACCCCACTCAGTGTTTTCTGATCTGGGAAAACGCGCTTGGACTGGTTCATCCAGTACTGACCAATCCTTAGGTCAGTTCATTCTTCCTAAGGATCTTGCCGTTCACCTTGCACAATCCTAGCTGATGCCCCATTGCCCTCTCGTCCTGCCCCACTCTCCCATGCGTTTCAGCCTTTGGGTCAAAATATGGGAAGTTGATCCCATATGCAGATAAACCCATATTTGAATTAGCACAGGTGGTGATGCAACCCGCTGGCTTCATCGATTTTCACCCCCATAAGGGGTACTTTGACCTTAGTTTCACAAACGAAGCTGATGCTGCCACTGCAGCAACTGTGCCCCTAGTTTTCCAGGGCAACCCAATTCCCACAACGTGCACTTGAATCCCCACTGAAAACACAATGGTGGTTCAGTTTGCTGGGTTGCCCACACACCTTCCCCTGGCATTGCTCCATCAGGAGCTGATGTCAGGTTTGGCAACCTATGGAGCTGACCCCATCCTTCAATTTGTGGTCCCCAATGGAGCCACACACCTCGCTGGGCCTTGGGCATATGCCACAATCAGCCCTGAATTTACAGATGTAGCTGAACAGATTACCCATGCTCTTTTGTTGCTTCTGCCCCTGACCACTCATTCTGGGCCTGCGTCAAGGGCAGGCGGACCATC
Source organism: Massospora cicadina (assembly GCA_022478985.1). NCBI lineage: Eukaryota > Fungi > Entomophthoromycota > Entomophthoromycetes > Entomophthorales > Entomophthoraceae > Massospora > Massospora cicadina. The sequence continues at coordinate 538,993 of JAKSZP010005255.1, forward strand.
TGTACTTCCTGATTTGAGTTGAACCACTCAAAGTGGTGTTGCCCCTACCTTGCTGCCTCGACTGCCTTTACAGTCTCAGCCACCAATTCCTCATCTGCCAGCCACCCCACAGCCCTCTTGGAATGGGGGACAATCTTACCCCCACCTCTTCCAAAGACTTCTGCCACTGCTGCGTCTACAGCAGCCATTCAGACCCATCCTAAGTCCAGAGCCATCAATGTTCCCACCAATCAGGATTTGGCTTGGACAACAATTCTCTCCCAATCCCCAACCCAATCGCCAGCTTCAGCCATTCCTATTGAGGAAAAATTGGACTTGTGACTTGAACCCATGGTCCTCATTAAATGAAACTGACAAATCAGGTAATGTGATTGAAGTCTCCGAAGTCAACAAAGGGGAATTTATCCCTACATGATCCCTCATTGAGATCACTCAGCGCTTTTATTTCCCTCACTAAAATGGCAATTTGTTATACACCCAAAACCATTTTGCTGTGGCAGCTGCTGCCCGACCTGATAAAATTTTCCTCCTAAATATTATATCCTGAACAGAGATGAAACTGTCCAAAGGTCTCCCCCCTCCCATTCTTGCCTAGATCTGCCCCACAGAGCAAAAAAACATTCTCCAGCTACATAAACATGCTACAGATACTGTTCAGAAAGTAGTTGCAGCTTTGCAATTCAAAACATAAATAACCCGAGATAACACTGCTTTAGTTTCCCTACTTTCTGCCATCCATATTCAAGTGGAACTGTGCTTGTCCACTTACTTGAGCGCCATTTAAGACAATGATGATGTCTACAAACAACTGGTCATCTGCGATCTCACCCCCCATAATGCTGATAAACCCAAGCCCTTGCTCTCTGCCTTGGCCTGCGCTTTGTACAATGCAGATACAATGGATGAGCCCCTTGATCCCCCTTCCCCTTCTGCCATGGTGGGATAAGCGTTTCACCGCTGTGCCACCTGGTTTGTTGTTGATTTTTGTTCGTGTCTTGCTGCTCGTTTAAGGCGATTAGTTCAGGTTATTTGGTTTGGTTAGTTTTGATGCTTCCATTTTGGTAATGTCCGTCCCCTGGTCCGCATACCTCAAATAAATTTTAATTTTAAATTAGGATAACAAACTAGTGTATACAGAATCTCTCCACCCAAAAATAACTATCACTCTAGCAATAGTTGGTCTATTGTATTAATTGGAGTTTTTTTACTCCTCTCAAGGCTAGAAGATGTTGCAGAATACTCATAAACACTTACTTCACCCAAAAGCCTGAGTTCACATCTGTAATTTGTCTTACATGGACATATATTGTACAGAAGATAGATAAACCATTGTAAACTCTGTCTAATATATGATGGGCATAGTACTCTAGCCCATCAGATAGAAAAACAACAAATCCATTTAATTTGTATTAAAGTGTTTTATTAATTCAAATACCCAAAATAAACAAATTTTACCCTACCCACGATCCATTTGTCATATGGGTGAAATCACAAAAACCACTAACATATAATGCACTGAAAGTAGTTTTTCTTTCTACTCAGAGTAACTTTCGAGCAATTTTAATTAAAAAGAATTAAAAACAGTCTAACTAGACTATGCCTACCTCCCCGTTTGCTTCCCAATGACCTTGGATTCTCCGCTGTCTGCTCCTGTGTGGGGCAGCAGCAAAACCCCACCCAACGTTTTTTGTCTGGCGGGGAAACGCGCCCATACTGGTTCTTCCAGTCCCACTAAATCATCGGGTCAGTTCATTACGCCTAAAGGTCTCACCATCCACCTGACACATGCACGGGAATTGCCTTGCAGCCCACTCATTCTCCCCCAATCCCAGCTGCATTTCAGCCTTTGAGTCAAATATGGAAAATATTTTCATATGCAGAGAAAGCATTATCAACTTGGCCCAGGTGGTGATGCTGCCAACCGGTTTTATAGATATCCACCCCTATATAGGGGTATTTTGATCTAGACTTCATCTGTGAAGCTGACGCCGCCACTGCGGCCACCATACCCCTGGTTTTCCAGGGAACCACTATTCCTCAATACACACCTGGATCCCCACCAATACCACTAGAGTGGTTCATTTTTCAGGGTTGCCCACTCACCTTCCCCTGCGGTGCTCCACCAGGAGCTAATGGAAGGCTTGGATGCATATGGCTCCAACCCTATCCTTCAGTTTGTGGTCCCTAATGGGGCCACTCATCTTACTGGGCCTCGGGCATTTGCCACAATTAGCACAAATTTCAATAAAATTGCTTTATCAATTCCCCCACGCTGTCATTCCCCCTGCCCCCAACCACCCATTCTGGGCCTGTGTTGAGGGCAGGAAGACCATCTGCCCATCCTTCTTTAGGATAAATCAAAGCATCAATGCCACTTTCTCAATGCTTCCGCTGGACCTGCGTTGTCTCCATCTGGCCCCAATCTTCCACACACCCCACTGCCTTTCTGGTATGGGGTACAATCCTTCACCCCCCTCCCCCAAAACCTGCTGCCACTATGGTGCCTTCAACTGTCAATCAGCCTACTCCTCAGTCCAGTGCCACCTGTGCCTCAACCAATCAGGAATTGGCTTGGACAACAGTTAGATCCCACGTTATTCTTCAAACATCAGCTACAGCCCATCAATTCAATAAATCTGATTTCCAATTCAACTTGAACCCATGGTCCTCATTGGATGAAACTGATGAAATGGGCAATGTAATTGAAGACTTGAGAACCCAAATTGAAGAATTTATACAAGTACAGCACCCCATCCATATCCCTCAGTGTTTTTATACCCCTGACCAATCGCTTCTATGTTCTGCTCTGAGCTCCAGCTCTCTATTGCTACAGCTGAAAACCCAGATAATACCACCATCCGTGTTATAGTCAATTTGTCAACAGCAATACTTGCCAAGGCTCTCCCTCCTCTCATTAATGCTCTGACCATAGCCCTACCGGGCAAATATGACCTCCTAAACCTCCACAACCAAACAAATGTCGCCATCCAGAAAGTTGCTATTGTTTCACAGGCCAAGACAAAAACCACCCGCGCCACCATAGCTTTATTATACCAGTTTCCTTCCATCCTCCTTCATGTGGAGACCTGCTGTTTTCCAGATACCTAGGTGCAATTTTTGATGCAGGTATTTTTGACGACCATCCAATTATCAGCCAACTCGTTCTTCATGTCGCTGATCACCCCACAGCATTGCTCTCCACCTTGGCCCACACTCTTGCCTATGAGGAGGACTCTGATCCTGAGGATGAGCCACCCGATCCCCCTTCCCCTTTCACCATAGTGGGTTGAGCAACTCGTCGCTGTCCTTTCTGGTTGGTTGTATTCTCATTTGTTTGTGGTTTACCTGTTCGTCTTTGGCAGTCAATCATTCTGTTCAGGTAGGTCCATTAGTTCATTTTTTAGCTCTTTGAGCTTTAGTAATGTCCGTCCCCTGATCAATATGCATCAAGTAAATTTTAATATATAATGCACAGAAAGTAGCCACAGCAGTGTGGTCAACCCTGTAAGAGTCCCCGCTATGGCCATTAGGCTAGACATGACTGTAAACTTCTTTGTTCAAAGACTGTCCTGAATCTGCAAGCCTTATCATTAGAAAAGATTGTGAACTTATGATACACCCCTAATCTTCGCTGGGTGACCTCTGTTCCTCCCAAACAAAGAAAAAGCTAACCTTAAACCAACAAGCCCCACCCTTTGTCATTACTAAGTCTGAGGAATTTTAAATTGGCAAAATAATGAACTTATGCAGTAATGCTCGTGACATACTCAGAAATTTTAGTTAACCTCTGGCGTTAAGATGGACATAACGGCCATGTTTATTTAATTGAATCACCCACAAATTAATGAGATAGCTACCTGGTAGAAGAAGCAACTAAAAATGTTTTGCTGCCAAAGCAGTCTCAGAGAAGGTTGTAGCAAAAAGTTATCACCCCTGAAATCAAATAAGGGCATACAACTTGAGGCGATATATGATATAGTTATGTCAAATTCTGAGGGCTGAGGTGAACATTAAAACCCCTAATAACATTATTGGAAATCTTCTGATATCTCTAGTAAAGAATAATTGTCATCTCACTTTTAATAGATATTTGCAAACAACCTCCACATCTTTTTGCAATAGTATAAAAGCCCATCACTCTGCCAGTAGTAGGTTGTTGTGTTATTTTTGTTATTTTATTTAGTTAAAATCTTAAGACCTAGATTGAAACTTTAGAACTTTATATAAATTACTAGAAATTCTGCCTTTTCAGCAAAGCCAGCAAGAACTATGGATGGGCCCCACTTGTTAATCACATTTATAGCGGTGGACATCTCAATAGTGGATTTTATATTGATGTCAATTAACGGAGGGCTCCAATGGATGCCCTCCAGAGAACTACTGTACCACCGCTCAATATGACTACACCCTTGCCGGCCTAAACTTGACTATAAAATTATTGTTTCAAAACATTCTCCACTTCTTTCAAGAACATGTTGGAGAGAGCCTCATATGGAGTAGGAGCTATATAAGGATGCTGGAGAAGGTGGAGTTAGAACATATTGACAATGTTCCCTAATATCAAGCACACCTTATACTAGCCCTCATATTATATCTGAACGTGAACAAGAAGTGCTAACGCAGTTGTCTCCAACTACGTGAAATAGCTCTATATCCATCTGGGAAACATGGTCAAGGCTGCTCCAAGTACTAGGATTAATATTTGTGGGTAAAAGTTGTCTGTTAACTAATTCTTTACCTAACTTTCTCCTAAAAGTTCTTACTCCTTAATCCTAAGAACAGCGATGCCCTACAGACCATAGATGCTATCATGGGTATTGGAGTACCCCAATGGAAGCCAAGTCTTTCCTTAAAACGTCAGATGTCTGAAAAATCACTTTTTATCTTGGAAGCTAACGATTTTGGCGTTCCCAACCAAGACGAAAGCACTTGCTCTATTTTGCTGTCATATTACTCAAAATCTCCAGTTTTGATTTTTTAAGATCATGTGTCCTAAATGGAGCCGCCAGATCCAATCATACAGGTCTAACTAGTTCCGTGAGATATACACATACTCTTAAACCTCTGTTATCCATACTTCATTCTGAGGCTTCTCAGGTCTTGCCGCCATATCCACCACCTCCTATCCATGGCTACATACATGTTATAATTAGACTTCTGACCTGGGTCCTCAGGGCTCCTATGAAGTGTTATATTTTTTCTTTTATCTAAATTACTTCTTTTTGGTAGGGTTGGTTCCATATGGTCTTCCTAGAAAAAATAAATAAAAAGTAGAGGATTCATGACTTCATTAATTAGATTTTACATGTGATATGTATTAAATGAAAAATCTCAGAAGTTCTAGTACATATTACTCATTAATTTCAAATTTTGTATTTATCACTTAATAAAATTTATGAGAATTGGACTATCTGTTTTATTTGCTTAATTTAAGATTAAACTGAAAGACTCCAGATTTTACATATACTAAACATCCATATATCCCACATGAAAATCACCAGGGGCACCTGTAATTATCATATTACCTGCAAGTTGCTACAGGCGTTTTTGAGGCCACTACTATAGTAATTATTCATCCCTAAGCTAAGACTGGAATAACTCTACCATCCACCCTTTAGTTCTAAAAAGTGTGATACCTACCCTAGGCCTTTACCTTACCCTGGCTACAGAATTTTATATCTTATTTTTGTCTCTATTAACATGTAGTTTGCTTCACTCAGGCAATTAACCAAATATGAATAAAGGTAGTATAAAATTACTCAATATACTTGGCCATGACAGAATAACTTCCACATTAGTAAAATGTAATAACCAAATCCTCCATTCTTTTGACTTTGAGATCATTTTGTAAGTTTTTATTATTTCTGCAGATTGTTACATTATAAAAGTTTAAAATGGCAATTATTTAGTATTGCAAAATCTAGAGCTCAAATAAGAGATTCCAGTATACATCACATATTATAATTTCCTCTTGTGTCAAACCCCCAATATTAGCAGGATGATTTTGGCTGAAATCAGGAAAGGATTACTAGATCTAAAAAGCTCAAATCAAAGTATTCCCTAGACAGTTTGATTATAACGTGCACCTAATCCCTGCTGTGTTTTTTGTATGAAGAGCTTCTTTGGAATGTTTAAACTAGCTTTAAAGGATGATGAAGGCTTATTGTTCACTATGCGTCTTTAAGGTTACACAATTGTAAGATGTTATGCCCAAAGATACTCACATGCAAGCACGAGTTTTACTTAAGACCTTAACAAGGTGACAAGCCACTGGAACAGTATATATAAAGATTAATACCTGGTAGCTGAATAAGAATATACAAAGGGTTAATTGCCTTGTAAATCTGCCAGGGGCCTTACCTACTTATGCTATATTTAGTGAGTCACAAATCCTCATACTACTTATCCAAGCGGTGGAGTTAATAAGATATTAGTCTTTGTCTTGGGACCTACCATTCACACAATAGAAAATAATTTAAAAAACTATCTGGAAAACTGCTAGAAAAATCTAACGTTGCATTTCATAATGACTCATTTTTTGTCACAACCCAAGTATCATACTCACAGCTGACTAAAGAAGGGACAGCATCCCCTTATTTTTGTTTCATTTATTATCCATTACCCAGCCTTATACTGATCTTTGCTTAAAGTTTTGTCAATATTTGTAATATGTTAATACAGACTAAATTTCGGGAAAAACTTACAATCTTATTGATTTCTTATTACTAAGAAATTGGTCCTAAAGTATTGACTACTGGATTTAAATCAATATTGGTATGGGACTTTGGCTTTTGCTCATTAATATAATAAACTCATGAACATTAAAGTATCATTAAAAGATTGGAATCTATCTTCCCTTTTACTGTAAAATCTGGTAAAGACAATCCCTTTAAGCATTGACTTGGCTTTGTTATCAACAGGCTATCTTAGACTTCAGCAATTGAGAAATTACACCCACTTAAAGAGTTTGTAAAGGATTTCATTATATATCATGCAGTGAAAAATTTTCTCTATTGCTTCTTATTCTCTTTATGATAGTATAAATTTAAGATTTATTATTTTATAAAGAAAATTTGTTAAGTATTAGCGACCCAGATTCTAATCAATGCCCTTTAATTATGCTATAAATGTCCATTTAGGTATCTAAAAAGAACATGAACTTATATATAATTGTAAGCAAAGAGCACAATTTTGCCGTAATCAATAGATTGAGGAAATTCTAAAATGTGAAGATTAAACTATATAAAGATTGCCATAAACCTCTCCTATGGTATTTTAAGAAGAAAATGGAGAGCTTCTCCCCTGTGCAGACTACTAGCAACTAAAAAGTTTCACGGTAAAGAGTAGCTACCCCATACTTAATGCAGAAGTTCTCAGCGATCAACTGATGGGAGCAATCTTTTACTTACGATAAATAAAGAAAAGCTTTTGTAAAAACACATATGTGAGGCTAGTAGGTAGAAACAACGGTTTTGACCTGGCATGTTTATATAAATATTTAGTCATGCTCTTGAGTTAATTAATGATACAAATAAGGTTCAGATTTTAAACAAATGCTACTAAGAGCATAGAGAGAATTTATGTTGTTTGTCTTGATGCCCTCTTGATTTACAGTAAGAGGACTGTAGATGTAAAGCATATCTCTAAATGGGCTCAATGACTGGAAGATAAATATATTTGTAGAACAGAAAATGCAAATTTTTAAGGTGAAATGAGTTCTTGGCTCCCGCTTTAAAAATGAGAGTTTATCTATGAATGATTAAAATATTATACAACTGCATTTTGGTTATCATTTAAAACCATAAAGGCGCTTAAAGATTATATATCTAGTTAGCTTTTGTAGGGACCTCATTAAGGTCTTCTCCCATATTAATATTCTTTTATATCTCTCACATTGGACAACGGTAAGTTCTTAGGACTAAAAAATAATATGCTTCATTTGAGGCCTTGTCACGATTCCAATATGACTGGATGATAAGCACTAAGTTAATATGGTGGAATGGATGGAATCCACCAAGTTGTTACAAATACAATTAATTGAGCACCTTGAAATAAGGTTATATTGGGATTATTGTGAAAACGGCTGAATTGGGCGATTGTGAATAGACAAATGAATAATTGGTGGAACTAATGAGATACAGCAAAGTGAAATACTAAGCCATGAAAGTGTTACCATCTGAAGTCTTTACCATACAAGCAAAATGAGATGATCGAGGAAGTTAAGTTGTTAGTAGTTTAGAGTGAGTATAACAGGGAAAATCCGCTCTATTAATATATAAAATAAAAGAGAGTTGAGGGAGTAAGTGCTTCATATTTATTTATTAATAAGTTTATTCTGTCATGTCGAGGACAATAATCATCATATTATTGTTCCTAATTGCTCAATGGGTCAACCCTGTGCAAAAAATCTGTCAGCGTATCTCTCAAGTACAGCCAATTTTATATCATTGGTGCTCACTACAGGGGGCCCATTGACCAATAATATACAATTAAAACTTAGCTGCCAGCTATGTTGCATCCAAGTTGTTTTGATAAGGAATCTGCACGAAATGCTGGGCCTGTTGCATATGAGGAGTTGAGACTTTTGTTAGATACTGTTCTCAAAAGGCAAGAGGAGTTGCTTCAGAATGTTACAGTGATAAGTTGTCACATCTAAATGCAAAGAATATTCATGGGTTCTTTCACCAATTTGAGTTTGCAACTGAAGGTACTTCAGATAGACATTGGGCGAAATTATTGCTCTCCTCTTTAAATGTTAAGAGTGCTGACTAAGATATTTGTTACCTCTCAGCTAGTTCCGTTCCTACCATGAAGTTAAGGAGACAGTGCTGCGGTTATTCAGAGATCTGCAAAGATGTCGCAGCAAGAAGCTGAGTTTTTAACCATTAAGTTTCAACCTAATGAGACCCTCACTGCGTTTGCTGATCAATACTCAGCAGAAGACCATGTGTTAATTGGGGCAGGAGTATGAACTGAATGTGACATAAGCATAGCATTGACCTCTGCTGTGAAACCATACCGAGAGCTTTTTAATACGTTGGCTCCATATTTAGAGGCTGACGTATCCTTGCTCAAATTTGTTAAAATTCTACGCCATCTATCTGCTAATTTCCCTCCACCCAATATAGAGTGGAAACCTAGCACCTCCGCTGCTAGCCTTTTTTATCTGGAGGAATCATCTCTCCTTGTTCAGCAATCGGTCAGCATCCCCTGGACTTATCATCAATACAAGCCTCACTTCCATCCCAACCCTTGGGGTGGCTCCTTTTACAACAATTAAGGTAGCAGATCTTCTGGGGTCAATTGCTTTTCATGTGGTCATCTGGGCACCTGGCTAGAAGTTGTCATAAATGTTGGGTTCAGTACCTACTGCAGGAGCAGTACCACCAGGGAAAAGTCAGAGTGGAGTAGAGATGGGACTCTCTACCTCCGCTATTCTGACCCACAATGTTCCACCGGAACCTATTCCTGTACCTTCAGTGGAAGTTCCTCAGTATGATGAAGCCTTCTTATATCAGCGACCTGTTGGAGGGGTGAATGTGCTGACACAAACGCAATTCATGAACATGGCGGAAGCAATCTCTCAGGAACAACCAAAGCCTTATGCTTATCAAATGTTTGATCACCTTTCTACTGATGAACTAGATCCATTAGCTGATGCGCTTCTTTTGGAAGAAGTAAGCATGGCTTTCCACATGGATGCTATTGTTTTAGAATACTTTAGTAGGGAAGGGTATTATGAGCTTCCTTGAAAAAGAGATCAGTTTAATGTCCATGTTGTAAACAATCAGGATGCATCTTAGGTTTAGTGTACTTACTGTGACACTGTTTTAGCAAAATCCGAGTTTGTGCAATAATTGGTATGGGTGCCCAATCAACATAGTGTCCACAAAGTTGGTGGCAAGGCTGGCGTTAAAGCCTGACGTGGAACATCGTATGGTCTATGGGACTGCAGGCACGTAAAACACAGTCTCTGAAGGAGCGTACAGTGCACTACCTTTGCAATTTGGGTCAATTGTCATTGTAGCCCCAGCCATAGTGCTACCAAACAATAACTATGACCTTTTAATTGGAACTGCTTTTATGCACCATATGGGATTTGTTGTCGATATGACCGCAGAGACATTTGAAATTCTGGAGCAGCAGATCCCAATCTACATTACCTCCAGCGGCATGTCAAAAGATCTGGTACACATGAGTCATATTAACCTTACATATGGTGATGGGGTGATTTTGGTTTGCTATCATCAACTTAAGCGTAAGACACAGGCCCTTCCCAATCAAATTTATGAATATCAAGGGCTACCACTTTGAGCTGCGGGCCCTATATCTATTCCCTCTGGACACCAAGTAATCATAAACACAGAGTTAGAGGTGGAAGTGCCTGCTGGGATTTATGGGGAGGTCATTAGGCCTTTTCAGCAATCACGGTTTGAGCCCCATGTGGCCCCAGGCATTATACTTCTGGGACATGGGCAGATCAAGGTCTTAGTAGCAAATCTTCAGAATAAGCCAATGCAAATCCACTGACACCAATTAGTGATGTACTTACATTTTAATCCAGTTGAAGAGGTCCTCTAGGTTTATGAGTTTGGTTCGTTGGATAAATTTTCCCTGCTCATTGAAACATGGCCTGGCATAATGGCAGTTGTACTGCGCAAAAATTTAATGGGGCTAACGGAAGACAAAAGAGATCAAGTAGAATCCTTATTTCAAAAATATGAAGAGATCTTTGCTGTTGGCGATCACTATTTAGGGTGTGCTTGGGGGTTGTCCATCAGCTGGACACTGGGGATCATCCCCCATTAGGTCTCGGCCAATCCGCCAATCCATGGGCTTCACCTGTCTTAATTGTTTAAAAGAAGGATGGTACTAACTGTGTAGTAATCTACTATAGGAAGAAAAATAGTATCACCAAGAAGGACTCATACCCTCTTTTATGGATTAATGATGTGCTGGATTGTATAGGTGGAACTCTCTATTTCTCGGCAATGGATTTGATATCTGGTTGTTGTTAAATTAAGTTGCCCCAGCGAAACAAGAAAATGTGCTGTAATCACATCCAAAGGGCTTTATCAACCAGCTCGTATGCCCCAAGGACTATGTAATGCACCAGCTACATTCCAACGAGCAATGGACACCATTCTGGGTGATCTGAAGCTTTCATGTGTACTTGTGTACCTCGATGATATTAATGGCTTCTCAAACACATTCACTGAGCACTTTACCCATCTAGAAGAGGTATGTCGCCTACTGGCTGAGGCCAATATCAAGATCAAGCCCAGGAAATGTCGCTTCTTCAAGGATCAGATATAATACCTCGATTTTATGGTGGATGTGACTGGACTGAGACCCCAACCAGCCAAGGTGGAAGCTATTCAGAAGATGACTAAGCTAGCTAGTAAACGGGACGTTCAGGTGTTTTTGGGGATGGTGGGTTATTACTGACGCTTCATACCCAGTTTAAATTACATTGGAGGGCAACTGTTTGAGTTGCTAAAGAAGGATGCCATGTTCAAACGAATGGAACGGCGCCAATGCGCCTTTGATACACTTCGAATGGCACTATTTAGTAATCTCATGTTATGATACCTAAATTTCAAAAGGAATTTATTGTACAAACGGATGCATCTCTTTCCGCTGTGGGGGCAGTTTTGTCCCAAAAAGAAGATGAAGGGGAGGAGCACCCAGTGGCATACTACAGCTGTAGTCTGAATAGCTATGAACGTAACTATACTGTGACCAAGTGAGACTGCTTAGCAGTGATCTACGCATATAAGCAATTCAGAGTCTACCTGAATGGGGTAAAGCTCAAAGTCAACAGAACACTCATCATTACGCTGGTTGCAGAACCTCAAAGAACCTGAAGGCTTTTTGGATCGATGGGCTCTTAAGCTGCAGGCATATGATTTTGAGATCCTTCATCAGCCAGGAGCAAAGCATCAGAATGCCGACTGTTTATCTCAATTGCCAACTGTTGCAGTGATGGAAGACCTCAGCAATGTGATGTATGACAAGATGCTCAGCGGAAGTATGATGATGAACCACCCCAAGTGATCAAAGCATTAAACGAGATGAAAATGAATACTTTCTAACGGAATAGGGAACTGTACAAGCGGATTGGTAATTTTAAAGTGAATTTTCTGTGACCCTCAGCCCGGCTGGGAATTATTATGAGCGCCCACAAGGCAGTCAGACATGGCAGAGTGTGCAAGGCAATGGAGTTTTTGCACCCTCGGTACTATTGGGAAAGTATGAACTTCGATGTGCTTGAAACCATTTCTTGTTGCCATTAGTGCCAAATGGAGAAGCCATTCCGCCATAAGACTTCTTATCAGGTAGTGAAACCCCATTATGCTTGGCATACTGTTTCCCTGGATGTCGATGGTCCCTTGCAACAGGAGCCAACCAGTGTAATTACATCCTTGTGGCTATTGACCATCTGATCTAGTGGGTCAAAGCAAGGGCAATACGAGATTTGGGGGCAGTTACAGTGGCCAAACTTGTGATGGAGTGCATTATCCAGCGAAATGGATGCCCTCAGTTTATTCTCACTGATAACGGAACCAATTTCACCTCGCACATCCTCCCCAAACTGAACGAGCTTATGGGTATCCGCAGGGTTTTAAAAACCCCATATCACCCCAAATCTAATGGAATGGTCAAATGAGTGAATGGGACTCTGGTGAATATTCTGCAATAATTAGTAATGGACAGACCATCTTATTGGACCTCCCTTCTTTCCACTGCCGTGTTTGTCTATAACATCAGTTACCATCCCTCATGGGGAAAAGTCCCTTCCAACTACTATACATTCAACATCCAGCTCTTCCGGCATTACTTTATTTGTGTGTGGAAGACACTGGCGGAGTGGAACACCACTATTTGACTAACCTTACAAACATTCTGATCAAATTGCAAACTGAAGCCTATTCCTTCAGCTTAGCCAAGAAGATCAGGAATCAGGCCTTGGATCAGGTACGTCAAAGTGGGTTAGCACAGTTCAAGGAAGGCAACATGGTTCTCTTACATGACCAGCATGGGTTTGGGTGGAAACACAAGCTGGCCAGTAAATGGAATGGTCCATTCAAAGTCATTGAGAAAAATGGGGTTGACGCATATACTATCAGGGACCCTGTTAGTGGTTGAATCATCAACTGAGTGCATGTGAAGTTCCTCCAGGCATATAAGCAACAGGAGCCTTATCATACAGTCAAGGAGTGGGTGATGTCGCAGTTCTAATATGACTGGATGATAAGCCCTAAGTCAATATGGTGGAATGGATGGAATCTGCCAAATTGTTACAAATATGTTTAATTGAGCGCCTCAAAATAAGGAGATATTGGGATTATTGGGAAATTGGCTGAATTGAACGATTGTGAATTGACAAATGAAGAGTTGACATAACCAATGAGATATGGCGAATTGAGATACTAAGCCGTGAAAGTGGTACCATCTGAACTCATTACCATACAAGCGGGATGAGATTTTTGAGGAAGTTAAGTTTTTAGTAGTTTAGAGTGAGTATAACAGCGAGAATCCGCTGTATTAATATATAAAATAAAAGAGAGTTGAGGGAGCGATTGCTCCATATTTATTTATAAGTTTAAACTGTCATGTCGAGGACAATGATCATCATATTATTGGTCCTAATTGCTCAGTGGGTCAAACCCTGTGCAAAAAATATGTCAGCGTATCTCTCAAGTACTGCCAATTTTATAAAAGGCCTTATGTCAGCATATGTAATGATACCAATGTAGATCATAACTTATATATATAGCTTTCATCTTGGATACTTAAGCATTCAATTTTGGTATAAGTGAGGAATTTTTATAGAAAAACAGATATAAGTACAACCACTATCTAATTACTTTAAGTTACTTTCCAGACGAGTGCAATCACTCCTTATCTGACAGTGATCTCTTATTTATCAATGCTATTAAGATCTTGTGCAGATATATTTGTGATCAGAACACACAGTGATTATTTTGATAGACCACAAGAACCTCACCTAACTAACTAGGCCATAAAAACTAAATAAAAAGCAGGCTAGTGGTTACTGACACTGGTTGATTATGAAATTGAGAAACAATACAGTCTTGTAAATCAACATATCATTAGATTCCTTAAGCTGACGTCCTGATAATATATCTAGCTAGGTCGCTTTCATATAACGCAACACATACTCTCCTTCTTATAGTAAAATTACAATAAGTCTCATTATTTGTAACTTTACATTACACACAATAAACTCATGTAATCCTAATCTAGGGATAAGTAACAACCACATTAGTTTGATATCTTAAAGAACTAACATCATATAAATTGTTAAAAGTTACTCTCTTTTATATAAACACTTCATGTAAAAGCTGTATGTATTCCTGACGGCGCTTTTACTTTAAATCCTTGGGTACTGTTTTGATGCTTTAATGTCAGTACATTTTAAAGATCTAAGACAAAAAGGGCTATTAATGTCAGTGTATGTTCCAAAATACAGAAAAGCATAGCGTTATACTTTGTGATTAAGAGGTCTGAGGTTTATAATGTCAGTAAAACTAACTTTTGTTGAATAAGGCTAGTAAACTATTAGAGTTCAAACCAAAAAGCATCAAAAGTGTATGAGTTTAATAGAACGCGGAATTCCATACAGTTTGTATCATGATCTAAATACGTTTGTAGGAAAGATTTAGTAAAAATGATCATAAGGTATTTAGGAAGTACGTGCCAGTATATAAAGCTTTAAATGACTTTTTTAAAACTCACCATAAGCATGGTGAGGCACAGACCTCAGGAAATCTGCTAAGAGGTCAAATCTAATTTCAAAGTTTGGGGCAAAGGGTACACACCTATAATGGAAACCCTATCTATTGAAGCTAGCCTTTTCACTGCAACAATATAACAAACTCTAACTAAAATAGTAAAAATTGTAATTTAACTTGTTATTTCCAAGCCAAAATATTTTCAAAAAAGTGAAAACCCCATATTAAAAACTCTAAATTAATGAGGATTTAAGAGGGATTGTTGATTAGGGCTTAAATCAACTCTAAGATATAAAACTTCTCACAAATTTATTTGATCTCAGTTTTTAAATCAGCCATTATTTAAGGATCATGTGACTTGAAATTTTCACCATAATAGGGCCTCGAGGCTTCTTTCTACAAACTTGACTTTTTCCTTTTGGATTTCTAAATTTTGGCCAGTAGGTCAGCTATAATTGACTTTTTTTCATATCCTTTTTGAGTTATTAGTAAATCATGAGAAGATACTGGGATTTTTAAGGCAATATACTAAATTTATATATAACCTTATCCCAGGCAGAATAAACTGTTTGTGACATGATCTTCGCTATTATTCAGTGTTCTACTCACCCCTAAGGAATTCCAATCAATGCATAGTTTTATAGGGTTGGAAAGCTTCATAGCATATAGAGATGAGGGGGCAACAAAGGACTAACGGCTTAGGGAACCTCTTATGAGTTTTTTGACCAGATGCAGAGCATGAAGGAAGTTTTGACTTGGAGTCAACTATCCTGAGTCTCATCATTGCCTTTTCAGGACACTATGTACTGAAGGTAGCAATAAGAAATGTTGGAGGCAAGGATGATATCAAGTTATATTCAGGTTCGCCATCCGCCATGATGTTATCAGGTGACTCAGGTATGGTTTTAGTAAGGGTCATCAAAAATCCTGCAAGATACTAAAGACCTTAAGGTATGGGAAAGGTCAATTCCGTAGGCAGCAGGTTTCACCTTCTGTACACCCTTGATAGTCTAATATTTTGGGCCCAACTTTTAACATGGTTGTTGCAGGTGATGGTTCTCAACGTTAGTAAAACCAAGTTTTTCAGCCGGTACTCAGCACCTTTCTGACATTTTCAATACTTATAACTCTTTGTAGATCCTAACTTCATCCTGAGTCTGTTCCATTACTAAGCAATAATATTCTTAAGAATCTTTTCCTTTTCGTTGTCTGCTACCACCTTAGTGTCTTGTCAGGGGTTTAGGCTAAATCTTAGGTTATATCCATAGTTTCCAAAGAAGGGATAAAATCCATTTGAAAAGTGCTTCAAGTTGTCATAGGAGAACTGAGTCATGGATAGGTGTAACACCCAGTCGTTTTATACGCGTTTGTGTAACTTTAAGAACTGTTACAAATCTTGGTTCACCCACTATGTCTGTCCATCAAACTGAGGATAAAACATAGTAGAGCGATAAGGGAGGATTTGAAGTAGGTATAACAAAGCCTCCAATCATTGTTCTGTGAACTGAAAGTCCCTATAATTCATTTCTTTTTAGCCCATGTAATCATAAGATCTAGTCCATGAAAAGTTGAACCATATGTGCTGATGTGATCTTGTTACAAAGATAAAGCAAACCATTTTCACAAAGCAATCAACCACTAGTATCACTACATCAAATCCTTGAAATGGGTAAGATCTACAGCAAAATTTACTTTATTGACGTCCAAGGACTTTCTGCTGTCTGAAAGGATACAACATACTTGTTGTCTTCCAATGTCTAGCTTTAGATGGTAGCATTTAAGGTAGGTCTTAGTGTTTTTGCTGCATCTGTGGTGATGACTTTCCAATTATAAGTGCGTGTGATGAGGACAGTGGCATTTTCCTTCCTAGTGACTTCTGCAAGGGGGCCATGGTGTTCACGAATAATTTATTTCCTAAGAGGCTGGGGACACCCACCAATTTCTTTGATGTGGTATATTGCCCTCAAGGAAATGGTAGCCCTGTTGGATAAGGTCCTCATTCTTAAAACATGTCTTTATAAGGTTTAAAGTCATCCAAGAGGGGTTGTGATAAATAAATATGGGAAGCTAAGTATGAATCCTTTTACTCAGCATCCAAGGCATTTATTGAAGATCTGTATCAGCAGATTACTCACAAACCGTTCCAGAAGGATAAGAACATTTTGTTGTATACATCAACTGTTGATGCGGTAGTTAAGAGAGCATGGTTTTGTGAGAGATCATCAGGGATAAAGTTTGCCACCTTACACAAATCTATAATTAAGGTTAAACTTAAAAGGTGTCAAAAGCCAGAGGGACTGTAGTGTGGTCAATTTTTGCGGGGATTTAATGGTAAAAGAGGGCGCGGTGATTTGTTCAGACAGTGATTGGCTACTGAGAGCTTTGGAAGTGGCGTCGCCAGTACTGTATAGCCCTCATTAAACCAATAAGTCCTTATCACAAATAGCATAGCTTAGTTGAGTTTGACATCTTGATTGAAAAGCAAGCATTACTTTTTCAGATTATCAACTCCTCCTTACAACTGGGCCGCTTCTATATCATAGTTTGAGGAATTAGTTTCTACAATAAAAGACTGTTTGGGTTTGCGTGAACAAGGACTGGCTGGACAAAAAAAGTGGATTTCAGAGAGTATAATGTAACATCATACTCATACGTCCAGGTTTAAAGTCTTACTCAAAGAGCAGAGTAGTGATGCGGATCACTATGACAATTGGTAGTAAGCTTCTTAGGAAGTTATGAGTGTCAAGTTATCTCCTCAACTCTAACAATAATTTTGAATGTCTAATCCCAATTAACACTTTATTTGTCTGGCGAGATCATGTGCCCCTTAGTGAAGATAATGTTACCCAGTAAAGTGACCTGATATTGGAAGAACTCAGATCTACTTGTCTTAAGCTGAGACTTGATTTAAAGAGGCGTTTATCAATGCTGAAATAAGCTAAGCGTGAGATTCACTATCTGGTAAGTAAACTAAAATGACTTCCATATAGGCTATGACATACGCCACAACAAGGTCCCCAGGAAAGGAATTCATAAAGTTTTGAATAAATGTAGGAGCTTTTCAGACCCAAAAGGCATTTCATGGAATATAAAAATTCATTTCCTTGTGCATAGCACCGTTAATAACTCCTGATACACTTTGATGAATATCTGGTTAAGGGCTTAACACAATCTGGCTTGCTGAGAACTCTCGTCTTTCAATGCAATGTGCAATTTGTTGCTCAAGGGTATGGGGTATATATCAAGGACTTTTAAATTGTTTAGGCTATTTTAATCCACGCAAAGTTAAGGAGAACCATTGGCTTTTATTCACTAATAGAAGGGAAGCATATCAATAATGATTTTAAAGATCTTCCTCTTTATAAACATACCATTAACCCACTCATACAGGGCGACCTCCTCCTTCAAGGATAGTGGTAAATAGGATATTGTATTTTATAAGTACACTTTGAGTTTAATTAAAAAACAAAGCTAATATGATATGGGACACTAGGGGCCTTTTTTGGCACAGAAAATGTCCAAATAGTTTTTGTTATAATTGGGGAGATCCAGAGGCGGAGTGGTGATATCGTTGGTTTGCAAATTAGCCACCCCAGGGACAGGGTTGGCCTCAATCCTAAAAACTTAATTAAAAGAGCGAAAATACTAATATGCGCTTCCACATCATTAACAACGCTAGCCAATAAAACTTGTTCATCAAGTTAATTTCTCAACTTTGTTTTTTCTTCACCACTCAAACCCTAGAATGATGGGGTAAAAGAGGTTGTTGATGGCAATAAGACTTTCTGTGACTATTCCATCTCCACCGTGGAAATATACTAAGATTTAGCCTCATAAGCGGGGATGATATGTGATTCTCCTACCACCGCTAAACCCCTGGGATAACAGGTAATTTGTGCCTCTGCTAACTCCAAGCTTATAACATTTAGAACGCTCCTGTGTCTACTAGATCAGTTGCTTCCCAATTCCCTTTTTGTTTAGGAACATAGATAAAAATAAGAAGTATGTCATAAATTTATTATAGAAGGATACTAAGGAATTAGAATTTCACTATGCTTCTCTACTGTTTGTCCATTTGAGCATACGCGACCTAGGAATGTAAACGGGTAGGCTCCTGTATTAGAAGAATTTGTAGCAATGGCTTAATCTCGCACTAGTGCCCACAAATGGTAAGATATACTGTGTGCCAAGACTCGCGGCAATGGTTCCTAGCTTATATGGGTTCTATGGTGTTCCTTTGCTCTTGGGAGAGCCAAGCGCTCTGAGATTCAAGTGGGATTGGTGAGGTTAAATGATCAGGTCCAGGATCCACGCTTCAGGTTGTCTGACCCATTTTTAATCCTATGGTGTGATTCCTGAGGTGGAGGCTAAATAGATATAATTGATCTGGGATAAATCAAAGTGACTTACTACCCCAGCTATATTTATGGGAATATAAGTGAGTGGTACTCTATGGAGCGCGGAAGTGCAAAGTCAGGAAGGGTCCGATTTCCACCTATAATGTAGGTTTTAAATACAAGCCACATGGATCGAGACTGGTTTGTTTTTGTTGTATCTAAGTTGTCTTTGGTATCAGTGGTGGGGATGTGCAGGAACAGCTCGCCAGTTGAACCCCTTAAGTGGCAGGAGCTGTTTAGCATAACCAGCAGTCTTAAGTAAGAGTGAAGAGGCCACCCAGTAGAGAGTAATGACCATTACTGTTAAGTTTTCAGCCGATGGTGCAAGCTAAAATAACTTAACAATGAAATTGAGGATATAAACTCACTTTTCAAATGAAACTCCTGCTTGTAATTGGGAAGTAGATTCTCCAATAATCCTTGATAATAGCCAAGTAACTCCGGTATGCTCACCATTCTTAAGTCTACTGGCACCAACAAATACAAGACCTTCTGTCTTTGTACAAAATCAGGAAATTATTCTCTATAATTGGGACTACTTCTCTGGCAGGCAACTATGTACTTCTCCTTGGGAAGAATAAACACACACAACTATCTAATATAGATGTAATGGCAACAGATACATATATCAGATAGATGACAGATGGATAATAACTAATAAACTAAGTGACAGTAGTTATTAATGTTCAGTAAACTAGTAAATGATGATTGATTGATGTTTTATTAATAGGCCAGGCACCGGTATTATATACCTCTCAGACATCTCCTGGCCAAACTCATCTATTAGATGAGTTCATTCATATTATGCCAATCCTCTACTGGTCATGTCAATAACTATGAAAAACCCCAAATCAATTTGGCCCATGAATTGACTAAAAATAATAATCATTTCAGCCTGATTAAAGGCAATTTTACTCTCATAATTGGGACTATTTTGGGTTTTGAACTCAACATCAACATCTTCCCAATTAGAGCTATGTCATAACTCAACATCTAACAATAAATGGGGAATAAAACATATATATGATCATAAAAGATTATGCACCCCAATTTGGGACATTTGGAAGGCCTTTCAATAGCACTAAGTACGCCCATAATTGGGACATCTATGTTTAAGTGCTTAATTAATAATTTTATTAATTGAACCCAACTTCCGCCTTAGTGCATTAGGATTAATGCACTAATTTAGGAGGTGCAATTTAGTTAATGCTGTGGGACCACTTTGCACCCAAGTGTACCCATAATCAGCCATAATATAATAATATCATAGCTATTATTAGCTACAATAATTGGGCACCTCAGACGCAGTTAGAGCCGTTATGAGGTTAATATGATTTATTAGAATATGCAGATGAATTGAGAGGATCAAAGGAT
Organism: Massospora cicadina; assembly: GCA_022478985.1. Taxonomy (NCBI): domain Eukaryota; kingdom Fungi; phylum Entomophthoromycota; class Entomophthoromycetes; order Entomophthorales; family Entomophthoraceae; genus Massospora; species Massospora cicadina. The sequence continues at coordinate 559,523 of JAKSZP010005255.1, forward strand.
CCATCAATGGAAGTAATCTATCAGCTTTGATGGTTTTCTCAAAGGGTTTATTTTTGAGTCAACCATCAAAATCTAACATTTCCCCCCACTTGACTGGAATATAAACCCTAAATTTTCCTGAATTCATTTTCAATGTCTGAAAACAGCTCATCCTCTGCGTACTGAAATTTTGTCACTTCCCTCAAACCCAAACAGCAGCGTCAGTTTACTCATCTGCCCAGAAACATGCATATGAATTTGTTTTTGGGCTCACTCCGGGCAGCAGAGTTGGGCCAGCTTCTTCCCGCGCCAACTGTCATGATGTCAACTCACCTAGAAACCATCATTGAGGAGGAAGTTGTCCAAATTTGTGGATCCTATCCAAGGATTGATAGGGTATGAGCTCAGGTCTTGTGCTTCAACAACTGTCTCAGCAGACAACTTTGGCCGCTCATTTGATCTGAGAGAGCCAACCTTTTTGCTCCAGCTAGTTTATCAAGATGACAATCTTCTGGCAGAGTTTCTCTTTGTACTCGGCCATTTCCCAATGGCCTGAAACTACAGTGCACTACTGGAGTCAGCCAACTATTTTCTTTGAGGCCAACTGCTCAGTGAAACTTGGGCCAAATATGATTGTTTTATAACCCCATTCATCTTTTGTTGGCTGAAGATACCTCTGTTCAACCTCAAGAGTTTGTTCATGTTGACAGCTTTGTGGAGGAGGTCCTTGGTTCCTGGTCCAAGCCACTTGAGAATCGGCCCAATTTAGCTTCCTCTTTGGGTTTGAATACCCATGATGTTCAAGATGTTCATTTTTGCTCAGCTGTTCAGGCAGCTTTCAAGGCCCTTCATCAGGATAACGCTGATAGATACCTCCCCAGGATGGCCATAGTTGGCTAGCTTATGCGCCTTTTCCCCAACCAGATGCCTTCAGGTCATTTGTTGCATGTTCCCCCTCTAATCGAGTGGTGGAAAACCCAGGTTTATCACATTAGATTGTCAACCCCAAAAATTTATCAGTATCAAACTGATTTCCTGATTGATTGTCTTCTCTTGGGTGCATGTTTCCCACCCAATTGCGGGCTCAATCAGGTAACTATAAACGGTTTCATGCCTCCTCTCCCCATTGTTTGCTGGGAGTCATCTTCAACAAGTGCGCAGCACATCTGGCTCTATGCCGTTATGGCCCTTTTATTCTTGTCACCCAGCAACTATATTGGGCTAGATTGGTGTGTAAAGATGAAGGTTTGGGTTCTGAGTTGCCTCCCCCTCAGATCTGGGGAAAAAATTCGTTTTATTTATTAAAACTTATAACTTTCTTATTGCTTGATATATAAAATCTTAATCTCATCTTTTTTACTACGTACATAGATGATAGAATTTTTTTCTTTTGCATTATTATATATATATTTTTCTTATTATTATTCTTTCTCATAACTATTATTTTCAATTAATTGTATATGCTTATATTAAAATTCTTTTCTTTTAATTGGGCCACTTTTTAAACCTCCTTAGGAATTTAGCATGGACTCAATTATATACATGACCCAAATTTTTCTCCTTAATAGTGTAAGAAAGGTTCGAAGTCTTCTCTATAACTTCAAATGGACCAACCCAAATGCGATTTACCTTGTAAATTTGGCCCAAACCATGGGTATTACAAAATAATACTTCATCCCCACAGCAAATTTGGGCAGATCATATCGGGTTTTTTGATCTTTTTCATGTCAGGCCTTATGAAATTTGAAGTTATTATTAGAAGCCTGGGCTTGCAGTTTAATTAAGGTCTCTGCAAGCCTCTTGACATACTGAGAATAGCTCAATTCCTGGGGTTCTTGTAATAAGGAATACAACAATGGTGGTAAGGCTGGATGCTTCCCATATAGAAGTTGGAATGGTGACATTTTTGTGGCTGAATGGTAAGAGATGTTGTAGGCAAAAATGGCCAAACTGAGGAACGTGCTCCATTTGGAGGGCTTCTGAGAAGTCAGCTTCCTTAGGATATTGACAAGTATTCCATTAACTCGTTCTACTGTACCATTTGTCTCTGGGTGGTATGGAGTTGACAGAAAACCATGCATTCCCATTAATTCATTAAGCATCTGGAGAATAACCGCAGTGAAATTTGTGCCATTATCCATTAATATAAATTGAGGACATCCGTGCCAATGAATAACTTGCTCCAAGATAAATTTAGCAGTTGTTGAGGCTCCTAAGTCCCGAATAGCCCTGGTTTTGACCCATTTTGTTGAGTGATCAATTGCCACAATAATATATTTGGCTTTCACATTGCCAATCGGGAGGGGTCCAACCACATCTATAGATATAGTGTGCCAAGTAAATTTGGGCTGAACAAGCTGGTACAAAGTAGCTTTTTGGAAGGGTTTTTCCCCTTGGCACTCTTGGTAACAGCTCAAAGCTTCATGGATATCAAAAAGCATCGATTTCTCAATAGTAATTTTGCTTAAGCTGCTCTTTGGTTTTCTTGAAGCCTCCAAGGCCAGTAGCCTTATGAGCAGCCAAAATTAGATCTGCTCAAGCTGAGGGACATGGAAATATATATTTCTTTCCATCAATCACCTTGAATAAGACTCCTTTTTCAGTCTGGATATCCTTTATTAATTTGGAGAGAACTTTCTGCACTTGTTTGGGCTCATCAGCAAAAGTTCCATTAACCATCTTCTGTAAAAGGCATCCACCGGCTGGCAGAGGATTGCTACAATGGGCAGATGGGACAAACAATCAGCATTCTGATGCTTAGCACCAGCATAGGTGCTTAATAGTATAGTCATAAGCCTGCAGCTTAAGTGCCCACGAGCCAAAAGTCCTTCTGGCTCCTTCAAATTGTTAAGCCAGCTTAGGGATGCATGATCAGTAACCACAGTGAAATGAACTCCATGAAGGTATACTCAGAACTGTTTATAGGCATATATAATGGCCAAACACTCTCTTTCTGTTACAGTATAATTTCTTTCATGGGCATTTAGGGTCCGACTAGCATAGGCTACTGGGTGCTCTTCGCCATCTTCTCTGACTTGGGACAAAATGGCTCCAATTGCTGTTAATGATGCATCAGTCTGAAAAATAAATTCTCAGTCAAAGTCAAATAGCGCAATACTGGTGTGACTAACAAGGTCAAACGAAGCTGGTCAAATGCCTCCTGTCAGGCCGAATTCCACTCAAAAGAGACCTTATCAATAAGTAGATAAAATAAAGGTTCTCTGATTTGAGCAAAGTCAGCAATAAATTGGCGATAATACCCAATCATGCCCAAAAATACTTGAATATCTCGCTTGGATTTGGGCCTCTTCATCTTAGATATTGCTTCCAATTTTATTGGTTGTGGCTGAAGACCTTCCTTATTGATTACAAACCCAGGGTATTCCAGCTGGTCCTTAAGAATTGACACTTCCTGGGCTTGATCTTCAAGTTTACAGCTGCTAAACTCTTGAAAGCCTCTTCCAGGTGTTCCAGATGTTCATCAAAGGTACGACTGAATATGTTTATATCATCTAGTATACTAGTACACATGACAATATAAGATCGCCCAGTATGGTGTCCATCGCTCTCTGGAAGGTTGCTGGAGCATTGCAGAGTCCTTGGGGCATCCTTGTTGGGTGAAATAACCTTTCTTGGGTAATAATGGCGCACTTTTTTCGCTCAGCTTTGGGCAGATCAATTTGCTCTATCCACTAATTAAATCCATCGATGAGAAGAACTTTGCACCCCCAAGCCTGTCTAGGGCATCATCAATTCGCAGATTAGGGTAGGAATACTTTTTGGTAATGTTATTAAGCTTCCAGTAGTCAATAACAACCCAGTTGCTCCCATCTTTCTTTTTTACAATGAAAATTGGGGCAGCCCATGGACTCTTGGATGGCATCAACATGCCACAGTTGAGAAGTTCTTTAATTTCCTTTGACACAACTTCTTCAGCAGTTTTCAAACATCTAATCATCCTCAATCGGATAGGTAAATGGTCCCCAGTATCTATCATATGGATCACTCCTCTTGCACATCCAAGGTCAAAATCATCCTTAGCGAATATCTCATGGTATTTCTCAAATAATCTCTGAACTTGGTCTTTTTCCTGATAATTTAGTTCCCCTAAATCGGCCACAGGTATGACATTATACACATATTCCAACTCATCATCAGGAAGCCCTAGCTCGTCAAGGTTCCAAAATTGTGTAAAAATTCAATCTCCGTTATATGGATCAAATGGAGATAGGCAACCACCTGGTGCCTTTTGATGAAGATTGGTCGATTCTGCATGTTTGCACAGAGGACACTAATTTCTTGATGTCCAGTAATAATTATTCCAGGCGCCACATTAGGTTCAAGTTGAGTTTAGGACCAAGGTTGAGAAACTTCGCCATAAAGTCCTTCTGAAATTTGAATTGTTAGCCCAGCTGGGACTACTGACTGCATTCCTGAGTCCAGAGTTAGCTCCTTGTTTGCTTGGAGGGGTATTCCCTTAGACTCATGGATTTGCGTTGGCAAGGCCTTGACATGACGCTTTGATTTATGGTATCCAATAAGGATTATTCCATCTTGATAGGCCAGATCAATGAATAGATTAGGCTTCTTTAGTCCCGAATTCGCATTTTTTGTATAATAAATCGGGATGGTTTGGTTCAAAATAGTTGAGGTATCATCCTTATGGCTAGTGACCACTCCATATCTTCTCATGAGATCAGTGCCATTAAAGGCCCTCATAGTTCTGATTTGGCAAGACTATAACTGGAGCGGATACTACTATAGACCCAAATCTTATAGGCAAGGCACTATATGATCCAAGAGCTCTGTTGGTACGTGTCCTGCAGTGCCATATTCTTGATCATGGGCAATATCTGGGGCTATTCCCAACTTCTTCACCAACTTAGTGCTGACAATATTTAAAGGGGCTCCACTATCAATAATGGACTGAACATGGACCTTATTGATAGCAATATCAGCATATGTACACTCAGAGTATGGTTCAGAAGTGTTTATTAAGTGAATAGATTCAGAGTTGCCCGACTCCAAGTGTGATTTGAGGCAAGAACATATTTCAGGGAAGTTTTCCACCAGAGTCTGCATAGGGATTGCGACCTGTACAGCTTTTAGGGAGGGCAGGTCATGAAAGTGGGTAGTGTGAGGATCAAGGCCATGGTCCATAATTTGCTTGGCATATGGTTTGGCCACCTCTATTCGGGCCTCTTCTGAGGTTTCACCTGATTTTTGGCCTTTTTGAGATTTGGTTGTAACCATATATACATCGTTGGCCATAATATAATGTAATGAATCTTTGCCAATCGAATTGGACACAAAAAATTTTCCAGGATTGGGAGGAATGTTTTTGGCATGATGGGTGGTAGTAGAGCATTCCGCCTCTACTCCACCTGCACTTTTCCCAAATCTGTGTCCTTTTCGACTTTGTAAGCCACATTAACACCTGTTTTCCCATCTATTTGGGCATAACACTTGCTGGTGATGTGCCCTTTTCTACCATAACGATGACAAGTGATAGCACTATATTTGGGATGTTCAGGTTTCTGCTCCTTGAGATTCTCATTTCTTTCTTGACTGTGGCTTGTATTACTAATTTTATGTTGAGGGCATACCCATTGTAGATTGTTTGGCCGATTTGGCGCATCAAAGCTCCTTGCACAGCGGCGTAAATAGTCTACAAGTCTATTTGTCTCCATATTGCGATTAAAAGCAATAATCATTACTCATGCCAAATCATGATATGGCTGTACAGCATGTTCCATGACGATTAATGCATCATAATCAGTCATAATGTTTGATCTGAGGAGTACTTGAGCTTCATGGTAAAATCAATTGGCAAACTCTTTGATAGACTCATTAGGTTTAAACGCAATCTTTGATAGTTCCATCTTTCATGTTGACAGCTTTTCAGGCCCACCAAATTCCTTAATGATGGCCTGTCAGGGCTCGTTATAAGACCAAGCCTCCCCTAAATAGGGCATTACAAGGTCTACGCTGTATGATTCCAGACAATTGATAAGCGCTGTCACCTTTGCATGATCGGATGCCCCTCTCATAGCCTTCTCAAGTAGCTCCAAGAAAGAGTATACATTGCCATCTTTATTAATTCTTGACAAGTTAAGTGGTTTGAAGTCATCTCCGCCTGAGTCCCTAATTGGAGAGGCATTTTCTCTTCTTAAGTTTGACTACTTGGGGAACCTTTGGGAAGAATGGGATGCTGTGAACGACTTGGAGTGGGCATAGAAGTAAGAACTCGTGGAATGGTTTGTGTATTTGATACATCCGTCCCATAGTCTTCATCTGCCTTGTGATAATCATTCATATCGCTCAACTCTGTTTTCTGAATTTGGGACTAATGTGGCTTCTTAAGCGCACTTTGGCATGCCTTTAGAGCTGCTTCGTCAACCTCCCCTCCCCCCAGACCAGTTGCACACTTGCAATTATTAGTCTTAAGATAATACATTTCCTTGTTAGCTTGAGAGAGATCTGCTTCAGCTAATGTCACTTGGGCCAAAAGTGCCTTCATTTCTTCTGACATTCTTGACATCCTTGTGTTAGCAAGTGCCAGTTGACTCTCCATATTTGTTTTCTCCTTAAATAAAATTGTATTGGAAGTACAAAGTTCAGAAATACTTGACCATACGTTGGCTAATTCAGCCTTGATATCTGAATTATCTGGCTTGTTCTAATGTAGTAAGGGGTAACTGGGCTAAAGCTTCAATATCTCTCTGCATAGCGGAAAATTCAGTTTGAATATAATTTTCCAAATTGACATATTTTTCCTCTAACTCTCTAAGGGTTTTCTTGAATCTTGACCCTGTTGGAGAAGGTTTTCTGTATTGGCTGCAACATAGCTATACTGTGTCTCAAGTCTGATGCAGTGGTTGGTGATATCCTGTTTCCACTGACTTGAGAACCCAAATTGTTCAGCACTTGTGTAGCTATCTTTGGGACGCCTTCATTAAGTTGAGTTACCAACTCATCAATTCGGCCATGGGCTTCTGCTGCAGCTCCAGTGTTTAAAAAATGATTGCTTTGCGCACTTCTGCAAAGCAAGTATCCAATTTCTCTAATAAGCAAGCATTGGCTGAACGTTCCTCATCTTGAATATGGTGAATGTGAGAAAGTTTAAGATTTTGATGTGGAAAGATGCGTTGAGCATGTTTAATAGATGGTTGTACAAAATTAACTAAATATTATATGTGTTGGCCTGACTCTCCTGAAGTCTTCAGGCAAAACCAGCCATGGTGGCTTCTCTATAGATTTGATAAATTTCGTTCTTCAGTGCTTGATCCATCATGTAATAAAATAGACCAAAGCTCGGGTCAATTGTTGAAGAACTAACCTGGTAGCCTCAAAACAGGGTTTCCAGCATTTCCTTGATGTTAGCCTGGGTAAACTTGGCCAGATTATAAGGTAAATTTGGGCCTGTTTCAGTTGTTATTAGCTCTAATGAGTATTTTCCCCTCCTCAATGTCAATACGATTTGAGGTAAAATGTTCAATAAACTGAACATTGCTTGTTTCCATTTCATTGTCACAATACTTTTTGGGCAAATTCTGAAAGCTGATCGTCCATATTCATATTAAGGTAGTTATTTTTTTTTCTTTGAGTGAGCACCAAAATGTTAAGTTTTCAGCTGATGGTGCAAGCTAAAATAACTTAACAATGAAATCAAGGATATAAACTCACTTTTCAAATGAAACTCCTGCTTGTAATTGGGAAGTAGATTCTCCAATAATCCTTGATAATAGCCAAGTAACTCCGGTATGCTCACCATTCTTAAGTCTACTGGCACCAACAAATACAAGACCTTCTGTCTTTGTACAAAATCAGGAAATTATTCCTCTATAATTGGGACTACTTCTCTGGCAGGCAACTATGTACTTCTCCTTGGGAAAAATAAACACACACAACTATCTAATATAGATGTAATGGCAACAGATACAAATATCAGACAGATGACAGATGGATAATAATTAATAAACTAAGCAAAAAGTAGTTATTAATGATCAATAAACTAGTAAATGATGATTGATTGATGTTTTATTAATCGGCCAGGCACCAGTATTATATACCTCTCAGAGATCTTCTGGCCAAAATCATCTATTAATGAGTTCATTCATATTATGCCAATCCTCTGCTGGTCATGGCAATAATTATAAAAATCCCCAAGTCAATTTGGCCCATAAATTGACTAAAAAAACAATCATTTCAGCCTGATTGAAGGCAATTTTACTCTCATATTTGGGACAAATTTGGGTGTTGAACTCAACATCAAAATCTTCCCAATTAGAGCTACATCATAACTCGACGTCTAACATTAAATGGTGAGTATATATATATATGATCATAAAAGATGATGCACCCCAATTTGGGACATTTGGCAGGCCTCTCATCAGCACTAAGTATGCCCATAATTGGGATGACTTTGGGCTTTGAACTCAACATCAAAATATTCTTAATTAGAGCTACATCATAACTCAACATCTAACAATAAATGGGGAATAAAGCATATATGATCATAAAAGATGACGCACCCCAATTTGGGACATTGGCAGGCCTCTCAATAGCACTAAGTACGCCCATAATTGGGACATCTATGTTTAAGTGCTTAATTATTAATTTCATTAATTGAACCCAACTTTCAACTTAGTGCATTAAGATTAATGCACTAATTTTGGAGGTGCAATTTAGTTAATGCCATAAGACACTTTGCACCCAAGTGTACCCATAATCAGCCACAATATAATAATATAAAAGCTATTATTAGCTACAATAATTGGGCACCTCAGATGCAGTTAGAGTGGTTATGAGGTGAATCTGATTTATCAGATTATGCAGATGAATTGGGAAGATCAAAGGATCCATCAATGGAAGTAATCTATCAGCATTGATGGTTTTCTCAAAGGGTTTATTTTTGAGTCAACCATCAAAATCTAACAATTACAAGCTATAAAAATCTTTAGAAGTGAGAGTGTAAGGATCTGTTCTGATACTAGTTGGGTAACAAGAAAAGGAGTGAAGAAGAGATTTTAAACATCTTACAAGGATGATGTCAAGGAAATTGAACCTCTAGTTATTGTGGCTAGTAATTCTCTAGATTCCAGAGATTAATGCCAAGGCATCTGAGGTCATTAGAAAGTGGCATTTCATGAATTTTGTTTAGTTTCTAATATGTTTGCATAAGAGTAATTAATTAGAATAATAGTCCAAGTGGTATGGGAATTATGGGCCAAGATCTAATTTTTAAATTTTGTAAAACTCATCACTTTCATGGTGAGCCACGGATTAAATAAAAAAAAGCAATAGGATCTAATATGAGATAAAGTTTGAAATGACAAGTAACCAGCGATGGCAGAAAACCTGCCTATCAAGCTGCCTAATCTTATAACAGTTATATAACATTTTATTTAAATAATAGAAATTAGAATTTAAAATCTTGTTTTTCCTGAATTAAATATCATAGTAAGTGATAAACCTCATATTAAAATCCAAACTATTGAGGTTCCAAGTGGGTTGTTGATTAGGGTTTGAGATTTAATCTGAGTTACAAATCCCCTAACAATTTATTTCATCTCGGTTTTCTAACATTGGCAATTTTTAGAAAATCAAATATTTTGAATTTTCATCATAGGGCTCTGAGCATCTTGTCTTCTACTAACTTACCTTCTGCCTCATAGATCTTTTCCATGTTTTGGCCAGTGGGTGGGCTACTACCAGATTCTTTTCTATAAACTTAAAAGTTACTTATCTTTTTAGAGAGATTTTTAATTCTCTATGGCCATTATTCATAACTTTTTTGAGCGCTCAAACTCAAGTAGAATGGGGCTTCAAAAACATGTACTATCAAATAATAAATTACCCAAAAAACAAGATTTCTACACTATACTCATTTTTCAAGTACTGTGGAGGTCTATCTCTACGTGCTACAAAGTCAAACTTAAACACTATAAGCTATATAGTGTTATATTGTTAAAAATGATCTTTTCCCTTCGATGCTAAAGCTTTATACTAACTTCCACTAATGTGACATTTTAAGAGATGGCAGCCCTAATAATGAAGCATGTAATTGTAAGTCATGGTATCCTTATATAGGAGTATCAGAGCAGGAAAAATATTTTTTATTTGAGGGATAAGTTTTTAGAGACTTTTATATCAAGATCTCACTTAAACATCTTACAATATTATTGAGAATGACAGATGTAAAGTGTAAATCATACTCAAAACATTACCACAGATATTGCATTGATACTCATTAAGTCACTTAGTTGGTATGCTTCCTATGGTTTAAATGTTCATAATTGACATAAGTTCAGTTCCACAAAAAGTAGAGACCTGAGCCAATGTCGGTCCTGGCCACACTTGGGAGCCTAACTCTACTGAAGACGTTAAACCCCACTGGTTATAACTATATTAGTGAAATAAAAGTTATCATCTGGAATGCATATGACCTATAGATAGCTTGAAAGGCTTACATGTTTTTAAAGCTGTTAGCATAGTCCTAAAAAGCCTGAACAAGGTGGGATTATAATTTTCTGGATGCTCCATAAACCGCCTAAAGCCCTTAACGCAACTAGATTACAAGAGGTTGACCCTATTGAGTCATTATGTTAATTAGGAGCATGGCTTGATGGTAGAGCCTATATAGTCTTAGAAACTGTATTATGTTTTTCATCATTCTTTTTATATAAAAAACATTATTACTACTTTAATCAAGTAGTGAACGCTACCCTTACACAACATAAATGTGTATACTATTATTATTGAGTTGAAGAGATCTTTAAAAGTAGAATCTTCAGATACAAAACTGGACTTCATCAAGTAGTTAGGTTACCATCTGAGGAGGTTATTTGAGAGCATGAGGCTAACCTAGATGAGGCTTTGTTTTTTAAAGGACATCTAACTTAGTTTGAATGTACAAAGCGAAGGGATCTGCTATTAGGGTAAATAACTTTAGGGTCTCTAATTTGACTGAATACTAACATAAATACTAAAAAAGAAATCCCAGAATCTGGAAGGCCACAGAAACTCAATTTTGGATGATATAAAAAGACATTAACTTTTAGGAAACTACAAATGGGGGAAAATTTTGAACAACAAAGCTATTATAAGAAATTATTTTGATCAAACTAGTAATGCCTTACATAGGAAATATCTGATAACTAAATTTTAAAGTATCACATCTGAGGAATTTGTTAACTAGGCATAGTACTAAACTCCATAAAAAATATAAGAATCTTTATAAAGTGTAAAGCATAAATGTGTTATAAATTAGAGCATTCATGAATCATGAATCATAGCTTCCTAATCTCTAGAACAAATAGAAATTTTATGAAGTTCTTAAAGATAAGTCTCATCTATATTATATATAACTTTTAAATCCTCACTTATTAAAATTCATGTTTATTGAACTATTTTCATTAATTGCTTGAAATTTCAATCGTAAGATGAATGATAGTTATAGATACTTGAGGTCAGTATATCCATATGGAAGATTAATAAGGCACCAGATAACCATTAGTTTACTCAGAAGTTGAGCTAGGCGTTTCTGAGACCACAAAAGCCGTTATTAATCAGTACCAAGCCATATTTGTCATATTCCTACCATGCACCCTTATTGTGTAAAAAGTGGAATACCACTTCTAGGACTATATCATAAAAGCATCAATGATGTTATTATTTCGCCAGATTATCTCGCTTACTTTTAAGTCGCCTGACTCAGGAACCCAGTCAGTATTAATCATGATAATTGTGGATTCATAAAATCTTAACCAATAATAGAATAGCTGCCATATTAGTAAATTTTTAACATAAGACCACTTCTTTTTCTAACTCTGAGGTGTTCTTATATGCTATCATTTTTTAAGCTTGCTAAGTTAAATTAATACTTAGTGAGGTTAGAATCAGAAATGACATAATTTTTTACTTTTAAATCAAAGCTAATTTGTAAGAATTACAGTAGTATACTGTACCTTTGCGTTATATCACCTAGTATGAGCAAACTGACTTTATCTGATTTTTGTCAAAGGTTACTAATTCTTGAGCTTATTTTAAGGCCAACCCTGGGATTATGGATGATGTCCACAGATCAATCTGTGGCTTTTCAGTTGGTTAAATATGCTTTGAAAAGATTTACTTAGCATTAAGTTAAGACAAACATTTTATGCTTAAACTACGCGCATTAAAGAACAAACTTTCAGAAGCTGATATACTAAATTGTATTTGAGATTAGCATTATGAACATTATAAGAACAATGTAAAAAGTATCTGTAAAGGTATGTAAAAATACTACAACCTGATGGTTGGGGACGAGATTGACAAAGAGCTATCTGCCTTGTACTTCTGTCAGGTTCAAGACTATTTAAGAAAAAATAGGTGCGTCACCCTCCCCTCATGCTATTCTATAGGCCAAGTAGTGGAGTTGCTTAAGGGCTTAGACGTAGGACAAGACCTACCATTCTACCATACTCAAACACTCTAGAAAATCCAGACTAAAAATAAGCCCATAGGAGTTTACCGTCAAATTTTGAGCATCTCTAGTTTTGTCACCATAAAATTTTCTTACTTTTAACTGACTGGGGAATGCACAACATCCCCTTTAGTTTTTTACTTTATAAAATCACGCTTAAAACTTGTCCTAATTTGATTTTAGTTTTAAACAACAATAAGGATGATTATGTTGAGGTGTTAGTAGATTTAGGTGCAACTCATAACTCTTTTTATTGTAAAACATTTGGCCTAAAGTGATGATCAAAGGAAATTTAGTCAATATTGGGAAATAATATCTAGTCAGGCTCAAAGATTTACTGACCTCATGAACATCAAAGTAAGTGATCTGGTAGTGGACTCTCACTTACTATTACTGGAAAATCTTTTTTTTAGTATTAGATGGTTCCCAACCCGAGGGGGGATTCATTGATATCTATTACTGGAAAATCTTCCAAAGTCAATCTGTTCGAGATGTAAACATGGCTTTGTGACCAAGAATCTGTCTCAAATTCCAGCAAAGGGAAAGATGCGCTCACTTAATTAAATAAGAAAAATTAAAAACAATTAAGCAAAGGAGAACCTTCTTAAAGCCTCTTATTCCTTCAATGTAGAGCAGAAATCTAGATTTTCTTATATGCTGTAAAAGTTACATTGTGCTAAATAAGCAGGCCATTTCATATTAATGACCTTTTTACTGCACTATAAATAATAAGTGGATATCTAGATCACTAAAGGCTTTATCTTTAGTTGAAAATAAGTTCAAGCTGTCAAAAATACATTTATACATGTCATAGAAAACTATTAAATTTTAGAGTCAACAATTTAACTCTCTAAGACATTCAAAATTAAGACTAAGTTCATAGCCCCTATGGATACTGTCTGTAGATTAAAATATCACGGCCAATAATTGCTACCCCATAACTGATGCAGACATACTCGGAAATTAGTTGACTGGAGCAAACTTTCACTAATGTTGAATTTATAAACGCTTTTTGTAAAATCCACATTTTCTGAGGGTGATGAATGAAAAACAGCGTTTAAAAACCAAATAGAGTTTATAATAATTATTATTCATGCCCTTAAGTCATGTAATACACCAAGTACTTTTCAGATGTTATTTAACATGGTACTCAGAGTCTAAAAGATGAGTAATGTGTTGCATATCTTGATGACATCAGGATCCACAGTAAGTCAGCTGAAGACCATAAGAAACACTTACAATAGGTGTTATATTGTTTGATAGATACAATCTTTTTTGAATTTATAGATAGGCAAATATTTCAAGATGGAAATTGAGTTCCTGTATTGCGCTAAAAAAGGGAGAGTTTATGAGTGTGGTTAAGAATAATTAAATTTTAACTGGCCTCAGCCCAAAAAAGTAAGTGTATATGGAAGTTATTAGGTCTAGTCGGATTTTAGGAATTCTTAAAGGACTTCTCCCATATTACTATCTCTTTTACAGCTCACATGATGGACAACGTTAAGCTATAAAGACTAGCAGGCATAAACCTCTTATGAATTCATCGAGACCGCCTACCTCTTGGCGACTATATTGATTATAATGTCAGGATTTGACCTTTCACAAATTTTTTGATTCAGTTTGCCCCTCAGTCAACCCAAATTTATTAGATCTAAAAGCCCAACTAGTAATCAACCATTATCAATGGTTCCTTATCCATCTCATTATAATAAGGATGTCAAAGATATTCCCTCTTTCAAACTCTCACCTGAATAATTTAAAGGTTAGAAGATCTTGCGAGTGGAGGCAAACAATAACCCAAA